>OU896721.1:34753157-35353157 GCA_918026855.4 Phaedon cochleariae
AAATCGCAAAAATTCCTGAAAATTGCAAAAATCGCAAAAATGCCTGAAATTGCAAAAATCGCAAAAATTCCTGAAAATTGCAATAATCGCAAAAATTCCTGAAAATTGCAAAAATCGCAAAAATTCATGAAAATTGCAAAAATCGCAAAAATGCCTGAAAATTGCAAAAATCGCAAAAATGCCTGAAAATTGCAAAAATCGCAAAAATGCCTGAAAATTGCAAAAATCGCAAAAATTCCTGAAAATTGCAAAAATCGCAAAAATGCCTGAAAATTGCAAAAATCGCAAAAATGCCTGAAAATTGCAAAAATCGCAAAAATTCCTGAAAATTGCAAAAATCGGAAAAATGCCTGAAAATTGCAAAAATTGCAAAAATTCCTGAAAATTGCAAAAATCGCAAAAATTCCTGAAAATTGCAAAAAATTCCTGAAAATTGCAAAAATCGCAAAAATGTCTGAAAATTGCAAAAATTGCAAATCGGATAAGTTGGTTTGTCTTCGATTATCACTTGTTGGCATCCTGGAATTCTTTCTTAACTTCAATTAAGACCGAAGTAAATGTTTCATAGAAATAATGTTGAGTACTAAGTACCTCTTCATCATTGAATTCTTTTAACAAACTTATGAATTCTGGGTAGTAATCTTCATTTTTTTGGAACCTCCAACTATTCATCACTATTTGATGATGATGATTAGATCGCCACTAACAATTTGGTTGGCAAACTATTCATATTCAATGTTTCCGCCATTTTCAAAAGTGCACTGACTTCGCACGACCTATTAGAGCTCGTGCAGTTTTCCAATGGAATTCTAAACCCGACACCAGTTTTACCAATGGAATACAAAATATGCACTCAGTGCGAGCCAGTTTTACCAATGGAATTCGTTATCAAACGACTTTTTTTTCCGATTCATTCGATAGAGTGGAGAACGACTACGGTCAAGACTCGGTCACTCATCGCTTGATCGTCAATGCTCCCCCTCATGCCCCCGTCGTCCAATTAACGTCCACCACCACCGATTCGCTAACAATCAAGATGCGGCCGCACGAAACCGACTTGGAACCCATCCATGGATACACCGTTCATTACAAACCGGAGTTCGGCGATTGGGAAACGGCCCAAGTCGGTCCCAGCATCGAGAATTACAACATCGATGGTTTGTTGTGCGGTACTCGGTACCAGCTGTACGTCACGTCTTACAACAGGTGAGTCGGTGATGAATGTGTATCGTATATGGAATATTTCGGAAACTCCAATCGTCGCGATTTGGATTTTTTCATGAAGGTACAGTGCAACCCAAGAAAAATTTCAACGACTACTGTGATATTCTTTTGAAAATCCAGTTCATGCACTCGGAGTAATAGCTATCCCAACCGCCCGCTTTTCAATCACTCATTTCTTATTGTGGTACGAGATAGTCAGGGTTGCGAATTATTTGGGCAGCACTGTACATCATTGATTGGACGAATGAGAGAATGAATTTCCTTTTTTCTCATATAGTATCGGTACCGGAGATCCGTCTGATAACATCACCCCGAAAACCAGAGGCGAAAAACCGATCATACCGAGCGCAGACAAATTCATCGAAGTGTCATCCAACAGCATCACCCTCCACCTCAGCGCCTGGTCTGATGGCGGTTGCCCCATGTTGTATTTCGTCATCGAACAGAAAAAAAAGCAAGTAGATTGATTTATTTTCCGGGAAATTATACAGGGTGTTCCTTTAAATACTGTCTGTTGGTTAATCGAATAGGTGGTACATTCATTTTACTTGATTTTTTGGGATTTTCTCTCCTTTCTATAAAATGAAAATATGTGTATTATTTCAATATATTTGTAGTGGGACAAATCAGATGATTAGCTCCAAAATGTCACTGCGTTTAACAATTTTTTCTATCAGAGAGCCTAAAAAATCCAGTATCTTGTCAGTGACAATTTGTTCGAAAAATTTTTGGAGGAAAGAAATATAGATATATTGAAAAAATATCGAATTTTTACTTATCTTTGGACGTTTCGGGCCCGAATCTGCCCCCGTTCTCAACATAAGAATGCAAAATATTTCTTTTTGGAAGTTGCTGCTTATAGTTTGACACTTTTCAGTGTCATACTGATGGTGGCATATGAATTAGTGATTTTAGTCTTAATTGATCTTGAATCTAAAATATTTCATGTTCAGTTTTCAGTAGTGAATATCATGTTCTATCTATATCAACTGAACAGGAAGCAATGCTATTGTCTCCGTTCAGAAGAATGCAAGCCGATTCCTTGATTTTTCTCTTTTGGTTGTTATCTTTTTCTGCCATGTTGTCTATCTTCAGTAAGGGTATGTTCAGTTAGCTTCGATTATCGATATGTCTTTTCTTGATATTGTACTTGTGTTCTTTAGTCCTTACTGAGGAAGGTCTTTTCGTTCCACCTGTATAATACTTTCCACAAACACAAGGTATACTACAAATACAATTTTTTGATCATTGTTCTTCATTTTTTGGCTTTGTTTGAGTTAGAATAGATCTCATTGTGTTTTCAGTTTTGAAGACAGTTTTCACTGAGAAAATAAAACGTGTTGGTAATAAATTCCAAGTGAGAACTGTCTCAAAAACAGAAAACACAATGAGATCCATTCTAACTCAAACAAAGCCAAAAAATGAAGAACAATCATCAAAAAATTTTATTTATAGTATACCTTGTGTTTGTGGAAAGTATTATACAGGTGAAACGAAAAGACCTCTCTCAGTAAGGACTGAAGAACACAAGTACAATATCAAGAAAAGACATATCGAAGCTTACTGAACATGTCCTTACTCAAGATGGACAACATATGGCAGAGTGGAATAATATCAAAATCATAGGAAAGGAAGATAACAACCAAAAGATAAAAATCGAGTAAAATGAATGTACCACCTCCTCGATTAACCTACAGACAGTAGTTGTTTTCTTCATTGGCGTCTCGCGTGGGTTTTTAGGAGCAGCACCGAATGGATCCAGGTATCGAACAACGTGAAACCCGGTCAGAATTTTGTGTTACTCGATCTGGATCCGGCCCAATGGTACCATCTGAGAGTGACGGCCCACAACAATGCCGGTTTCAACGTGGCCGAATACGAATTCGCCACCCTGACGGTAACCGGAGGTAAGACGGTTTTTGTATATACTGTACATATTTAGATCGATGTGGAATGTGTCATGCCTGCTCGTGTTATTATATTATTTCTGTTTCTTCCCATTATTTGTTGTGGACATTTGCATAGGTCAACACTCTTGGAATATTAAACGAACCTCACGTTGGGCGCCAGAATGTATCGTAGCCACCTATTTTGTTGTCAAAGAACATCTCATTCATTCTATTTTTATAATGAAAAAGATTCGTTTTTTCTTCTCAACATTAGTAACATTTGAAGTGGTTGGTTAAATTGAGAAAACAAACTGAATCTAACAGTTTTTTATCTTCTCCAAACTCCTTTTGAGTACAAAAATACAATTTTTATCCAAATTAATTGATATTGTGTGACATTCCAGTCCCCTTATCGTCTGATGATCATTACGTACTATAATTTAATTTGCAAATTTGGCGTAATATTTTTTATCTTCAATGAAAAAAAAAATTGAGGATTTATCGATTTCATAAAAGGAAACAACAACCTGTACATTCCATTTTATGTTGTAAAAATCGCATGTGTTGTGAAACCTCATATCGCATCTTGTCTTGCTACTTGATTTATCGAAAACTAAAACCCTTGATTATTTATAACAAGATGATACACCTCCATGTTAAATGTTGAAGCAAAATTTTGACTCCGATCTTGGCTGGTTCCTGGGCAGAGCTAGCAAAACTCATCAAAATATGACCATTTGTCTGTACTCTCGGAATCTGCTAGACTTCACCTGCAAGTTGCTGAACTTTCTAGGAATCTCCTCCTTTCTGAAGCAGAAAAATCTCCAACTTTGATATTCTGAAGGCTCCTAAATAAAAAATATTATAATCTGGCCCAGATGAGACCTTCTTGCTTGCATAAAAACATCTAAATATTAACTCCGTATATGTTCTGCATTACTGATCTCTACCCTTCGTTACTCAACAAAAAGTAGTTCATACAAACCGCCACCTAATGAATTGAATTTCTTGCGTCATTGCTCTCATAAGGATGGTTCATCTTGTTAGTGTAATGATCAACGGTGAAACCCGATTTTTCTTATTTGCATTTCTGATTTTGTTTGATGTTTGCAGCACTCTTTCACCGACACCATCACACCAAGGTACATAAAGTTGAATTCCGTTAACCTTCATCATCCATCATGTTTGTGAATAATAGCAATAGTACCTGAATAAGATAACATAGCGCTGCAAATCATTCTAACCATCTCACAAGATCATCATTCCAGCAAAACTGAGACCTGTTTCATATTTCACGTAGTGTTGGGACTAAATGAGTCATAAATCATTGGCCAGTTCAGGAAAAAGTTATCGATAATTATGAATCTTCCTATGACCTAAAATGATTCTCTTGAATTACAAACAGCTAACACTATTTAATTTTTTTCTGCTCAGTTTTTTGTATCTGTTATTTTGTTGAATAGTTTTTATAATTTGTCGGAACTAATTTGAAGTTTGAATGTTTCAATGTATTTGAATAATTATTATTTTCGTAGATTCAAAATTTCGATTAATATGCATGTGGTGTCTAGACACTTTTTGATGTGGAAGCTCTTGAAATTTGAAAATATGGCATATCGATTCAAAATGTGAACAAAATCGAAATGTTATATTGGTAACATCTCAATAAAAATGATTGTAATGTTGATAACGTATTCATCTGACTCATCATTTTAAAATTACTGCTTGTTATTAACTTCTGAGTTCTCTCTGACAATGTCTAATTCACATAATATCCTGCTATTTATTGCAAAAACAGATACAAAAAATGTAATGAGCGTTATTTCAACACAATGATTATTGACATAAAGTTTTCAACACTGGCACAAATAATTGGGGGAAAAAGTCCACTTTACTTCATTCAACACTAGCACGTTTGCAATCGGCCAAACTGCATCGCGAAATCATACATTTTTCGTCTGTTGCAAACTTTAGGTATAGACTTCGCAACAAATGGACGTGAAATAAATACGTTCCATTTCGAAATTCTGAAGTTGAAAAAATTAATATCAGAGATGTTTAATTGAATATGTAGATTCATAATGATATTTTCCATCAGTTGAATTTTCAAACCCATTGAATCGTCCCTAATCTCACTGGATTTTATGTGTTCTTATTCGTACAATTCATATGAAAACCAAAAATTCAGCATAATGGAGCCAACCCATATCTGGAGACATTTCAAATAGAAGAAATTATCAAGTGAGGAATCAATATTATATACAAAATTCCTACAACAGGTAAGGTATGTGCGGTGGAATATGGAAGATGAAAACGACAGATAATAATTGTTCTCAAAATCATTTGTGATATATTAGTTTGAATTTGGATTCTCGAAAATGTTTTCTCAATCTCTCTTAATTTTAATTGTCCCGTATCAATCGCTAAGGCGCAGTCGAACAGGTTTGAAACTATGAAAATGATAAATCAATGGAGACTAACCTTCAAGTAAAGGTTAAATGAAATGAAAAAAAAAGTATATATCGTGAAAAGTGTCTGATTTCAGTAGCGTATTCTGGTGGACAATTAAAAGAAGAAGTATATATTTTCAATTGTCCCGTATCGACTGATAGGTGCTGTCGAGTAGGTTAGAGATGAGATAACAAAATGATCAAACTATTGATATCAAATAAAATGTATAATCTTTTTCGACAATAATTCATATACAGGGTGTCATTGAAATAAGTGCAGATATTTTAAAACACTGAGAAAGCTCGACGTGTACTATCGAATGGCACTAATAAAAAAACGTAGGGATCAAAATGAAATTTGAGGTTAGACCCCTTTTTCCATCCAAAGTTCTACAGTGTGGCAAATCTGACGTCACCTCTGTTCAAATTTCCATGCGGTAGGCACAATCACGCGGAGTTCAATCATTTAAATTGTTTTAAAGTGGCGTACTCGATTTTTTTTCTCGTATTTTGTTCAATTTTTGGGATGGAATTTCTCGTTAATCAGAAGAATTAGATAAAATCTGATATGATAATATTCCTTAGACTGTATCATATTGATGTGTTGAATATGTGCCCTCATTTTAAAGACACCTTGTATATCGAGAACTGGAACCTTTGGCACAATAAAACACTACGCACTGTTTTACCACTAATCAAACCGATTTTTTACGCCTCCACGTAAACAGATAATCAAATCTTTGTGGATTTTCTTTGGAGAACCTTACAGTGGAATTTTTTGTAAAGGTATTGACAACTTGTGAAAACAAATGATATGAAAGGTACGAGACCAATGAGGAACAAGACTGTCCTGAATCGAAATGGAACGGTATTAATCGTTCGTTTGGTTGCTCGTGGTTTTCCTCACTCTCAACGACCGTTGCGTTGCGTAGCCCACCGTTCGAACCAACGCCCCCTGTGTTTTGGTTTCAGGTACTATTGCCCCGGCGCGCGAAATCCCCAAAGAGGACACCATCCAAATAATCCTCGCGAACCTTAACCTTGTAGTTCCCGTAGTGGCTGCCATCCTGGTCATTATTGTCGCCATAATCGTGATCTGTGTGTTGCGCGGCAAAGGAAACTATAACAAAGGTAAACGAAGGCGATTCTTCTTCTTGGTTTTTTCTAGGTAAAATTGCGCCAGCGCGTGATATGCCCGCCGTGAGGATGTACTTTCCTTGGATCCCGGATTGGGTGGAGTGGAATATCGCGGTGCCTGTGGCCACCACTGTGGTTGTGGTTGTGGTTGGTATCGTGGTGGTTTGCGTGGCGCTTTCGAGGAAAGCTCACGGGCCTCTGCAGACTAGACTGCGCAGCGATTGTATGTGTATGGACCGTTTTCTCATCTCTCATTTTACTATCTTTTGTTTGTTTGTTTTTTTTTCGTTTAGATTTGATTCAGGGACTTGGGCCACCGGAAATATATGGCTATTGTTGATTGCAGTGACTGTTTTTTTTTCGTCAAACATTGTTTAGTTTGTTACGTGTGCGTTTTAATCAAATTTTCGCCAATACAATTTCTTCGGATCTTCTTGCATACATGGTCTTCCAGAAAGTTGCAATCA
Organism: Phaedon cochleariae; assembly: GCA_918026855.4. NCBI lineage: Eukaryota > Metazoa > Arthropoda > Insecta > Coleoptera > Chrysomelidae > Phaedon > Phaedon cochleariae. The sequence goes on from OU896721.1 coordinate 34,760,325, forward strand.
TATGGAAAAAAAACGTATAATAGTACCACTTTCAGTTTTTGATATTTTTTTATTTGGAAAAAGTTTCTGTAATATTGGGAAAATTTCATCTTCGATAAAACCGTCATACATTCAAATGAATTTCGCTTCTAAATGCTTGACGACACATCAAATTTGCAAACATAACAGAAATTCGAAGCGGGGTCAATATTTTCTAAAGGAAGTCATATTTTTGCTGAAAATCAGTTATTTGAAGTTAGTAGCATGATATAGCTACTGATATGAAAGAGTATCGTCGAAGTTACATTTTTTTAAATCTTATATACATTTCGTAGATATTTGAAAAATTTCAAAATCTGAAAGTAGCAACAGGACGTTCAAATCAGAAACACAACAGTGGAAACAACTTTTCTCAGTAAACGTTTTCTAAATTCTAACGTTAGAGCGTCTTTCCGGCGAGTAATTTGAAAAAAATTTACTATTGACATGTAGCGATAGTCACGTGACCCCGGCCGAGTAGGCAATTTTTCTTAGTTTTCAAATTATTCATATTATGATTCCAACTTTCTGAAAAACACTGTATATTCGATTATTTTCTCAGTCTTCACCGGGGTATTCCAAATAGATGAACATCGAGCATTCTTGGATATTTTCTTGATGTTGCTGAAATGATCGATAAGAAAACGGAGCAACTTCCCAATTTCTACCTATATTGATTGAAGTATTAATACTTCGAGAATTTTTTGAAATTTCCAATGAAATTCTTATAATAAGGGTAGGTATTCGAAATATCTGTCTGGAACCTTAGTAATGTTTTCACTAAAAATTATTAACTGTTTGCCTTGATTCCTACAGAAAATGGCTGAAGATAATGGGAAAATAATGGTTCTCTAATAATTGACTATGTACCTCAAGAGGGAAGCATTTGGAGAAAAAATAATTGAAACACCCCAAGAAATCAAATCCAATCAATTCTTCTCCTACATGAAGATTATTATACAGGAGTTCCTTGAAGACATGCTAGTATTCAAGGGGGCGATTCTTCGATTCATTTCAAGAGAAAACCTATGAAGAAAATGTCCTAAATGTCTTATCTTTTGAGATACAGGGTGATATTACTGATATAATATTGTGGCCATCTTCATGGAATTTATCGAATGTCTTCTATGCATCAAGGTACATTTTCTGGTGTACAAAAATTTCCATTTTCCCTACCAGTGGCGCCGTTAGAGGAATACTATTGTTCATATTTTACTTAATAGTGAGCAATGATGGAGAATTTCCTAATATACAATACTATAAAAGTCCACTCAATTCTATACAAAAAAGATCCTCCTGTTGATACTCGATAGGACGCTCCGTTTTCGAGAAAAAACGGAAAGACGAGACCAGATTTCAAATTTTGATGTATATAAGCTCCATTCGGGACATTAATTACTGGATAACTACAATAATATGTATCACTTTGAAATTTTAGCACCGTTTCAATCAAAAGAGTATTCTATACTTATACAACAACAAAAACAACAACAATTCAATTTAGATTCCCTGTATCTCGAAAGTTAGGACGCTTACGGTATACGTTCATGAGAAGTTTTATTCTTGAAATGACCCCTTGAATATTAGCATGTCATCAAGGAACACTCTGTATAGATATTCATATAGGAACATCAAGTAACTCTATGTTGTTGTGTTTTCCTTATTTTGTTGAGTTGAGCATCCTCATCCAACTAATCATCAGACTCTCAATCAACATTCTTCCACCTTTTAAAACTCTTTTCCCCTTCTCTGTAGACGACGTCGTCTACAACCAGTCCTGCAACGCGGTATCTACATTGGACAAACGCAGACCCGACTTGCGCGACGAGTTAGGGTACATAGCGCCGCCCAACAGGAAATTGCCTCCGGTGCCAGGTTCCAACTACAACACTTGCGACAGGATCAAGCGAGGTACAATAAGTAAGAGATTCGTCGCTTTTTCAATTTTTTTTTTCTCGTTTTAGTTTCATGGCATGCCTTTGTATACCTAACGTTCAATGTTTTCTGCATCGGTCGAGGAGAAAAAGATATCAATGTTGGTGCGAAGTTTTCTTAACAAAGCGTGGGATTTTGAAAACCTGTTGGCCAATTTTCTTTTTTATTATTATTTTATCGTCTCATGATGTTACTGTGTGTTATTGTTGACGTAGAGAGCTCAATTCTCATTTTAGTAATAGATTTATTGGTGCAAAAAGTGCTAATCAGATGGCGGAATCGACATGAAATCGATATCTGGACAGATGGATGAGATATTTTTCAAACTTAGGTCTGATGACAAAATTCAACTTTCCTCGCTTTTTCCAGTGCCGAGCTAGCTTGATTCTGATTACAACAATGACTTTTATAGGTAGAAACAATGCCTTATTTACTTGCAAGATTGAAATGGAAGCGAGATCTTGTCATGTGGATGAGAGATTTTCCAAATCTAATAAATTAAACATCATGTTCGATGACAAAATCCGAATTCTTATTCAGAGCCGAGATAGCTTGATTCTGATTGCACCAATGACTTTTTTAGATGGAAATAACGCCTAACCACGTCGCAAGATTGAAATGGAAGCGATATCTTGACAGATGGACGAGATATTTTCTAAGTTTGGCAAATTAAACATTAGGTTCGATGATAACATCCGAACTTTTTTCAGAGCCGAGATAGCTTGATTCTGATTCCATCAATGACTTTTTCAGGTTGAAATAACGCCTATTATTGTCGCCCAATTGAAATGGAAGCAATATCTTGGCAGATATACGAGATATGTTCCGAGTTTATCAAATTAAATATTATAGACGGAGAGTTGACAAAAAATTTCATTGTCAGATTAATGGATCGATATCTCCTTATTGTACTACTGTAACATCATTAAAAACTGATCGGGATATCTGGCAGGTTTTCAGTGGTGGAGGCAGCCGTGGTATGGCCGTAAGGGGTTGAAAAAACCGTGATGGCTATATTCTGATTTCACCAATGACTTTTTTAAGTGGAAATAACGCTTAATTAGGTTGCAAAAACAAAATGGGAGCGATATCTAGACAGATGGACAAGATATCATTCAAACTTGGCAGATTTAACATTAGGTTCAATGACAAAATCCAAACTTTTTTCATAGCCGAGATAGCTCGATTCTGATTTCAAAAATTTCTTTTTAGGTCGAAATAATGCCTAAAATGGTCGCAAAATTGAAATGGAAAAGATATCTCGACAGATGGACAAGAATCTTTCCAAGAAAAGTATTTTACATCAAGGTCGATGACAAATTCCAAACTTTGTTCAGAGCCGAGATAGAGTCCCTGTATATACCTTAGACAAGAGTCCGGACACAAAACTGACAGCCGTTGGGGTATTTGATATTTTGTTTCATTTGGTTTGAAACATCATAGTCGTCCGCCCGCTTTTTTAAAATTATTTCGAATTTCTGTCACTGTCACTTCGAAATTTTATGACCGCCAAAATTTTGCATTTTAAATTATTTCAATGTCCTGCTGCCTACATTATTGCGATAAATCATTAGGAAAGGGATTCAAGTTATTCAATTTTCCGAATGTTCATGCAAGAATGCAATGAAACGTCCTGAATGGAAAATTAATTTCAAGAAATCCGCAATATGTGTGGTATATATATTCAAATTTACTTGTAAAAACAGTATAAAAAAGAAGAATTTTAGGCCTATCTTGATAGAGATTCTTTTAAGCTGATGGATTTCATATTGAAAGAGTCTGCTGTGCCGTCAATTTATGAAATAGAGACGTTCAAAAAAAGAGCCATCGTCATCGTATTGGGAATTACTGAATGATACGATCGCAGAGAAAGAAAATGAGAATGAGATGATGCGGGAAGAAATTGAAAGTTTGAAATCATAACTAGAAGATTTAGAGAAACTGCAATGTGCTATGTCATCAGTCCACGGTATTTTTAATTCAGATCAAATTCAGAATTTACAGGTGAATGTAGACTGCAGGAAGAGGTGGAAAACCGATACAATTAATACATCACTCGCTATCAAATATACCTATTGTTGTTTTGATTTTGTCACTTTTATTTCTGATGAGTGTTAATGAATTGAGAGAATCGGAGAAAATTATATTGAAACAATTATAAATCTTTTATTTTTTTATAGCCCAAGAGAAAATAACTATATTTTCTTGGCTATATGTGATACCACGTAGAACACTTAAATTATGTTTCTTATATATCTAATAAAGTGAAGAAATATCTGATGGCGGATATTTGCAATAGCCATCTCAGGAATTGATTATGAAAATTATCGTTCCGAAATTTGAACACCCTGTTGTTCATTATTTGATAATGTAATAATTATTCTAGTTAAAATAGCCCTATGTCTTACTTCTACCTACGGCTATGAACGGTTTGACAAATAATTTAACCCTCAAAATTGTTTCTGACACTCATTGATACTAGGGGAATTGAAAAGACAATGCTCGATATATATGTCTTATTCCTTTATTCAATCATCAATACATTTTTTGAAAACAGAAAAGGACAGAGGTATAGGTGTGTCCGGACTCTTGTCTAAGGTATATACAGGGACTCTAAGCCGAGATAGCTTCATTCTGATTTCACCAATCACTTTTTAGGTCGAAATAATGCACAGATTGCTCGAAAAATTGAAATGGATGCAATATCTCTGCAGATGGCAAAGATATACTGGTCAGCAATAGGTCTGATGAAAAAAATACAAACTGTTTTCAGAGAAAATCTAGCTCGATTTCTAAAGATTTTTTGACATTTCTCCTTCACTCTTTTCGCTCTACCTCGCACAAAACTCAAGGATTTTTATGGTTCCTCAACATTTCAAAGTTTTTCATTCAACATGGAGATTTGTTTCTTTTCGTTTCAATGTTTGCTTTAAAATCTAAAAAAACACGCCTACTGAAGTAGCTACTTAAAAAATATTATTTCGCAATATCTTCAAATAGAACAACATTGATATCTTTTTATACCAGGAGTAATAATTGTGATCATCATAACCCGCCTCGCTGAATGTTAATAGACTTCATCCATGTTTTGTTCATTTCGTCTTGATATACTGCTCTGCCGGTGGATAGGCCCTTACTTTTCGTTTATTATTTTATCATTTTTTTTTCTATAATTGTACGTATAGGAGCACATTACCGTTCTCACTCGACTTGGGACCCGAGAAGGCATTTGTACGAGGAACTGAGAAGTAGGAGAGGCTCGAATGAGACCGTTCATACTCACAGAGGTAAAGATTTCGTTTCAGTAGAATGATTTTGGGATGCGATTGTGGCATTGAAATAATTTCACTAACTAACACTAAATGATGATTTTTTGTTGCGTTGAAGATCCGAGATTGGGTTTGAGTTTGGAGAGGGTATATTTTTCCCTGGAAGTTGAAAAATTGTGGTCCAAATTTGTCTTTTTTATGCATCATTTCAAGAATATTGAAGATTTTACAGGATGATATCGAAATGAATACAAATATATCAACTATCGAATGGTACCATTGACAAAAATAAATTTTACCCCTTTTTTTCACCCAACGCTGTAGCAATTCCGACATCACATTTGTTTTTTCCATGCGGAAGGCTCAATCACGTGGAGTTGAATCATTTGAATTATTTTATTTACTCACTGCATCGAAAGTAAGAATTTGCTGCCTCATTGAAAGACACAAACCAGTCAATTCATTTCCACGGGAGGAAAAAATAATACCCCCCGTGGAAGGTGAAATAAATTGGCTTTAGCTTGCTTCCTTGGTACGTATAAGATCTATGCTATATTAAACAATTAACTATTTCATTTTTGAACTTCAATGATCTCATACACTTCCTCATATTCCAAACTGACTCAATCGAAACTTCAAATAAAATACTATTACACAATAAACAAATTATTCAATGTGACAGAAGTGTCAAATTGATTTTTGTTCAGATTCAAATACTGTCTGTAACCTTAGATCATGTAACACAATCGTTTGAATCGAGACTGGAGAGACAATTTCAAGAACGACGCTAGTCAAATATAATATGCTCTCGTGAATAAAATCATGTATGCAGGGTGTATTCAAATAATACCGAAAAAATTCAAGTGGTGATTCCTTGTGATATTTAAGGAAATAAAGTTCATATAAACATGTCTCTAGATTGAACTATTGAAATAACAACTATTTTATCTTTTGTGTGTGTGTGTTATAAGACAAATTTTAAAAAATCTCATTTTGTTAATGTTCCTTAGACTGTATCTTATCGATGTGCTGAATATATGTACTTATTTCAAAAACACCTCGTTTATTCATCAGGAATTGATTTGATAAGCAAATTTGCAAGCCAGTGGAAATAATTTCTCGTTTTGAATATGATAGAGATTTTTATTCATTAACTATAGTAAAGAGTTAAAGTTAGATGATTGAGGTTGGGAAAACTAACTAACTAACTAACTAAGTGTATTCTTGTTTCTGTTCAATATTTCGAGTATTCATTGGATCAAGGAATTAAATCTGCTCAAGCAGAATTTGATAACGACAAGAGTATTAGTCTAATCACGCCTTCATCAGTTCCACAATTTTTCATATCTGTTCAGTTTCTCAAATAACTTTGATAATATTTTCAGATATTTTGGCATATATCAGAGTTTTATGCAACTGGCCCTTTGTCAAACTGAGCGAGCCCATCAAACTAGGTTCAAAGAACATCATGCAGAGTAGAAATATGTAAGATGGATTGTTTGTAAAATAATGAATATTATGTTAGTCTGTACTTGAAATATCTAATGAAATTTCTTATTATTTCGTTATTGCTTCTTGCTTCCAAAAGATGAAAAAATTAGGAATATTGGACTCGTTTTTTTCTTTTTTGGGGAAAAATATACCTCGAGTCTAAACTATAAAAAATGCAGTCTTCATAAATAAAGAGCTTTATTAAGAAATGCAATCGAGTCAAAACAACGGCTGACAGAAGGTATGGTATGATGTTATTCAATCAGACATTTTTGTATTATTACTAGTCATACAAAACACGACACATCATCATTATCGTTGAATCATTTTAAAATAATATCATCCAGCATTTTTTGTAGCAATTGTATGAGTTCAGGTTTGATTCGTCATACTATCGACATCTCTTATTCATTCATGTATTTCTCATAACTTCGTAAAAATAGATAAGCGACTGTGATTTGTAATACTGAATTGAATTTTGTGACTGTCTATCTCTTCTAATTTCTATCCCTTTCTAACAACATTCCAAGTACGTGAATGCTTCTTTTTCCTTTATCCATGCTTATTGCTTGCTGCATCACTTTGTTTTTAGTACACAACAATTTATATCTAACTTTTCAGTGAGTATACTGACAACTCGCTGAAAAAATTATACAGATTGTTTACCGCATCGTTACATATTGGAGTATTAAGAAAGAGTGGTATTTGGCAACATGGCAATCTCGGAGAGCAACATTCGCAGGTAGACAGTTGGGCGCAAAATGAATTTCAGTTTTCATTCTGTCCAGATATTGACGAGGATACGTACGATAGCCGATCAATCTCTTGCTATGTTGCCATTCACATTTGCTATGTGTAACGATTGGGCAAACAATCTCTTTGCTTATTTGAACTAGACTTAGAATGATTAATATCAGTATCTAGTGATCAGTTTTTATAGCACACTCAATGACCTGGGAATATATCCAAGAAATCAAATACTTTTTGACAAAAATAATAGTTATCCACATTTTCTGAAAAGAATTGCCTAATAAACGTTTTTGAAATTTGACCCCTTCAACAAATAACATTTGTCCTGGAGAATCTGAATATTTCAGATTTGTCCAGATTTTCGTAGAGAGGTCGTTGAATACTATACCCGGTGGTCAAAAGAAAACTTTCACCCCGATTGATTTATTTAGAAGATTCCATCGACTTCTACCCGACCCTCTGATATCGCTTAAAAATTTCCAACGAAAACGAAATAAGAGATATTATAATGGAAGGGGTAATAATATCGAATTTACCTGGAGAATATCATTCTCATTAGAGTAGGATTCGAAAAGTGAAGATAAAGAAGTGAAAAAAGGAGATAACATACTGTATATATACTTTTGTGATCACAAAAAATCACAGATTCCGAAAAGAAATATATGAAAAGCAGAGTGTTCCATTTGAAAAAATTTGTTTGTTTTTCTCGATAAAAAATTACGTGAATTTAGGGGTCTTCTCGATAGATAACCCTCTAGAAATTGTTGTTAATCGTGCAAAATAATTTATTCAATTTTTTTTTGCTTGCCTAGCAGAGCGCTTTTGACCATGAACTCATCAGTGCGTACTTGTCAGGTTGACAAGAAAATTATCCATAAAAATATCTTTGGTCCTGTTCATTATTATTTATATCATGGCTAAATACGGTACAAACAGATCAAAATTTGTTTTCCCAAAATGGGATAAAATGCAGTTAACTTGCTAATTGACGAAATACAACAATTTGTACAATCATTTGTATATCTACACGTGCACACATCTAAATAACCCTCAGAACAATGCATCCAATAAATGTCACTCAACTTGATAGTAACTGCTGCCAACAAATACCACAAAATGTGAAACTTCTTCCGAATGAAATATGGTCGTTCACCTTGACACGACAAAGTCGGGGGTTGAAAAACCACCCCCACCACCACCTCCACAAAACAAATATCCTTCCATTATTCGTGTATCCTTGAAGGCGGCATGGACGACGAGATATGCCCGTACGCCACCTTCCATCTGTTGGGCTTCCGCGAAGAAATGGACCCCTCCAAAGCGATGCAGTTCCAGACGTTCCCGCACCCGCATTCTGGCACGATGGGTCCCTCTGGCATCACCACACCTCACGGGATACATTCGAGGAACGGATCACAATCGATGCCCAGGCAGAACAGGAACCGGTACGACAGAGTCGGATCGCAAGGTATGCTTTTATAATTTTTTTGTTTTTTCTATTACAAAAAAAATACACCCTATAGATATGGTAGTTCTCATGAAATCCTATAACTGTTGTATTTGAATGTCCTCTAAATATCTGACGGTTTGGCTGATTTCGAAGAACACACATTCGACTCACCCGGTATAATTATTTTTTGTTTGTTGTTAACATGACGTGTTGTTTGAACATAATATTCCATCAATGAAATCGATAAATGAAGATTTGCAATTTCGAATTTGGTCCTTCGAGCCGGATCTATTCAAATCAAACCTTCAATGCCTAGGCAGAACAGGAACTGGTGAGACAGAGTTGTATCGCAAGGTGAGAAATATTATGATTTCACTTGCGATGCTTCAATAATTCTACTCTACTAGAAATCTTCATCTTCGAACCCTGAAGAATCGAGGAAATTTGTACTTTTCTTTCCTGATGACAAGAGTTTTTCTCCCTCTGAGTAACCGATGGCTTCTCTTTCGAAAAATGCTATTAATTTTCGACACTTGATGTCTATATTTTCACTAACGTTCAGTACCTACTGATCGTAACTTACTATATTAGCTTCATATTGTTGATGGTTTTGATTCTCTTGCGTTTTTTAGTATTTTTTGAACCCTATATAATAGTTTTGTACTTGTATTACCCTATATAGTGTGAGAGATTTACATTTTTTGCTAACATAAAGACGTTGTTGAAACAAGATTTATCAATGAAATCATTGAATAAGGAAGGTGTGCAATTTCGAATTTGGTCCTTCGAGCCGGATAGTTTTGAATCAAACCTTCAAGAATGCTGTCGTAAAATCGTCTACGGAGACGGAAAAATCATATGTATAACATGGGGGTGAAGTATATATTCTATTCTTTATATTCCTGCACATTTTATGTATTACTTTTTATCAGCCTACTTTTCGTCCTAGACGAAGTTTTATATATAGTGTGATATTAGTCACTCCATAAATTCTTCTCCGAGTTGGATTTCCGAAAATATATTTAGCACACATGACATAAGTACAGGTTTAGATACCCACATCGAAGCTTTTCACCATTTCTCAATCATTAGGCTCAGCTCATTCAGCTCATAGATAAACTTCTGCTTCTGCAGAAGTAAGAAAATTCAATACTAGGCGTATTAACTCAGTGTTCCACTGACAAAATTTCTCTGCAATATTTTTCAATGAGAACAAAGATTTATGCAAGAAAGTGGTAATTTTCAAAAATTGGAGAATCCATTACAAAGTGTTTGCAGTGAGAATTTCTTGGTGACCGATTCCATCAAAGGTGAATATTTCAGGTTTTGAGAGGTGACGAGGATCTGTCCGTACCCTGTTGAGATGACAAATACGTCAGTTTGCATCAGGAGACCCTATCTAGCCAGCCAAAATGATTTCCTTATCGTCAAAAAAACAGAACTGAAAAGAAAAAATGACAATAAAATGTCATGAAACTGGCAAACATAATGGGAAAAAAAATGAAAAAAAAATCTGAAAGAAATATCAATGACTAGCTATTTCGTCCCTTCAGGAAACGGTAGTATCTACTCCCCTGGCCCGGAATACGATGACCCAGCTAACTGCGCCCCGGAAGACGAGCAGTACGGCTCGCAGGACGGGGGCAATATTATTAGATTTTTGGATTAAAACGTGCTGCAGAAGTAAGAAAATTCAATACTAGGCGTATTAACTCAGTGTTCCACTGACAAAATTTCTCTGCAATATTTTTCAATGAGAACAAGGATTTATGCAAGAAAGTGGTAATTTTCAAAAAATTGGAGAATCCATTACAAAGTGTTTGCAGTGAGAATTTCTTGGTGACCGATTTCATCAAAGGTGAATATTTCAGGTTTTGAGAGGTGACGAGGATCTGTCCGTACCCTGTTGAGATGACAAATACGTCAGTTTGCATCAGGAGACCCTATCTAGCCAGCCATAATGATTTCCTTATCGTCAAAAAAACAGAACTGATAAGAAAAAATGACAATAAAATGTCATGAAACTGGCAAACATAATGGGAAAAAAGATGAAAAAAATATCTGAATGAAATATCAATGACTAGCTATTTCGTCCCTTCAGGAAACGGTAGTATCTACTCCCCTGGCCCGGAATACGATGACCCAGCTAACTGCGCCCCGGAAGACGAGCAGTACGGCTCGCAGTACGGTGGTTACGGCGCCCCCTACGATCAATACGGCAGTCGCGGCTCCATAGGCAGAAGATCGTTGGGGTCGATGCGCGTCCAGCCGCCATTGGCCAACGGGAATGGCAGTCCGGAACCACCGCCGCCGCCTCCAAGGAACCACGATCCCGCCTCTTTCAACGATTCCAAGGACAGCAACGAGATCTCCGAGGCCGAATGCGACAGGGATCATTTGATTAACAGCAGGACTTATGGGGGTGAGTAGGCGAAAGGCAAAGTTTCCACTTTTTTTTTCTTCTTCCTTTTTCGCCCCCCTGTATAGGTTCGGAGTTTTTTTTTCGGATGAAATAAGAGCACTTGTTTGCAAAGAAGGTTGCATAATTCCTTGTTAGAATCGCTTGAAAGATATTTGAGATCGGAGAATACTAATTTCAATCAACAGTTTGAAAATTCGTTCAAAATGATGATTACAATAGTATTTTGTTTTTTAAAAATGATACATCGTCCAGATTTCCTCCATAATTGGACTGCACTTGAAAATTCCCTGTTGAATAAAGTGTCAATTGGAAATATGGTGTGACAATTTGACTTTCAGATTTGAATCGAATCATTTGTGCACTGTGATCTTCGCATATTAAATCGAAGTAATTTTTTCCATGAATCAACGCCAACTGTCGGGTTTTATCATTGCTTCAACTGCCTTTTTGCTGCCTTCAATATTATTTCTGTCTCATTTCGTGTTTGTTTTTGTTTCAACTTTTGACAAAACACTCTCTGCCTCCATTTTAAAAAGCACCTTCATTATTAATTTTCTGTTTGATACATTGTTTTTGTTGATTCATTGTCTTATAATTTATCGGCTTGGCTTCGTAAAATTGAGTCCAGATTCCCCAAAAAGCCCGACAGTTGCTTAATTTTTTGATTGTGAACGATCGACACTAAAACGTTAATATGTTTCAGAAGATGAACAGGGTAAGTGAGTTGTGAGCGTGATCTATTTCTAATTAGATTAGGTTCTTCAACTCATTCCACGAATCATCCATCTCATAAAACTAACATTTCTTCCATCGATTTTTCATGCATGATGATTTCGAAAAATGATATCGCAGATATCCTATTGTTTGTGTCCCTAATATGCATGATTGTATCTGTGTGATTAATATTGTTTTGGTTTTGTTTGCATAATTATGCTGCATTTTCGACGTTTCATACAAAACATCAAATTTATTCGAAAGAGGAAATTGTATAATTGTGTATTGATCCACTATGTACTGTTGTTTTTGTTTGTTCACTATAGTTTTCGGAAAAAAGTGCATATGAATAACAGATACTCGACTAGATTTTTTCCACTACTACTAACCTACCTTGAATATCCGGAAAATCAATCTTATTTACCAGCGAAAAAATCGTTTTACAAGCTGGAGCAAGATAGTCAACTTTTTCTTTTGATGAGATGATTTTCTTTATTCATCCTGAAATATTAATCACGAGGTATATCATTAAATAGTTTGAATACCTGATGAAATGACGATACACAGAATCGAATTGAAATATCAATTTGGAATATATCAGAAGTAAATTATTTTCATTGTTTCCAATTCTCGGTCGCCAAGGTCATGAGATGACGTTCTGATGACATTAAAAATTGCGGGAAAACAAGTCTAGCTTTCAATCTACGCCAGTTATTGGAATGTTTTGCCGTAGTTTTTAATGTCATCGCAATAATTGAAGTCTGATACTGTGTCCACATTTTTACCTGAAACCAGTTTGCACCCGACCTTACTGATAGTTGCGTTTTCATTGAGGTTATGTTCTCATTGGTATCTGTTTGTTCATTCATTCATGATCCAAATGATCCGTGGGGTTAGTTGTATTCGTAAATTCGTTTGTTGATTGTGATAAATATAGAAAAAGCGAATTGGCAATTGGACTATTTTTTTTTATTATTTGAATAGAATCATCACTCAATTATAACAAGTCCAGCTGATTGAGAAAAAATTAAATGACAACGTTGCGGAATGTAGAGTAGAGAGTAGAGTAGTTTATTTGACCATGTTATGTAAATTACATGTACGGCAAGTCATAATTACAATAGCCATAGTGCTAAAAAATGAAGATAATCTTCACCCTCAATCACTAAAGTGCAGAAATAGATTAATTAAAATACAAGAATACATGATTAAAAATACATTATAGGTATGTTAAAGATTGAACATCAAATGATCTGAATAAAATATATAAAACAAAAAATAAGATAAAAATGAATAAGAACAAAACATAAAAATAACAATGTCCTGTTGAAGGGACTGATAAATGACAGGTTAAAGCTTCAGTGAACTTGCTGCCTCCATATAGGTATCAATATTATAAAAACAATGGCTCAAAAGGAACTGTTTGATGACAGATTTGAATTTTTTGAATTCCAACATTTTGACGGAGCTGTGCAGAATATTATAAATATTGATTGAAATGATCTACTCATAGAGGTGTATGTTCCTTCCTCACAAAATATTAACAAAAAATCGACAACAAGTCAAGGACTCCGAACTTCAGATCAATAAACAACACGTAAGCTAGACATTTTGAAACATTTTGTGTTGTTTATGGATCTAAAGTTCAAAGTCCTTGACTTGTTATCGATTTTTTGTTAATATTTTGTGAGGAAGGAACATCCACCTCTATGAGTAAATCAATCAGCTTGACTTGAAATCGGGTTTGTCCGGTAACATATATATACAGGGTGAGTCATAACTATTGGGACATATGCTAAGTGCGGATTGTTTGGACCAAAATATGGCGATTGGACCAAACATGCCTTAATGAAATATTGCTGTGAAAAGAGATACAGGGCGTTAAAGTTGATTTTTTTCGTTTTTTGTCGGTTTTTTGCTAATAATTTCACTGTATATGAAATATATTTGAGAAAGTTTAGTGATTTGGTTGCTTTCTGCCTAGATATTAGGGATATTACAATTCATACCTTCTGGCTGCATCCCGCATTTCTTCATTCATAAAATGATTGTGACGAGGCATTTCAATCGAAAAAATTTTGACTATAAACTCGCACCATTGTTTGATTTTGTATGTTTCTCACTCAGAAGGCTATGCATTATTTTTATGATTTTCCTTTCGATTTCAGCACGGGTTTGTTATGATGTCCAATAAGTGAGAATCACAAAACATCATATCTTAATTCATACTACTTACTTACTTACTGCTTGATTTGAATCAAGACTGAAGACGATAAAATGTCAATTTGATATTATTCAAGCGTCTGTCGTAGTAGTGGAAAAAATCATGTTTGGGAAAATGAATTGCCGTCGAGCGATCTAGATAGATGTTGTCACGTGGTCGTGTAGCTAAGTCTGATTTGTTTTCAGTATTGAGAGGTAACTCAAAGGATGGTATGACCCACGAAGAAATGCGAAAATTGATCGAGAGGTCAGTAATAGAATTACTAATTTGAAGGTCTTTTCATGTTCTCCCAAATAAGCATCCATTATAATTATTCATTCATATTTTATGTCTATCACAATGTGTCTAGGTTAGAAATTGTCACTACTGAGAATTCAACTGAAGAAATGATAATTTCGAAATGCGGTTAGCCGATTTGAGGCTCGACTGTTTTCCTATGAAATTTCCTTTTTAGTGTACAATATAACTTGCTAGGAAAAAATGCGTATTTTATTCAAGAGAAGCGTCTCTGAGAATGGCAAGTTCTACCTAGAGCACACTGTAGATTCTCCATTGAAACTCTTTGGTTTTTTTTCTCAATAATAACCGTAACCAGCATTCACTGAAAACCTGTAGACAAAGCTAATGAAAATCAGCATACATAGTGCGCACCATAAGTAACATATACATTAATTTTCTACATTATTGATAATTTTCAAGAAAAGCCCTGAAACACATCGATCCATGTTTTTGAAACGACACTGTGACGTTGTGACATAAAATAAATCCCTCTCCTTCACCTCCCTAACGTGACAACCACCCCTCAATTTTTTTAATGAAATAGGGGGTTTAGTGATACCTCATTTTGAAGTGTAGTCAATTGTCTATACAGCCATATCGATATTTTTTAATTTCATTCATGCTCCAAATGAGTTATCACTAAATCCCTTATTTCATTTAGGAAAATTGCGGGGAGGGGTGGTTCTCACGTTGAGGGGTGTGAAGGAACAGTTTTTTATGTCACAGAGTGTCTTTTCAAAAACATAAATCGACGTGTTTCTTGTGTTTTAGAGAATGAATCTATCCGTTTTTCAGGGGTGTTTCTTTGTGACATTCTAGGAAATAAAGTTGCTTGCTCTGTTTTTGAGATACAGGATGTTGAAGTTTGAAGTATCAATTGTTTTTATTTATAACCCTGCTGTATAAGCTACCATGGTGTCAATATTCAGTATGGATGGAGACTGAGAAAGCCCCAAAATTTCAGAATGATTCTAATTGGGGTTATTGAGTATTCTCAATGGAAGTCTTTGAAAACACCTACATTGAAATTTGGAGTCAAATCGAATATTTATTGTTTCCTCAAAAACTAAACTAGTTGAAAAAATCACACAGAGGATAAAACAGTTGTTATTTCAATAGTTCAATCTAATAAAAATATGAAACTCAGAAAAATTGGTGGTGTACAATGACATTCACTATGCAGATTGATAAACTTACCCACTGTGACGCCACTGGAAATATTATTTCGAATCTAATCGCACTAGAAGAAGCTCCATATTACTATCAACAAAACCACAACGTTTTATGGAAATCGATGAAAAGGCAATTGAGAAATGAATAGAAAAAAGATTTTTCATAGAAATATCAATACCCAGTATCTCGAAAACGAATCAAGTTACGACACATGTTCATATGAACTTTATTTCCTAAAATATCACAAGGAAGTTTTTCGGTGTTATTTAAATACACCCTGTACAAGGTGCGCACTGTATAGCAGCCTTTGAAAATCTGCTATCAGGCACTGAGATAGTAGCCACCCTGATTTCTATTCGATTATCTAGATGTATTTTATGACCATGTTTGAAATGAAAATTTCACGAACGATAAGATTGTCACGAAATTCTTAAAAACATATATTTAGCTAACACAATATCTTATCTGAGAGAAATACTCGTACAACAACATAACCTAATTTTGAGCAATCGAACTCCGATGCCCCACCCTGTATACCGGGTGACACAGGAGACACGTAACAGCATGTAGTTTTTTTATTGAAGAGATAATAATTCGAAATTCACAAGGGTTAAATAATTGATGATGGCTCTTTCCCTGAACCCAATGACAATTTTTTCAACCATCTGTTTGATTGGTAGTAGACCCCACCTGTATATTTCTGATGTTTATCTTATGTACCTCAAAATTCTCTTATCAACTATGTATCACAATTTGATATTCGTTCATTAATTGGTTGTTAAATTGCATTTTATTGAAATACATGAAGTTGGCTGTGGCCGGAATACAATGACATTTCGATGCTTGATACTTTAAGCTACTCTTACATTACAGCCTTTTCATAGAAATTGCTGGCAACTGAATTGCTGGCCTTTGTTAAACAATAATTGCGCATGCGTTACGGCCTATTTTCACTGCAACTTTCAGGCTTGAAATATATAGAAATGTTTCTAATTTTGAAGGTCATTCACGCGCCACTTTGCATATTTTTAGTGATTTTAGATTTTGACAACTTAATTATCGTGTTGGTGGTTCTGTATAATGGTCGACTATAAAGTAGAAGAAGAATCATTAACATTAAATGTAGGCTCATCCATTCTCAGATAATTTTTAAAAGCTTTCAAGTCATTACACTCTTTGAATTCATTAGTTATTCTTAAGTTCCCCATTGTTTTATTTAACCATGGTTTGTTCCAACAGGATCTATTCCTCCTGTTTTCCATGCGCCTTTTTATGTAAGTGGCAAGAGCAGCAGTAGTAGTAATTGCCATGAGTAAAACTTGTATTTTTCCTTTATCCATTTCCAAAATGAATTTCCACCTAATTTCGCTTGACTTGTTTATTTTGAAATATCAACAACTTATAATGTCAAAAATGATGTCAAATGTCAACGTCAATAGTTCGAAAACTCTGAAAAAGTCTTGGAAAATGTCGCAAATGTAAGAAGACTAGTTTCTCTAGTTTTTAATTTTGCGTGCAATTTATATTGCTTGCAATAAAGTTGCTGCAAAAAGGCTGTAATGTAAGAGTAGCTTTAGAAATCCAAAGATCATCACTTAGACCATATTATCAGAATATTTTCAATACCGTAATCGGTCCCAGAAGATTGCCAATAATTTCATTGAGTTTAAAATAACTCACTATATTAGGACGATACATCAATTATCACAACAATTTCAGTTTCATGTATCCAAATGGATGCATATTATAGCTACATGGCAAAAAAAATTGTTTCTCCACAAGTAGCCAAATGAAAAAAAACTGAGTTAGATCTTTGGATTCCTAATCCTATCAAGCATCGAAATGTCATTGCATTCGGGCCACAGCCAACTTTATATTTTTTAATAAAATGCAATTCAACAGCCAATAAATGAACGAATAACGAGAATCTTGAGGCAAATAAGATAGGCTACAGAAATATACAGGGTGCCATTTGAAATAAGAAAGTTGGGTCTACTTCCGATCAAACAGGTGTTGAAGAAAATTGTCATTGGCTTCAAGGGAAGCGCCATCATCGATAATATAACCTTTGTGAATTTCAAATTTGTATCTCTTCAGATAAAAAAACTAAAGGCTGTTACATATTATGTCTCCTATGTCACCCGGTATACTTACGAATCTAAAGGTTATGGACTAACATGTGAGCGAGCAGGTTGATTCTAAATTTTAAAAAATATGCACAATAATCGGTTTCAAATTTCGGTGTGTGAAATTATTGTGCATACTTTCCATAATGAAGGATGAACTAGCTTGCGCCTGCGGTAATTCTAATCCTTTTATGTTCGCCTAGTTCACCTGAATAAGGCAAGTCAATGTCAGGTTAATTCATTGTACGAATATTTCAATCGATCAGCTACTGGGTTAGCGAAATACGTCGGGGTTTTCGAAAATTTTATGGAAGTCTAATCGTCTGTGAAGTTTCCATGATTACTATGGATTTTCATTGAGTTAGGGCTGAGTTGATTCAAAATTTGGTAATTTCACTCGAAATCTAACGCTGGTGCATTGTCATCTAACTTGTACAGAAGAGTTTCTGAATCATTCGATCATCGTCACATCACAAACAGTGAATAATCCAGGATTAACCAATTTGATTTATTACACGAATTCCTCTCAAGCAGGAAACTGTAAGTCAGCACAGTAATAATGCTTCTTATTGTTGTTTGTCTTGTTCCATGTTTGTTTTTTGTGTGTGTTTTTCTTTGCACATGTGTCATTCTAATTCACTCGGTGAATGCTTTTTGGTGTGTTATAACCTAACAACTCACCCATTATTTTTATCTTTTCTCATTATCTATTATCATGTTAGAAACGAAACAGGGAAAGCCAGCTCCACAAACGGGGGAATCACAGCCTACGATACTATGGCAGTGTAATTTGTAAGAAGATACGAGAAAAATAATCGAGACAGTTTCTGGACAGCGACAGCGAACACCTTCAGCAACACACCGAGCTGTTCACTTTTCACTACCAGAAGGTAGGACCATTTCGCTGATCCCACATACTCTGTATACGCTGAATACTCACTCGATATTATTTGAGACTGAATCTTTTCTTCACATGTTGACTTTTTTCCATTCAATTCATCTGCTTCGTTCAAAGTTTTTGAAATTGACGTGAGTACTCAGTGTGAATGTTTTTTTTTTCTTTCTTTTTGACTACGATAATGAGTGCATTTCAAAATAATCGATCCTCTCCAAATATCGATGAAGTTTGCTGATCAATAACTTTGTTAATGGACCGGGAAAGTTGTGTCGTCACAAGGTAAATTATTTGCCGATAGGTACGTTTTCAAAACAAACAGCTGTCACTATTGATCATTTGCCAGTCAAGTGTGAAACTTTCTGATGAAAGTATTTTGTGATGTGCATCAAAATTATATTGACATTTTTTTGATTCCTGTAGATCAGGCATCAATTCATCCTGACCTGAATGTTACGAAGGAAGTGGAACCAAACTCCAGGAAACAAAAAATAATTGGAGAAGTTCTATGGCTAGAACGTTATTCACTGTGTGTCCAGACTCAAAACTCTAAAAAATTTCACAATCCTCACCAATTTGAGTCGACGGCAACCTGATAAATCAGTCAATTTGATTATGTAGGAAACAACTGTAGGCAAAATTCGACATAAATTATTTAATTACAAACAATCTGATCAAGCAAATAGAAAACAGAAGCTAATTAGCTTACGACCCACTCTCGTTTCCCTTAGTAGAAAGCTCCACGACAGCTATCAGATGATCCGGTTCGAAGGACCATGTAGGATTTTGATACAGCTAAGAGCAATATTCGTTTTACATTGTTACATTCTCACTACTGAGATCAATTGAGTTAGGAGGAGGTGAGACGGATCTGAGTTGTCGATCGAATAAAAAGAACACGTTTTTATCTGTCAGGAAGGGCAATGGAAGAAAACATAACCCAACATAATTCAACCAAAATATAGCATAATAACAGTCAATAATTACTAGACACAATACTCACTAATTTTATAGATTATTTTTTTTAAGGATTTAACCTGTGGACTGAAACTTCAGAGCTGAAAGCTTGTCAAAATGGAAATATAACCTCACAATTTTCAGCACAGAACCACAGAATTACTAGAATCAATCCAGTCTCACCTTTTTCTCACTACAACACTAGATGAATAGCAAGCTCAGTTGGGGTGAGGGGGAAGAAATAGTCTCAAGAAGTTCTTAAGACCACTCACATCAGACTAAGATAATTGAAACATGAAAACAACTGAGCTATTGAGCTGCACTGAGAATCTTGGTTAATCTCAGTCAAAGTTGGTAAAAAGACTATTATTTTTTTTAAATTTTAGTTTGACATTGAAGGTTCTTCATTAATTTCTCAATTGTATAATAAAACACAATGGTATTCGACATTACCAACTGTGTATAAAGCGTGAACAATGATAGTTATAAAATTATACTAATACTATATTAAATAGTAAGAAACTCAAGAGTGAACTGATGGAATCTCCAACTAACCTTTCTGAGAGTTGATCAGCTGATAATCGAAGGCACCTCACGCGGTGTTAAAGCTGTCAAATAATGACGTGTCATGAAAAAACTTCAATCTTGTGTAGACAGCGTCGATTACTATTTTGTTAATCGGTTGTAGAAAAAATTGTTGACAAGCAAACTTCATCGACATTTCGAGTGGATCCGATTATTTTGCTGGTGAATGTATTTATTTTAATTGCTTACCGTTTTGTTGGGGGCTACCTACCAAAGCCGCTATTACGAATACGTACACATTTTGCCCAAGTTTTTTCGGCGATATCTTCTGTGTATACGGACCGAGATACACGCGGTCCGCATTTTTTTGTTTCGTTGTACAGTGGCTCAATGTGTCATGTGATATTTTGTGGTTTGTGAATGATTATTTGGGTTATAAATTAATTAGGTCAGGGCGTTTTGTTTTTGTTTACATTATGATATTTTTTCGATTACTGTTTTAGTCGGCAGACGGGTGCAAAAATGAACCGTTATACACACGAAGGATTTTTTAAGGCACATAGTCACTTTGCGTTGGTCATATCAGACTTTGTTGTCTAAAGATGATTGCATGAAGTGCTTAGACGCTCAAAATGGCTAAATGTTCTTCATCTTGAATTGTTTAATTTACTGTATGAATAAAATTGCTCATCAACAGGAGAAAAACGAACTCGAAAGTCGGTCGACCACAATATTTAATATAAAAAATAATCAGTGTGTGACTATAGTTTCGGCTCGACGGCTATCTTCAGACACAATGAAAAAGTACCTAGAAAGTTACAAGTAGTACAGATGTAAAACAAAATGGTGGCTTAGAAAGAGTTGACATACAACATGTAGAAAACAATAAAAAAGTCATATGATTATCAGGTCTTTATGAGAAATGATCAATCCAGCCTCACATTCAACAAATTTTGTAACGTCTGAAAAGCCAAAAGAACATTACTATAAGTAAGTTCAGCATCAGGAAGCTCAATTGAGTAGATTTACAAATCCTGTTTACAAATCCTGATGCTTAACTTACTCATAGTAATGTTCTTTTGGCTTTTCAGCCGTTACAAAATTTGTTGAATGTGAGGCTGGATTGATCATTGCTTATAACGACCTGATAATTATATAAATTTTTTATTGTTAAGATGTTTTGTACATAACAGGTATGTCAACTCTTTCTCAGCTACTATTTTGTTTTACATCTGTACTACTTGTTACTTTCTAGGTACTTTTTCATTGTCTGAAGATAGCCGTAGAGCCGAAACTATAGTCACACACTGATTATTTTTTATATTGAATATTTTGGTCGACCGACTTTGAGTTCGTTTTTCTCCTGTCGAAAAATACTGGACCACTTTGAGAAGGGATGCCATGACTCGAAATAGTTCATGTTTGAACATGAACTGTTCTTGCCTCCATACATGCAGTAAAATATCTCAACCTCGATCTCAACTACCTCTACAGGCAGACGCATAAGTAACCCAATACTCATAATTATTGGTATACAGGTGAAAATGCTACTGCTGAAACAAATACTATTTTTTCCTAAGTCCGTCTAGTTCCGAGATATTCGGCGCTTTAGAGGAACAACTGAATGAAATTATTAGTTGATTACTTCTCAACTGTCATTCCAATTCGAATGCAATATCAGTCAAATGAAAACTGGACTAGTATGTAAAAGATTTACTTTTTGATGTTGTTCAGACTTCTCTAGAAGTGAGCTTGTGCGGACTATCCATATATAACTCGTGAATCCACATCGTTAAAAAGTTCTAGTCACGCCATCAGAAGCTCCGAAAATTTTGTACCAAAAGGGTACCACACCCAATCTTCTCTCTTTAGTTTGCCACTATACCTAGTTAGTCAGAACTTTGTCATGCGAAAATGAAAATTACTGATTCATTAGTTATAGGGGCAACCATAAGAGTGTGTTTTGTTTGAGGTTGTTGTGATCGTCGCGAAGAAACGATCTGAAGTATCCAATTATGTCCTTTCATATTTTGATGGAGGCAATTTTGTCGTGTCTCCATATCAGCTGAATCGATTTTTATGGAGAACGTTTGACAACAGTAACATTTTGATACAAAAATATCTTCTAGGTTTGACTCAATATTCTCAGAATTTCAGCGTTAAAATAGTTATTTATGTATCAAGGGCGTAAAGTAGGCTTTTATGGACCGCAACGTGTAAGCGCCGGGGTCCATTAAAGCAAGTTACGCCCGAAATACATACAACATTTTATGCACGACCATTTTAGACATTTATGAACTGTTAATATGAAATGTATTGATGATTTCATTTGCCCAAATTATGTATGCTACTGGCGATTGATACTCAAATGATAGTGATATTTTATTGCATATCTAAAGAGTGATTTTTGCTGATTTCAAAAATATACTGAGTGAATCGAAGGAATATAACTTGAGATTAGTTAAAAATTTGTAATTTTTTTTAATAGTAGAATCAAAATCTTAGCAGGTGTCATCAAACTTCAATATATTTATTGCTCTTTTTCTAAATCGAAATCGACTTTTCGACTTTTTTCAAAGTTTCCTACATTTGTATAGGGTGTTCCATAAAAAAAGACATTGATGCGATATTTAGAGCAACAGACATTGGCCGTAATTTTCGAAATAAAAATCTAACGACTAGTTCTCGATTAATACGACCATTCCAGGACTTCCGTTCAACCCTGTCTGTTTTTTTTTCTGTTAAGCTTCTCAATTTATAAGACTGCTTGCTAACGAACTAAATAAAATGTTTTGATCAAGGGGTTAACGGAAAAGTAAAATATTCCCATACAATAGGAAATAAGATGGAGGATTTTACAAGGTGAACAGAAGAATTAGAACGAACAAAGATTTGATGAATATTAGGGTTGTAACGAAATTGATAGGAAATCAATGGATACTGTGGCAGTATCATGAATTCTAAATGATGATATGTTATTTTTTGAATTATTTGAGGTGTTAACGGTTCATTTTATAAAAAAAAATCCGTGTCGCTGTAGACATTTTGTTGTATAGGTAGCTTGTTTGATTTCGCTTAATTTGATAGTTCATTCGTTTTGAATAGTCGACGATTGGCGACAATGGTTTCGTTATATTCATTGTACAAGTGTATGAAGGTTGTGCGTCGCCAATTCGTCATTATATAAAACGCTATTGCGAAAAAATATATATTATAATATAATTGTAGCTGTATAGGGGTGGACGTTCGCAGTACTGACATGTTCCAGTCCACACGTAGATACGTTTTTCATTTCGATTAAATTTTTTCGAAACACGATCGGACTGTCGAACGTTTCGCCCTCATTTATTTGTTTTTTTCTCTCTTTCTCTCGTAGGCTGAAAAATGAATATTCCAGTAATATCTGTGTCCTCGAATTAATGCATGCAGAAAACATATTGTAGATGTTTATGAAAATAAGTATATTCAATGAAGTTTCCATAGCAAAATTTCTCGACCTCGAATAATGGATGATAATACTCAAAAAACAGGCAGATATCGGGAAGCTTGTACCTATTTATTTAAGTAATAATCCTAAGATATCAGTAGTTTTAGTCACGTGTCCTATAAAATTTACCATGGTGGCATTTTAGACGTCGAAAGAAATGAATTATAATTCTCAATAGCTGCTAACGAATTTTCCAATCAATAATAATTATTATGTTGTTCTTAACAAAGTTAAAGTTCCTAAGTAGTTTGCAGTTTCGTTTTACTCTCGACACAAAATGGCCGATTGGTTGTCATTTTTTTTTTCACACACATAAACTAGTCATCTATCGAAATGTGCTTAGGAGCCGTAACAGCTTGCATAAAAGAAGAAGTGACGATTGATTAATGAGTTTTTTGTGATAATGGTTTGAAATGCCATTTGATTACTGTAATAATTGTATTGTGAGTGTGCTATATTATATAACCATTAGAAATAAGCGATGAAATATTTAAAAGTATCTTATTGTGTATTTGATTATGAATTTCCGCGATATTTGAATCTTCTCTGTAATCTAAAAATACTAATCCTTTTGTACACAATTTTTCTCTCATTCAATCTTACTGATTTGGATTGTGGCATTTTGGATGGTATATAGTGTGTTTTATACGAGTTTGCCATTTTTTTGACACTAATTTCTGAATGCTTGTATACCAAAGTTTTGGTTGAATAAACTAAGTAAGAATATTATTTTGTTTCATTATCATCCACCTTGGCTGCATATAGTTCGTTAGAACGTATTCCAGCCGAACCGTATACAGGGTGAATCTGAAAGTGAGGTTATTTTCAACAGGATATATTATATCTCACCAAATTGAATTGTTTGGCAAAAAATTGCCTATAGTATTGAAGATAACGGAGGTACAGGTATTTGAAGGTTCAAAGAAGACTTACAACTGGAGAACATTTTGTTTACATTTTCTAAAAAAAAAGGCGTTACTAGGCCACCATTAGATACCCTACAGGTTTCATCACAAAAATTATTCAAAAAGGGGGAATGAAGCATCAACAGCTCACTTTGGCGACATATATACCCTGTTAAATAAAAAACCTCACTCAGGATTCACTCTGTATAATCAGAATATAGCAGATATAGTATTTTCTCGGCATGATTAAAATGGCGTTCTGAAATTTACAGTTATGATAGAATACTGTTCTGAAAAAATACTGTCATGCTGAAATGTGGTTCTGGAAAAATGTGTTCCTGAAAAAATTCTGTTATGATGAAATGCGGTTCTGAAAAAATGCTTTACTGAAAAAATATTGTTATGATAAAATGCGGTTCTGAAAGAATGCTTTACTGAAAAATACTGTTATGATGAAATGCGGTTCTGAAAGAATGCTTTACTGAAAAAATATTGTTATGATAAAATGCGGTTCTGAAAGAATGCTTTACTGAAAAAATACTGTTATGATAAAATACCGTTCTGAAAAAATGTGTTCCTGAGAAAATACTATTATGAAAAAATGCTTTACTGAAAAAATATTGTTACTATAAAATACTGTTCTGAACTAATACTGTTATGATACAATGCGGTTCTGGAAAAATGCTTAACTGAAAAAATATTGTTATGATAAAATACCGTTCTGAAATAATGTGTTTCTGAGAAAATACTATTATGAAAAAATGCTTTACTGGAAAAATATTGTTACTATAAAATACTGTTCTGAACTAATACTGTTATGATACAATGCGGTTCTGGAAAAATGCTTAACTGAAAAAATATTGTTATGATAAAATACCGTTCTGAAATAATGTGTTTCTGAGAAAATACTATTATGAAAAAATGCTTTACTGAAAAAATATTGTTATTATAAAATACTGTTCTGAAATAATACTGTTATGATACAATGCGGGTCTGGAAAAATGCTTTACTGAAAAAATATTGTTATGATAAAATACCGTTTTGAAAAAATGCGGTTCTGAAAAAATGCTTTACTGAAAAAATATTGTTATGATAAAATATGGTTTCGACAAAATACGGTTCCGATAGAATACGGTTCCGATAGAATACGGTTCTGATAGAATACGGTTCCGATAGAATACGGTTCTGATAGAATACGGTTCCGATAGAATACGGTTCCGATAGAATACGGTTCCGATAGAATACGGTTCCGATAGAATACGGTTCCGATAGAATACGGTTCCGATAGAATACGGTTCCGATAGAATACGGTTCCGATAGAATACGGTTCCGATAGAATACGGTTCCGATAGAATACGGTTCCAATAGAATACGGTTCCGATAGAATACGGTTCCGATAGAATACGGTTCCGATAGAATACGGTTCCGATAGAATACGGTTCCGATGGAATTCCGACGAATATTTCACTAGTGTTTATATCAACACATTGAAAAAGCAGCGTGTTTTCTTGGAGTTGATATAATCGTGTAACATAAACTCGCTACAGGGTGTCCCATAAATATACGGCAAAACTTTCAGAATTTTTAATTAGAACACCATTATTTTTCACTGTATCCGAAAGTTTTGGACGTATATTTATTTGGGACACCCTGTCTATCGAAATTGAAGAGTGAGGAAAGGCAGTAAGTATCTAAAATATTTAGTTATTTTTTTATTAACAAACAGATGAAAGTATATAAAATTTCTCAATTATACTGGTATACATCGATAAAAGTGTTATTCGTAGACACAGGGGCAAGAATACTGGTTGTGTAAAAAGTGTAAGAAAACTGAATTGCTCTTAAGGAAAAAATCACCCTAACACAAAAATTGATTCTAAAAATGATTAAGTAAACAAGACAATCACATTCTTTCTAAATAATATCAAGTTTCGATTGTAAAACTTAAGTACAAAAATATAAAACATTCACATGTGTATCCGAATAAGAAAAAAAAAACAAATACCAGATGTGATGTTATTATCGAGTAGTGAATTGGGCCTAATATAAATCGGCTATTTCGAAAAACAGATCGAAAAAATTCAAGCTAACCCCGCGTCCTTCGACATGCTATAAAATATCGACTCACTGTTGGCCAGCAAATTTTGCGGACTGTCGAACTCGACGATCTTTCCTTTGTCGAGGACGATCACCCTGTCCGAATCCATGATAGTATTCAGCCTGAAAAAACAGGAAATAATGTGAAATAAAAATGTAAACTGTTTGACTAATGACTGGTCCACCTGAATGTCCTACCAAATTTTATAATAAAATAAGAAACAAGTGGACCACTGTAATATTTGACAATTCGCGAAAATCACGAAGTGGGTGGCCTCTGGTGTTTGATTTTGAAAATAAAATAGAGGTGAACACTTAGATCATCTGTAGGATCTAAGCGTTGATCTAAGGGTGAACAACAATCCATTTTAGCATTGTCACCACTTGTCACTATTGTCACATTGTCATGTCAGCATTATGATTCAATACTTTTATAGTTAAAAGTAGACTATTTTCAATGATTTTCGTGATTATTTTGTATAGGTATATGGGATAGGTAGATATTTTCAACCTTTCAACATGCAGCAAATACATAAAACCAAAAATACGAAATCGAGAAAGTGTTGTTCAGTTCCGCAGTGCTCTTCATATTGTACAGACAGTGTTTCTTTACACAAATTTCCACTTTGGAACCCCAAATTGTGTAAAAGATGGAGGAATTTGTTGAAGATTGGTAAACCAATAACCAATAATATGTACGTTTGTAGTAAGCACTTCTTACCTGGAAATTTTACATCCTTCAATAAATCTTTAACTGAAGGTAAAGTTTAAGGAATTGAACTTCTTTAAATCACATCTATGCTTGCAAATTTCATTTAAGGCAAGTACATTTGCATTCGAAAATGTTTTTTTCATTTGGGATGATACTTATTTCATGAGGAGACTCTGCTAATGCAGATGATTGTAAACACAAGCTTTTGATCACATGCGTTTGTTCTGCATCCACCCCACACAATATAATGTGACCTGCTCTAAAAACTGCTTCTCCTTCTTTCAAGGGTCTCACCCCATCGCCAATATATTCTAATATATCCGCGATGGACACTTCAACTTTAGGCATTTTTCTGAAATATTATGTGACAACTAAGTGACAACAGTTTGTTGTTCACCTCTATTTTGAAATTTGACGTTGGACAGGCGCCATCTTTTGGTTCGTGATTTTCGCGAATTTTCAATCTGCCATATTCTTTTAGAAAATGAATGGATTTTCAATCGGAATGCAGTACTTAGAAGATGCGATCTTTCTCTTCGATTCCTTGTTCAAAACTCAAAACAGAAGTTTTTCTGTCACTATACACCAAGTGTTCGAAAAAAGTACTACAAAAATGATAACAATTCGATGCTTCAGTATTTCACGGATTTTTTTTTATTTTTCTATAAATCGTTCTTTCCGAAGGTTCAAGTCAATATCTTTAAACGGTTTTGTAATTATACCCTAATACAGGATGTTAAAAATCGATAATTTCTCTTTTTTTCGATTTTAAGATTATGCAAGCCACATTCAAAGCATTTTGCCACTCTATACGATGGAAAGAAAATGGATTCCTATTGCGTTGAAATCATCGACAACTTCAACAGAAGAAATTTTTTTTTTTCTTTTTTGGAGAAATGTTCAGAATTTGCTAAACACAAATCCTTCATTTGGATCGATTG
Organism: Phaedon cochleariae; assembly: GCA_918026855.4. NCBI lineage: Eukaryota > Metazoa > Arthropoda > Insecta > Coleoptera > Chrysomelidae > Phaedon > Phaedon cochleariae. The sequence continues at coordinate 34,788,695 of OU896721.1, forward strand.
CTCTGCTCAATATCTCGAATTGATTTCGTGATTTTTCAGATAAGGCAAGGGCGTTGTGATGGTATCAATTGCGTAAATGAGTGTTGATAACAAGAAATCGACTTTTTTTGATTGATTTTCGATTACCGTAAAAACGGGAGGGTGAGTTGGAATGTTTCCGTCAGATTATTGGCCCTGAACGGTCGAATAAGTTAATTGAGTTCATAAAATAGCTATTTATACAGTGTGTCCCACTTACCATGCTCACCTTGGGTATCTTTTTACTTTGATAAAATCTATTCGTTTTTGTTTTATACGCAAAAAACAGATTCTGATCATTTTCATGTCTCCTCCGTAACTTCTTTATTTATGAAAATATTCAAATGGGAATTTCACATTCTCATGGCAGTTTTTCAAAGTGATTTCGAGAAAAATATGAAATTCATACCAACTCTTCTAGAATTTGAGATATCAGCACCAACTTTAGTTTTTCAAATGTAGGTTATAGCTCACTATGACTTAGTTTCAAATAACTTTTTTTTCTCTTGCAGATGATATGTCGCAGTAATAGTTTTGTGTTGATAACAAAGGAGTTATCGTCATTTATACAAAAACAATAATTTATTTGGAAGCCGCCATCTTGATTTTATAAATTTTAATAAAAAAATCATGATCTCCGACCTCAAAAACCCCACTTACCAATTTTGAATGGAATCGGACCAAATCTTGTCCGCCATCTTGGAGCAGCCATTTTTTTTAATTTCAACAAAAATTCCATAACTCCGATTAACTTGAAATTTGACAGGTGTTCATAAATTTCGGTGACAATTCATTATGGAATTTTCTTTGAAATTGAAAAAAAATGGCTACTCCAAGATGGCGGACATGATTTGGTCCGATTCCATTCAAAATTGGTAAGTGGGGGTTTTTGAGGTCGGAGATCATGATTTTCTTGTTAAAATTTATAAATTCAAGATGGCGGCTTCCGAATAATTTTTTGTTTTTGTATAAATGACGATAACTCCGTTGTTATCAACACAAAACTATTACTGCGACATATCATCTGTGAGAGAAAAAAAAGTTATTTGTAACTAAGTCATAGTGAGCAATGACCTACATTTGAAAAACTAAAGTTGGTGCTGATATTTCAAATTCTAGAAGAGTTGGTATAAATTTCATATTTTTTCGAAATCACTTCGAAAAACTGCCATGAGAATGTGAAATTCCCATTTGAATATTTTCATAAATAAAGAAATTACGGAGGAGACATGAAAATGATCAAAATCTGTTTTTTGCGTATAAAACAAAAACGAATAGATTTTATCGAAATATATTTTCACATTATAGTTGGCGTTGACAAACTCCACATTTGGTGTCATTTAACCGACTTCGTATCTCTCACCGTTAAAAAGATACCCATGGTGAGCATGGTAAGTGGGACACACTGTATATCAAGGGAGGAAAGGTATCCATTTCCCGCGTTTGAAGTTTGATGCACGACGCTAGCGAAGGGCATTAAACACACATGGGAGGAAAGAAACCTTTTCTCCCATTATTTTCCAATGTACACCTTCTAACTCGCATTGCAAGTTAGACTTGTAACAAAATGTTTCATATACAATATATTGTTCCAGCCTTGAAGAAGAAACTAAAAATTTTCGAAAGCTTGGCATAGCAATGAAGTAGTTTGCTTGTAGCCCGATTGACTGAACTCCCCGATATTTCCTATTATATCTAACATAAACAGCAACTGAATGACGCTTTTGCCAATGGTTTCGTTGTCATCCGGTAGAGTAACAAAAAAAAACAAAAAAATCCTCCTTGATTCATATACAATATATTGTTTCAGCCTTGAAAAAAATAAAAATTTTTGAAAGCTTGGCATAGCAATTAAGTAGTTTGCTTGCAGCCCGATTGACTGAACTCCCCGATATTTCCTATTATATCAAACATAAACAGCAACTGAATGACGCTTTGACCAATGGTTTCGTTGTCACCCGGTAGAGTAACGAAAAAAAAATCTTCCTTACCTGTGGGCGATCGTGAGCACAGTACAATTCCTAAACTCTTCCCGGATCGTCCTCTGGATGAGATCGTCCGTTTCCAGATCGACGGCGGCCGTCGCCTCGTCCAACACCAACACTTTAGTTTTCCTCAACAGCGCACGCGCCAAACAGATCAGCTGCCGTTGGCCGACCGACAGATTTTCCCCGCCTTCGGACACTTCGTGGTTCAGGCCGGCGTTCAATCCTGCAAATTTTTTTTTGATGGTTTATCCGAGGGTTCATCTATTTATTTTATTTTTTCTGTGACGGGAAAAAAGTTGGGCATTTCATCTCTGTTGGCAGGTTATAAAATGTCACTTTTCATCAATTACTTCTTTCCCGTGGGAAAAAAGTGAGTACTTTTTATATATATACATACACTGCTGATGGCTTTTTTTGTGCTATAGTTCCGAGAAATAAATCAATAATACCGTCTCCGAGAAAAAACTGCAAGTCTTTTTATCTTCCATTCGACTTCGCGGTTACGTATATTACTAAACAACCACTAAATTCGCAATTTTTCGAAAATTCCTGGACATTGTGAAACTAACAGAAATTGCAAAAATTCCTGAAAATTGGAAAAATTTCAGAAATTCCTGAAAATTTCTGCAATTTTCAGGAATTTCTGCAATTTTTGCAAATTTCCGAAATTTTTGCATTTTTCAGGAATTTTTGAAATTTTTTTAATTTTCAGGAATTTTTACAATTCTCAGGAATTTTTGCGAATTTTGCAATTTTCAGGAATTTTTGCAATTTTCAGGAAATTTTCAAATTTTCAAGAATTTTTGCAATTTCTGCAATTTTCACAATTTTCAGGAATTTTTGCAAATTTTCAGAATTTTTTTTAATTTTCAGGAATTTTTGCAATTTTCACAATTCTCAAGAATTTTTGCGATTTTTACAAATCTCCGAAATTTTTGCATTTTTCAGGAATTTTTGAAATTTTTACAATTTTTAGGAATTTTTACAATTCTCAGGAATTTTTGCGAATTTTGCAATTTTCAGGAATTTTTGCAATTTTCAGGAAATTTTCAAATTTTTCAAGAATTTTTGCAATTTCTACAATTTTCACAATTTTCAGGAATTTATGCAAATTTTCAGAAATTTTTTTAATTTTCAGGAATTTTTGAAATTTCTGCAATTTTCACAATTTTCAGGAATTTCCAGGAGTTTTTGCGATTCTTGCAAATTTCCAGAATTTTTGCATTTTCAGGCATTTTTCCAATTTTCAGGAATTTTTGAAATTTTTCCAATTTTCAGGAATTTTTCCAATTTTCAGGAATGTTTGCAATTTCTGCAATTTTCACAATTTCCAGGAATTTTTGCGATTTTCGCAAATTTCCGGAATTTTTGAATTTTCCAGGAATTTTTCCAATTCTCAGGAATTTTTGAAATTTTTACAATTTTCAGGAATTTTTGCAATTTCTGCAATTTTCAGGAATTTTTGCAATTTTTGCAATTTTCAGGAATTTTTGCAATTTTTGCAAATTTCCGAAATTTTTGCATTTTTCAGGAATTTTTGAAATTTTTACAATTTTCGTTTCTTGAATACATTTAGGTTGGTATACTAGATCTAGTAACATATCTAAGGTTGGGTTACTAGATCTGATAACATATCTTAGGTTGGGTTACTAGATCTGGTAACATATCTTAGGTTGGGTTACTAGATCTGGTAACATATCTCAAGTTAGGTTACTAGATCTGGTAACATATCTCAAGTTAGGTTACTAGATCTGGTAACATATCTCAGGTTGGGTTACTAGATCTGGTAACATATCTCAAGTTAGGTTACTAGATCTGGTAACATATCTCAGGTTGGGTTACTAGATCTGGTAACATATCTCAGGTTGGGTTACTAGATCTGGTAACATATCTCAGGTTAGGTTACTAGATCTGGTAACATATCTCAGGTTAGGTTACTAGATCTGGTAACATATCTCAAGTTAGGTTACTAGATCTGGTAACATATCTCAAGTTAGGTTACTAGATTTTTGAAATTTTACAATTTTCAGAAATTCCTGAAAATTGTAAAAATTTCAAAAATTCCTGAAAATAAAATGCAAAAATTCTGGAAATTTGCTAAAATCGCAAAAATTCCTGAAAATTGTGAAAATTGCAAAAATTCCTGAAAATCGCAAAAATCGCAAAAATTCCTGAAAATTGTAAAAATTGCAGAAATTGCAAAAATTTCTGAAAATTGAAAAAATTCCTGAAAAATGCAAAAATTTCGGAAATTTACAAAAATTGAAAAAATCAAAAATTTCTGAAATTGTAAAAATTGCAGAAATTGCAAAAATTTCTGAAATTGAAAAAATTCCTGAAAAATGCAAAAATTTCGGAAATTTACAAACATTGAAAAAATTCCTGAAAGTTGCAGAAATTGCAAAAATTCCTGAAGATTGGAAAAATTCCTGAAAATTGAAAAAAATTGCAAAAATTCCTGAAAATTGCAAAAATCGTAAAAATTCCTGAAAATTGCAAAAATCGCAAAAATGACTGAAAATTGCAAAAATCGCAAAATTGCCTGAAAATTGCGAAAATTGCAAAAATTCCTGAAAATTGCAATTTTTGCAATTCCCAGGAATTGCAATTTTCAGGAGTTTTTTTAAAATTTTCGCAATTTTCAGGCAATTTGCGATTTTTTGCAATTTTCAGGAATTTTTATAATTTTCCGGAATTTTTGCAATTATTGCAATTTTCAGGAACTTTTACAATTTTTGCAATTTTCAGGTATTTTTGCGAGTTTTGTTATTTTCAGGAATTTTTGCGATTTTGCCAATTTTCAGGAATTTTTCTAATTTTCAGGAATATTTGCAATTTTTGCTATTTCTGCAATTTCCCGGAATTTTCGAAATTTTTACAATTTTCAGGAATTTTTGCGATTTTTGCAAATTTCTGGATTTTTTGCATTTTCCAGGAATTTTCCAATTTTCAGGAATTTTTGCGTTAGGTTACTAGATCTGGTAACATATCTCAGGTTAGGTTACTAGATCTGGTAACATATCTTAGGTTAGGTTACTAGATCTGGTAACATATCCTAGGTTAGGTTACTAGATCTAGTAACATATCTTAGGTTAGGTTACTAGATCTGGTAACATATCTCAGGTTAGGTTACTAGATCTGGTAACATATCTTAGGTTGGGTTACTAAATCTGGTAACATATCTCAAGTTGCAATTTCACAATTTTCAGGAATTTTTGCGATTTTTGCAAATTTCCGGAATTTTTACAATTTTCAGAAATTTTAGCGATTTTTGCAATTTTCAGAATTTTTGCAATTTTCAGAAATTTTTCTAATTTTCAGGAATTTTTGCAATTTCAGGAATTTTTGCAATTTTTGCAATTTTCAGGCAGATTTGCGATTGTTGCAATTTCTGCAATTTTTGCAATCCTCCTCAGTAACTTGAACGATGGAAACTTGTGATTTTTATAGACTCCTAATCGCAGATTCGTGATAGAGTCTCCATTCAGAATTTCTTTCCACGCCCTGTATGATGAATGTCAATTTATCATACACCCAAAAGCAAAAACGTCCAAATGACAGGAATAGAATGTCAACAAATTTTCTCAGATGTCATTTTCCTTCCCTTCAAATGACGCCCTTTCAAGTTAATCCGGTACACCGACTTTTGATGTAGATATTGTGCCTAATTTCCGAAAATGAAGGTTTATAGTAAGCTGTCCCAGTCTGCTGATGGCAAGGGACAGCACTCTGCTACTTCTTTTTTTTTACAATTATTATCATTATTATTGAATACCTTGACGAAATCCTTGAGATGGGCGTGGTCCAGCGAACGCCACACCTCCTCGTCCGAGTGCGCATCGAACGGATCCAGGTTCATGCGCAGCGTGCCGGAAAAGAGGACGGCATCTTGCGGTATGATGGTCAAACGGGCGCGCAACGTGTGCAATCCCAACTCGGCGATGTCGACGCCATCGATGAGGATTTGACCTTGAGCCGCCTCGATTATTCTATTTGAGGAAAGAAAACAAGAAATCGAGTGATATTTTTCGACACTCTGGCTGCCGGGACACTGATTTTTCCTCTCTATTACAGACTTTGTCAGTCATATGTGACCGGCGGTGACTTAGAAAAAACCGTGCTTGGCAGTGATTTTTAACCGACAGCAGAAGTTTCAGTTGGAGCTATGTCATGCGAAAACGACCGCCGATGCATACAAATCTCCATTAGATCTGAATTCGCGGCGCTCAAATGAACGTATGTGATTTTTTTGTGGCACTCACCTTGGTATTTGGATTGATGAAAAGTTAACATGGAACAAGCATATTGGCATGCTCAAAGAAAATATTTCCCCCATAGTTGGTGCCTTAAGAAGATGTCCAAAACTTCTCCCAAATATAGCAAATACCGTTCTATACTCTCACATCCTTAGTAAAATAAACTATCTCATAAATATTTGGGGTTCATGTGCCAAGAATAATTTCAACAAAATATCTGTACTATATAAAAAAGCATTAAAAGTACTGTATCGTCTTCCATATGACACCCCATCAAATCAACTTTATGAAGAAACAAATACATTTTCTTTGGAAGAGCACTCTCTGATAAATACTCTCAAAATTTCTTTTGATATTATCAACAAACACCTCAAATCTAACTTCACATTGGTAAGGAATTCTCAAATCCATGAACATCATACTAGACAATATGACTTGTTTCATCTTGATGCTGCTCATTCTACACTTGGTCAAAAAAAGTTCACTCACGGAGCTATCTCAAAATTCAATAAATTACCTAATGATATCAAAAGTTGCACAAATATCACCCAATTCAAAATCAAAGTCAAGAAACATATCCTCTTGCAAAGAGAAAATCAAACCTGAGTGAATGATTTCTCATTGACTAATTTATTTCATCATGTCATAATGTACTTTTGATGAGCTTTTTGTTTTATTTATTTTTTTCATATTCTGTTGTTTATTTCAATAACTATGATTTAATTTGATAACGCATGAATAATCTCATACCAGATATGAATCTGTCTGATTATTCATGTTATTCCATTGTAAATGTTAATGATTATATTTATATGAGATGCAATGTAATGTTAATAGCAAAGAATGAAATAAAGATTGAATGAATTTATAGCTACAAAAACGTTTATTATATAAAATGTGAAAAAACTCATGAACATGAATCTGAATCTGAATCTAATTATTGTTGGAATGAGTTTTCCGAGGAGTTTTCACATAACATTCAATGCACATAGAAGGCATCTCCTCGTAGTCTTCTCAATGCGTCCGCACTCTCTTCACCTCATTTCTACCCCCTTTCTTGTACATATTGTTTCACGAGATTTTTGTAACGAATTGAACAATTTTTCTAGCTGTCGGTGTTTTATCCTTTTGCTGTTTTAGCAAATGTTCCAACCCCTGTGAGTTTATCGATAAATTAATAACCAATATGAGTATATCATGCACTTTTACTCAGATACATTGAAAAAAAAAATTGCCTTGTCAGGCCGCGTCGGTCGATTTTACCTGACATCCTTTTAAGCTCTTCTGTACAGCAGAACGACTTTACAATGTATGAGCAGCAATATGCTGATCACTTAGATGTCCCCTACTCTGAAAACTTCGCGTGGCCTGACGCGTTCAAACCAATGAAAATGTTTCGGCTCAGCACGAGATCAAGCTGTCGGTCAAAAATGACTGACATGGCAGCCAGAGTGTTAAATTCCATATTCTTCTGAAGTTAGAAAGACTTGACAACGGCGCAGGGTGTCCTACTCGTTCATCACTGAGATGTTTATCTGTACTAGGGACCCATGATGCAAATTTGACGTATTTATTATCTTATCAGGGTATGGACAGATCCAAGGCCCTTTCTGTTTTAATAATCTAGTGACTTTAGTTTTGAGTACTGGCATCCCTGACATTGCCATCCCGTCACATCCATAAGCGTAAGAATATTGAAAAAAAAAAACTCAATATTTTAATTTTTATTCATTCAAGGAGAATATCAATCGGTTGGATGGTAAATTTAAATTTGTCAGCTTTCCAGCAAAATTGAAAATGAACTTTTAGAACATGGAAAGTCAACAAGAAGAGGCAGATAAAGCTCTTCTACCAACAATGCCGACTTTTTCACCCACTTTTATATTGAAATCCACCCCTAACAACTCCAAATCAAACCCAGGTCTATACAGGACGGCTTATTTTTTCAATTTCACCTAGCTTATTTAAGGCAAGGCGATAGGCTTCTTTTTGTCAATTGAGTATTCATTATTTGTTTGAACTAATTTTAGAAAAAAGACAATTTTTCGGTAAACTATAGAATATTATTTTTCTTACTCTTATAAGGTGCATCTCATACCGGAAGATCAATAAATTACAATATTGAGAGAAAAAGCCGAATCTACAACTAATCTGCTTAGCTTTCAATGTTACTCCAGCTAGGCTTAAGTGCTGCTCTGTATCCTTTGTGAAAAACTTTGCAGACTTGAAGGTTTGATTTGAATAGATCCGGCTCGAAGGACCAATATGTTCGATCCTTGATAGATAGTGGACTGTATTTGTATGGTTTCATGACGATATTGAAGATTGATAAGACAATTGCAATGAAGGGTATTATATAGGATCACGCAAGTACTAAACAGTAGATAAATCTACCGAGTGTTTGTAAAAGACCAAAACCTAGACGTTTATCGTAACATAAATGAAAAAAAATCATAAATTCCTGCTAGGAATTATAAGTTGAGAAAAATAAACCTACACATACCTGAATAGGGACAGAGTCAAACTGGACTTCCCTGCACCCGTTCTACCAACAATGCCGACTTTTTCACCCCCTTCAATATTGAAATCCACCCCGGCCAACACCAAATCCAACCCGGGTCTATACCGGACGGCTGATTTTTCCAATTTCACCGAGCTTATTTCGAGCAAGGCGATAGGCGTGTTTTTGTCGATTGAGTATTCATTTTTTGTTTGAACTAATTTTATAAAAAAGACAATTTTTCGGTAAACTATAGAATATTATTTTTCTTACTCTTATAAGGTGCATCTCATACCGAAAGATCAATAAATTACAATATTGAGAGAAAAAGCCGAATCTACAACTAATCTGCTTAGCTTTCAATGTTACTCCAGCTAGGCTTAAGTGCTGCTCTGTATCCTTTGTGAAAAACTTTGCAGACTTGAAGGTTTGATTTGAATAGATCCGGCTCGAAGGACCAATATGTTCGATCCTTGATAGATAGTGGACTGTATTTGTATGGTTTCATGACGATATTGAAGATTGATATGACAATTGCAATAAAGGTTATTATATAGGATCACACAAGTACTAAAAAGTAGATGAATCTACAGAGTGTTTGTAGAAGGCCGAACCGAGACGTTTATCGTAACATTATTGAGAAAAAAATCATAAATTTCTGCTAGGAATGATAAGTTGAGGAAAATAAACCTACACATACCTGAATAGGGACAGAGTCAAACTGGACTTCCCTGCACCCGTTCTACCAACAATGCCGACTTTTTCACCCCCTTTAATATTGAAATCCACCCCGGTCAACACCAAATCCAACCCGGGTCTATACCGGACGGCTGATTTTTCCAATTTCACCGAGCTTATTTCGAGCAAGGCGATAGGCGTGTTTTTGTCGATTGAGTATTCATTTTTTGTTTGAACTAATTTTAGAAAAAAGACAATTTTTCGGTCATCTATAGAATATTATTTTTCTTACTCTTATAAGGTGCATCTCATACCGGAAGATCCGATAATAAATTACAATATTGAGAGAAAAAGCCGAATCTACAACTAAACTGCTTAGCATTCACTGTTACTCCAGCTAGGCTCGAGTGCTGCTCTGTATCCTTTGTGAAAAACTTTGCAGACTTGAAGGTTTGATTCGAATAGATCCGGCTCGAAGGACCAATATGTTCGATCCTTGATGTATTTGTATGGTTTTATGACGATATTGAAGATTGATATGACAATTGCAATAAAGCATATTATATAGGATCACACAAGTACTAAACAGTAGATAAATCTACCGAGTGTTTGTAAAAGACCGAACCAAGACGTTTATCGTAACATTAATGAAAAGAATCATAAATTCCAGTTAAGAGTGATGAGTTGGGAAAAATACACATACCTGAATAGGGACAGAGTCAAACTGGACTTCCCTGCACCAGTTCTACCAACAATGCCGACTTTTTCGCCCCCTTTAATATTGAAATCCACCCCGGTCAACACCAAATCCAACCCGGGTCTATACCGGACGGCGTAATTCTTGAACTCCACTGAACCTATTTCGGGCCAGGCGGCAGGTGGGTTTTTGTTGGGAATTTCCCATGCGGCCTCTTGCGGCGCTTCGCCGTACTCTTTGATGCGCTCCACGGCCACGATGTTGGTTTCCACGTCGGAGGTCATACGCACCAGCCAGTTGAGGGTTTGCGTGATCTGGGAAAGAGACGGTTATGTTTTTACCACCAGTGACGGCTCGTTAGAGACGGCAGAGTCGGCCAGGCCACCAGAAAATTTCAGGAAAAAAGCTGAACTATTTGATGAATAATAGTTAGTTATTATACAAGAAAAAAAAAAGTAGATTTTAGCTCTAGGTTGTGTTGTCTCCCGACGCGTAGCGGACGGAGACAAAAAACCGTGAGCTGAAATCCAATATTTTTCCCGTATAATACACTATTTTTTCATGTGACAAAAGAAAGGACGAATCAATATTGAGAAGATATTACATTATTTTGAAATCTGAAAACTATTGACGTGAAATTTTAAGTTTTGAACAGTAGGGACACCTGCGTTGTAGCCATCTTTATCATTCTTTTAAAGTAATCAAATATCTGATGTCACTTCTGTCAGTCTGATTCTGTGATTTGATTTGAAAAAATTGCGAACTTAGTGGTTGTTTATCAATATACGTAACCGTGACGTCGAATGGAAGATAAAAGGACTTGTAGTTCTTTCTCGGAGACGGTATTATTGACTCATTTTTTCGGAACTATAGCACAACAAAAGTCATCAACAGTGTATACAGTGTGTCCCACTTACAATGCTCACCGTGGGTATCTTTTTAACGGTGAGAGATACGAGGTCGGTTAAATGACACCAAATGTAGAGTTTGTCAAGGCTAACTTAAATGTGAAAAAATATTTTGATGAAATCTATTCGTTTTTGTTTTATACGCAAAAAACAGATTTTGATCATTTTCATGTCTCCTCCGAAACTTCTTTATTTATGAAAATATTCAAATGGGAATTTCACATTCTCATGGCAGTTTTTCAAAGTGATTCCGAAAAAAATTCAAAATGTATACCAACTCTTCTAGAATTCGAGATATCAGCACCAACTTATGTTTTTCAAATGTAGGTCATAGGTCACTATGACATAGTTACAAATAACTTTTTTTTCTCTCACAGATGATATGTCGCAGTGATAGTTTTGTGTTGATAACAACGGAGTTATCGTCATTTATACAAAATAAAAGATCATTTGGGAGCCACCATCTTGAATTTATGAATTTTATCAAAAAAAATCATGATCTGTGACCTCAAGAACCCCTACTTACCAATTTTGAACGGAATCGGAACAAATCTTGTCCGCCATCTTGTAGCAGCTATTTTTTTAAATTGATGGCGGACAAGATTTGGTCCGAATCCATTCAAAATTGGTAAGTGGGGGTTTTTGGAGGTCGGAGATCATGATTTTCTTATTAAAATTTATAAACTCAAAATGGCGGCTTCCAAATAAATTTTTGTTTTTGTATAAATGACGATAACTCCGTTGTTATCAACACAAAACTATTACTGCGACACATCATCTGTAAGACAAAAAAAAGTTATTTGTAACTAAGTCATAGTGAGCTTTGATCTACATTTGAAAAACTAAAGTTGGTGCTGATATCTCAAATTCTAGAAGAGTTGGTATAAATTTCATATGCTTTTCGAATTCACTTTGAAAAACAGCCATGAGAATGTGAAATTCCCATTTGAATATTTTCATAATTAAAGAAGTTACGGAGGAGAAATGAAAATGATCAAAATCTGTTTTTTGCGTATAAAACAAAAACGAATAGATTTCATCAAAATATTTTTTCACATTAGTTGGCCTTGACAAACTCCACATTTGGTGTCATTTAACCGACCTCGTATCTCTCACCGTTAAAAAGTGGGACACACTGTATATATGTGATATATATCCGGGAAAAAAGTACTCAATTTTTTTCTCACGGGAAAAGAGTAATTCAAGAAAACTGACATTTTATAACCTGTCAACAGAGATGAAATGCCAAACTTTTTTCCCGTCACAGAAAAAAGATTATTGAAATTTGAATAGGGACCACTTATGATTATGCCGGTTTTATGGTACGCGGTGACCGGGGAAAATTTGGTGATAAAATATTACACAGCGGAAAAACAAATAATCAAGCAATAAAATAATCACCTGTAAGGCGTAAGTAACTGACAGCCCGACCAATCCGGGCACCTTATCTTTCCCAATCACAGCAAACAGCGCTGCGAACAATATTATCAAGTTGCCCATCATCTCCAATCTGACGGCCAACCAACGATTGGACACGATGCTCGGATAGTAGCAAATCTGGTTCAAATCCACCTAAAAAATGAGACTTTATAGTTTTCGAATTATTGGTACGGAGTACTTGAGATATACAGGGGCTAATTCAAGGTAGATAGAACATTAGAGGTTTCTACTGAAGCAGACATCGCATCACTTTGAAAATTTGATGGAGAACAACATAATTGGACATTCTCTATCCAACTAAAATATTCTCGACAATGCGGCGTTGCCACTTCTATTAGAATTCCCTGAAGAGCTGATTTCATTTAAAATTGGGGTCTAGCGGATTACAGAGATATATAGGGTGTTCAAAATCGAGATTTTATGACTTCAGAATTTTTTCATGACGAAACTATTCATTATTGGTCAAAATGGCTCACATGTCCCTATCTTAACTTTGGATTCACTATCTACCATTCAATTGGAACAAATACAGGATGGTTCGAGATTTTAGTTGGGTAGAGACTCCAACTATCAAACTGTGCAATCAACGCAAGAGGATGCATGCTGAACCTAACGCCTACTTCCGATTCAGTGAGTAGATAAATATTAATTTCTTTTGAGATAGGAATAAAATTGGAATTTACCCTTCGCTCAGACTCCACCATGAATCTTTCCTGTTGGCTGTAAGCTCGGATGGCGTGTGTCCCTGAGACCGTTTCACCGAAATGCGAGTAAATTGGCGATCTGGTGATGGATTCCAGTCGTTTCAGTTGTCTCGATGTGGCCACGTAGAACCTGCAGTTTCAGATCGTTCAGATACTTTGAAAAAATAATCGACCCTGTTCGGCCTATCGTTGCCATTTGGCAACATCGTTAAATTGTTTGATCTATTCGATGTTTGTATGTATGAACCTTCTAAATGAAAACCTTATTATAAGTAGGCGAAAGATATAATATTGTCTGTTCATTTACCCAAAATGTGTCTGTCTGTGGCGCTAGTTTACTGAAACCTTTCAATTTTATTTCTTTCTCAGGCCATCAGAAAAATGTATGCGGTCGTGGTGGGAATCGAACCCACTACCGGTAATCCAACGTGGATAGAACATTGACGCTCTTACCATGAGGCTACGCTGGCCATATTTGTCAATATGAGAAACTCAATTTTTTTCATTTGGCTACTTGTGATGAAACTATTTCTCTTTCATTGTTGCCATGCAGCCATAATAAGATCATCCATTTGGATACATGAAACTGATATTGTTGTGATAATAATTGATGTATCGTTCTAATATCGTGAGTTATTTTCGGATGATTTTTTTAAACTCGATGAAATTATTGGCAATCTTCTGGGACCGATAAGGGGGAAGGAAAAATTTCTGATAATATTGTCTAAGTGATGATCTTTGCCTATAAAACATCGAAATGTCATTGTGTTCGGGTCAAAGCCAACTCCATGTATTTCGATAAAATGCAATTTAACAGCCAATTAATGAACGATTATCAAATTGTGAAACATAGTTGAATAGAGAATCTCAAGGCGAATAAGATAGACTACAGAAATATACGGGGTGCCATTGAAAAAAAAGTTGGGTCTACTTCCAATCAAACAGGTTGTTCAAAAAATTGTCATTGGGTTCAAAGTAAGCGCCACCATCGATAATATATCCCTTGTGAATTTCAAATTTTTATCTCTCCAACTAAAAAAACTACAGGCTGCTGCCACTTTGGGGTTTGTTGGGTTTCCCAAAAATACAATGAAACCCATCAATTTTCATTACGATTTTGAGATGTAACTTATTCTTTTTTCATCCCCATGACGTAATTTCAATTTTTTATAAGGCTGAGGATGATTTGATCTGTTGATCATATCAAATTGTCTTGGAGGTGACTTCGAATATTATTTAGTATTTACTTACTTCACTCCACCATGAGAAACTATGGACTTCTATCAAAGAAAATGTGGCCAATAGGGGCGATATTCGCTTTTTTTTTCAATAAACAGACAATTATACCGATCGCCTACTAACTAGGTTTTTATTTAGACCCAGATTGCTTGGACCATACAGAATGCTAGCAGTAAACGCAGAAACGCGCTATAATCTGATGTATAAACGTTGTAGACTGATGTAGTATATCACGAAGTTGCCTCTCTTCATGGCTGACTGTTTTATAATAAAATAAAAGTGTATTAAATGGAACTTCTACAAACCTTTGTATGAAATAGTAGATGGCAGCAATCGGCACGATAACTGATATAAAATACGGCGTCGTATAACTGATAACGAACAATGTTCCTACAACCTAAAACATTTTTGATTAGTTAAGAAACCGAAAGAACAAACACACAAAAAGGAAGGCTTTTTGGATTCACTTCACTTGGCCGTTGGTCAATCTGGAACTATTGAACCTATTACTGGTCTCTGTCTTGAAACAGACCATACAAAAATATTTCTCCTTCACGAAAAACAATCAATTTATTGCAAGTTGCTCATGAAATTGTGATTTTTTTTGTTCTAAAAGGAACACAAGCCTTCCTCTCTGTGCAGAAAAGTGTAGATACTGAATACTGACAGATGCGAAGCAGTTATATTTAAGGTGTTTTATTTCATCAAATTCCCGATAATAAATAATCAATGGAAAAATAAATTGATAAAATTGAAAGAACAAAATGAAACAAACATGGTCAGGAGGGATATATAGCTAATATAGATAGGATAAAGGTATTTGGGAATATTGATTTGCATTCATATTTGTATTGATATAAGACTATGAATTCGTGTTATTGAAACCTTATAGTTTGTC
The DNA here is from genome assembly GCA_918026855.4 of Phaedon cochleariae. Classification (NCBI taxonomy): domain Eukaryota; kingdom Metazoa; phylum Arthropoda; class Insecta; order Coleoptera; family Chrysomelidae; genus Phaedon; species Phaedon cochleariae. The sequence continues at coordinate 34,804,021 of OU896721.1, forward strand.
AATTCTCAAAAACAAAAATACACTCCGAAGACTCTACACAAACGTTCGAAAATGCTTGAATGCTTTATCCAGCAACATGCCGTCTTTGGTAGATCTGAAAATAAAATTGAATTTAGCAGAATTCTCTCATTATTTCTTTTTCATTCACGGTAAATCGCTTGCAAAAGATTGGAAGATATGTTTTTTCACAGTTTTTCCGCAAAAGAACGACGTACCATAAAACGCTCTCTTTTTCTTTAAGTACCTCAAAAAAGCAGATCATCCCATCGCGAACGTACCACGGCAAATCATCGTCGATTGTCTCGATATCTGCGGAAAAGCGGGACAACACCCGTCCCAAAGGGACCGTATCGAAAAAGGACATGGGCTTTCGCAAAACGCCGCCTAAGAGGCTGCGATGCAAAGTCACGCTGGCAGCCAGGCAGCCCAGCTGCGATGCCACATCGCCGAGGACCGACGGCAACACTGAAACCCACAAAAAGTCGCCATGAAGTGCGATGGGTTGCCACGAAGTGCGAAGAGTCACCATGAAGTGCGAAGAGTCGCCATGAAGTACGAAGATTAGTCATTAAGCGCAAATAGTTACCATGAAGTTCATAGTCGCCATGCAGTGCAAAAGGTCCCCATGAAGTGCGAAAGTCTGCATGCAGTACAAAAAGTCACTAAAAAGTGCATAGAGGTACATGAAGTCATCATAAAGTATAAACGTCACTATGAAGTGGATAAGGTGCCATCAAGTGCCAAAAAGTACCCGTGAAGTGTGGAGTCGTCGGGAAGTCAGAAGAGTCACCATGAAGTATAAACGTCGCTTCGAAATGGAAAAGTTGCCATCAGAAGCAATAAGTCGCCGTGAAGTGTGGAGTCTTCGAGAAGCTCCATGAAGTTAAAAAGTCGGCAAACAGTGCAAAGAGTCACCATGATGTATAAAACTCGCGATTAAGAGCAAAAAGTCGTCGTAAAGTCCAAAGAGTCGATATGGAGTACATAGTAACCGTGAAGTGCTAATTGTCTCACTCTCCTAACTACCTCAATCTGAGCGAAAAGTCAACGAGAAGAGTGAACAGTTACTGTTGAGTGCGAAGTCTCAACCGTCTCATGACCCAACTCAATCTGACCGAAACAGAAAGGAAGCCGTGCAGTACAAAGTCACCATGAAACACAAAGAGTCACCGTGAATCACAAAGAGTCACCGTGAGGTGCAAAGAGTGACCATGAAGTGCGAAGAGTCGCCGTGAAGTGCTTATTGTCACCGCCACCTTACTATCATCGTTCGTTTCACACAAAAAAAGTGCGAAGTGTGAAACATATTGGTGTGTTGGAAAATATCTACTGAGTTCATGTATCAAACAAGACATGAAGAATTCCACTTTAAATTGAGCAAAATTCTACAGATTAACGTATACCTCGACTGATTTAGGTTGTCTCTCAGTTTGTTCTAGATATACTGTATCATACACAATACGAATTTAGAATTGAATATGCTTTCGCTTGATGAGCAACTGCGCAGGTTTACACCACTATATTAACTTTCTTTTTTGAGTGGTTAAGATAACACAGGACTATCCAGTTACCTCGTAAGTACAATATATCCCGTCTGAAAAAGAACGGTTCAATTTTTCGTCCATCACTTCCATATCTTTGGCGAACCTTGACAAAATCCGGCCTACAGGGACGGTATCGAAAAAGGACATCGGCAAACGTGTGACGCCTTTGAGGAGGATGTTGTGTAATGCGGCCGCTGCTGCTAAACAACCCAATAAAATGGACAATTCGGCCACGAAAGATGCCAAAGCTGAAAGTTCACGATTATTCAGTGTTTGGTCGCAATATCCACCCCATGGACATGGTGCTCGTAGCCGCCATGAAGTGTGAAGAGTCACCATGAAGTGCTAAGTCGCCATGAAGTGCAAATAGTTTCCACGAAGTGTAAAAAGGTACGATGAAGTGCGAAGAGTCGCCATTAACTGCGAAGAGTCGCCATTAACTGCGAAGAGTCGCCATGAAGTGCGAAATTCGCATGTAGTGCCGCCGTGAAGTGCTAATTGGCACTGTTCCCTTACTATAATTCTCCCTCAACCTGACCGAACCTAGAAAATTGTTATATTCCCGCAAGAATTGCGGTTTCCACAAAATTACATTAATTTGCTGTGGAACAAACGATAGCCAAAGTTCATGAATTTACTGTGGAGCATCAAAAATTGAACAGAATGTCAACAAACAGATTGTTTCATGGAGTTGAATGAATCTGAATCGAACTGATGAGGAATATACAGGGTTCACGTATTTAAAAAACAATTCTACGATCATTCTACCAAAAAGATTATACAGGGTAAGTCAGCTTTTTGTAGCAGGACTTCAACAGATTGAAGGAGACCTTTTTTTAAGATGAAACTCTTTTATGAACGTATATGCATGGGAGCTTCGTTACCGATATACTGTAGGTATTCAAAAACGCTCGATAGCCACAAATATTGCGTTTTTAAAGTGTACCAGGTGTATCGAACTTGAAAAACAAAAAAAAATCACAAGCTGTGAAACCCTGTATATCGGAAATGAAGCCCCCACGAATATATGTTTACATGAGGTATACATCTTAAAAAAATGTGCTTTTCTGCAATCGGCTCAAAAATCGCCCATTTTTGTTCCAAAATTAGCTCTTGAAGTTGACTTTTGTCATACTGACAAAATAAAATGATTAGTATGTATGTTGCTAGGCAACACTTTTAGTGTCTAGGAGCCTAAGATGGAGTTTAACTCCTAGGAACTAAAAACGTGTCGGATGACAACTGATATGAAAGCTGCGTTGCCACTGCCATGCTCAAGTGACTCAAAATAGTGGTATTTTCACTAATATTTTATTAAAATAGCATTTTTCAATCGGAACAAAAGTGACTCTGTTTGTTTCATTATGAGTAAATTCTTTTTTGCATTTATCTTGAAACCCGCAGTTTTCGAAAAAACAAAAAAGGTTAAAGAGTATATATGAAGGCAAAAACCGAATTGATGTTTCATAGAAAACAGAAGCGGTACGCAAAAAAGTTCGAGAGGGTTAACTGGACCATCAAAAGTGTATCATCCTCGTAAACACAAACAAATTTTAAACTTCGAAACCCTGTATATCGGAAACGAAGCTCCCACGCATATATGTTTATATAGAATTTTCATCTTAAAAAAACTGACTCACCCTGTATAAGAACTCGATTTCGTCTTGGCGTTAGGTTGAAAGGCAATCAAGGCACGGGAGAAAAAGTGAGAATTTCCAAATTTCGACCTGTACCTCAAAACCAAGGATGGCTGTGAAATTTCTGTTCGGAGCATCGTTCGTTTCGCAAAAATAATGTGAGAACCAAATATGACTCGAGATATCTGGCACTGGTTCCGAAAATTAGACTCTGTATAGTGTCATCATGAAGTACGAAGAATCACAGTGAAGTACGGAGAATCACAGTGAAGTGCGAAGTGTCAAACATCTTGGTGTGCTGGGAAGTCTCTACGGAGTTGATGAGATGAACAAGAAATACAGAATTCCAAACATTCTACAGGTTAACATGAAATTAGACTGCAATAGGTTATCTGTTAGTTACATTTACTCATAATACAGTGTTTATAAATAATACGAATATAGAATGGAGTAGGCTTTCGCTTGATGAGAAACTGCGCAGTATTCAAATGCCCTTTTTCCTTTCATAAGCTTGTAATAGTTGGGATAACACAGGAACATGAAGCAAGAAGACTTACAGGGCTTTCATTTCAAAACGTACCACCCAGCATATTTTCTGATTTGCGGTGATCAAAATTCTCGGAGAAAATAGGTCGATTTAGATATCGAGGGGGAAGTTAAATACCAGTATCGATTGAATGCTATGTTCACTTCCTTGACCCCCAACTTTCAAATGGTATCCCTTATAACCTAGAGATACATCAAATTCAGGCGGAAACAAAAATCAATCCGACCAGATGCATAATAATTTCTTTTTTTACCACTAGCTATAGAACCTACCATTAATTACTATGTTTTAAGGAACTACTAGTCAATAGAGACATAGTCACCGAATTCACTGTTCTGATGCGAATCTAGCGGGTATTCATAATAACGACTTGCCATATTCTGTCATGGTTGTAGATTGTAGATGGGTCGTATAGGCTGGGAGACCTCTCGATCACTGCGACCTAGAAGATCTATTGTGATTACCCCTATCTAGTTTTGGTACTCTAACCCTAGACTTCTGATGAAGCCTACGATTTTCCTGACGGTTGACTTTTCCACTTCAGCAGGGGTGAGTTAGACTAGGTGGTTCAGCCTTTGGCGGACCAATACTTCACATGAGCAAACTATGTGTTCCGCGGTTTCGGTCGCATTGTTACAAAAGCGGCAAGTGTCAGTCTCCGCCAGACCCATCTTTTTGAGGTGGTACCTCAGAGGGCCGTGTCCTGTGAGAAAGCCTGTGATAAGCTTTAGCTCTGGTTTGCAGAGGCTGAGTAGCTCTTTGGCTCGGTTCTGCGAATGGTTGATGAACCTTTTCGCTTGTCGTTGACCTGGAGTTGCTCTCCAGTAGGAGGACTTTTCAATTTCTTCCCATTTCCTGTGTTCTCCCTTTAGGTGACATTTGCTTATCCCATAAAAAGGCTCAGGACCAAAAAGGGCAGATGCTGCACCTTTTTTTGCAAGGCGATCAGCTGCCTCATTTCCTTTGATTCCTTCATGCCCTGGAACCCACATAAGTGTGACTTTGTTGCCCTTTCCCTCTGTCATGGTTAATGGAAACTAGATTTTAATTAGAATTGAAAGAAAGTTATTTCATAGTAACAATAGCATACAGAACTATCAAGCTTGAAATACATTGCTAGTGGTGAGGGTGTCTGGAGCTGATCTATCATTGAATCGATACTGGCATATTACTTTCCCCTCGATATCAAAACTGACATATTTTTCCTGAAATTTCGAATTACCGCAGACCAGGAGATATGCAGAGTGGTAAGTTTTGATATGACAGCGCTGTATGCAGGGTAACACGGAGAAAAAGTGTTCCAGTTACCTCGTAAGTACAATTTATCCCATCTGAACACGAACGGTTCAATTTTTCGTCCACCACTTCCATATCTTTGGCGAACCTAGACAAAATCCGACCTATAGGGATAGTATCGAAAAAGGACATCGGCAAACGTGTGACGCCTTTGAGGAGGATGTCGTGTAATGCGGCAGCTGCTGCTAAACACCCCAAGAAAATGGCCAATTCGAACCCGAAAGATGTCAGAGCTGAAAGTTTACGATTATTCAGTGGTTGGACGAAGTATCCTCCACATGGTGCTCCTATGATTTGAAATATTCATATTCAGCACTTCTATGAAATGGTATAATAGACAGTTTTCTTCATTGTTGGAATGAATGTTCATCAAGTGAAAGCCGTTCCAACAAAACTGTGTTAGTACTGATGATAAAGCTGTTAATCAAGCATTCGCAATTATAGATTGAATTGCATACAATGTAAGTTGTTTTGGAAAAAAATATCAACACGATACATAGTTATTTGTTTTACTAGGCAGTCAACCCACAATTACTGCCGAATGAAACATATTATTTTTTCTCCAAATCCTATGAAATCAATTTTGTATATTTTTTTAATATCTCCATCAATTTGTGTTCACCCAATGTCAGTGTCAATTTATCAATTTCATTTAAATTTTTTGAAACGTTGCATAGCAACGTCAGAGAAAATCCACTTTTCCTGCCACTTGGAGAAAAAAATTTCAGTGTTCATTTTTAGTATACAGGGAGATATATGCAAGAGTGCGATGAAGAATTGTTGTTTAGTCTACCAATTGATAGTTCCTGCAAAGTTTAAAAGCACCCTGAGTGAAATAACGCTACCCAATGCTCGACCATTTACGGTTCCAAATACGATCTCTGACACACTTGCATTTCTTTTTTTGTCCTCTCTGAGTGATGATATTTACAACCGAAAGATCTATAAAAGCATTAAAGTAAAAAGACACCTGATGAACCCTGGGAATGGGGGTTAACATGTTAAGTCTCACCAGATGGCTCTACTAAACCGTGAGGTCAATGTCAAAGTCAAAAATTTCAATATTTTACAGTTGGATATTTGAACAGATAGAAAACCCCCAAGTTATGGAAATACTTGAAGAGAGTTACGTTTTTTCACTCTCAATATGGAACTTCACGACTTTCTTACATTGACGAAGAGGAAGATATCGTAGGCCAAATGACACGAGAAGAAGAAGTATATTCATCAGTTCCATCAAATCTGACCTCACGTTTCAGTAGCGCGATGTGGTGGACAATAAATAATATTAGCTCTCATTTAGTAAAATCAATGACTTCGTTCAATATTTGACAATTACTCCTATCTTTCACTTCATGCATATTTCCTAATGTGTAAACATAATTTGACAGTACAATAGAGTACAACCAATTGGTATTTCAATTTCTCACTTCTACAAGACGTGGAGGTCCCACTTCTTCCTCAAAGATTACGTCAATTTGAGGCAACATTCAATGACTTCCAACAATATCAGGTAAGAGTTTCTTCTTGCGCCACATTTATTTTTGAAATTATTTAAGGAAATAAGCAGTTCCCTTTAATCTTAGCTTGCGTGCCATCATTTTGATCAAGCGCGAACCTGCGAGCAGTAATGTTTTATGACAGCACTGATGAGATCCGTGAATTTGATCATTGCTTTATTTAAGATCAGTTTTTTTTTATGTTCTGGTTCTTACGAAAAGGGATATCCTGTAATGTTCAGAGAACATCGTGGGAACCAAGGGAATTATAGTAGGAATAGGTCTTCTTCTTGAATTTCTGGAGGTTATATGCCTCGGGGAACACCTCCCTTGGTAATGTGTTCCAGAGCCTCGCTGTTCGTTGGATGAACGAGTCTGTGGAAAGAGATGTTCTGCAGGTCTCCAAAGTGACCACGAAGGGGTGCGAAGCCCCAACTCGACGGGTTAATCTCGCGGGGACTGCCAAGGGAGGAACAATTGTTAATATTTAAGAAGTGCATCGTCCATGAAAATATCTATAAAATAGAGTCAGATCGCCAACTTTTCTAAGGTGTTCCAGAGAAGTGAGTGAGTTTGTGAGCGAGGCTTCACCCACGAGACGAATTGCCCTTTTTTGGACAGAATCCAACAGTTTCAGGGTATGTTTGGGTGCTGCACTCCAAATGTGGGAACATTATTCCAGGACAGGTCGGATTTGTGCCTTATAGATCATAAGCAGCTAACTGGAAGTGAAATAGGTCCTGGTCCGAAACAGAAAACCAAGTTTTTGGGACGCACTTTTAGCAATTGATCTCACGTGATTTTTCCAAGAAAGGTTATTGCTGATAGTAATACCAAGCATCGAAATGGATGTCTTCAAAGGTATGGTTACTTCTGAAAAGCTTATGTTGGGCCAGTGAGATCGGCTTGTCTAGAGAAAAGGCATGCTTGGTCATGCAAGTTTGTCGTTTTATTTGGAAACGTCATTCTGTTTCCACAACCGTTACCAGAATGGAACAAATAAAACACAACTGCTGTACAACTTGTTTAGGCAAAAAAACTGTACTTCAACACGAGATTTTTTTTATTATAAACTTGACAGAATAATGGATCTTAAAAGAATAGGGTTATGAAAACAACCGAATAACTTAGTTCGGATAGAGGTCACTAGCTTACTAAAGATTTGGTAAATTAGGGGGATTTTCGCAATTATGTTTCAATGAACAGACAATAATATACCTCTCGCCTACTGGGTTTTCATTTAGAACGACGATGATATAATTATTTCTACCATTTTTCATAGTTCTCAATCAATACAAATATGAATACACCGCAAGCGGTTCTTCCAGTGAATAGTATTTTATCCGTGCCCATTATCAGCTATTTTAGCAAATGGAAAATGTAAAAAGTTTCTATTCCAAGCGCCCGAACGTACCCGAGTCCCGTTCGACATGATAACCCCAACGCAAGATGGCAGTCGTGTATCGACGCCATTGATGTCGTTCGAAAAACGAGCGAGTATGCGACCGATAGGAGTGACGTCGAAAAAAGACATCGGCAAACGTAAAACGTTCGTCACGAGAGCTCGGTGGATCTTGATGGCCGCATCTGAGTAAGCTTTGGCAAATATCAAGCTGGACGCAACCAGGACAATGACTGGAAATAAAAATAAAAAAAACTCAAAGAAAATCAGAAGAGAGATCGTTATTGTGAGTCACGATCGTACAAATAGTTTTCCTGATATTGACAGTTGACAATCGTCGACGCTCGACTGTTTCCTTCAGCAACCAACAGCATCACATAAGTTCAAAATCGTTTTCTTCTGATTCTGATGATTCTTTTCTGAATTGTTGGCTTACGTTCTAGTGAAGTAACCATGCTACTCATTTCTATCAGGAATTCAGTTCGGTATGAATACTGAGAGTTGAAGAAACCCTGTACCGACGACAGTAGCTAGAAATCTTCAACAGATTCGACGTTTTTGTTTCGACTATGTTGTTTATTTATGGACACTCTGCCAAGCACTGTAGAGGAAGGAAGATACGATATGATCTGCTTCAAAATTATTTGTGGTTATATGTGACTGTCACTGCTTATTGAGTGTACGTACTCTAAATATTCATAAACGTTAGTAACCAAACCGTCAAAACCATTAAAACAGTAGTAAGCTACTATTAAAAGCTTCTTGACATTTATTTTCTTGTTCTACTTCACTAACATCATTATCGAAGAAGATATTGAACTTCATAGCATATTGGAAGCTTGAGTCTCCAACTGAACAAAATGAGCTTGACTAGGTAGTAGTCTCAACCCCATTCAACACTAAAGAGAAATGATTTAATCAACCTTGATCACTTGCATTTGATCTATCATGATCATATCAGAAGTTTATTGCAAACATGCAGCTTTGTTTAATTTACGTTACTGATAATGATTAAATAGTGTTTCAAAGAATTAAGCTCGAAACTTGTCCAAGGAAACATCAACTATGTGCTATAACTTTACACATTTCCTTTAATAACAAGGAAAATTGAGTGAGAATAGAATGGAAATAGGGCGAAAAAGATTGAGCTATAGCATGATTACGATCCACAAACGTGAACTCAAAAAAAAAAAAAAAAAATCGCCGTCAGAGTTCAGGAGAACAATAATTTTAAACCTATAGGTACTTATTTGGTGGTATTTATATCAATTTATTCACAAGTAAGAGTAATGTGTCGGTGCGATGTCAAACCTGAAAAATGCACTGGAAACTTCAGCATTTTCAACCAAGCAATGACGAACACGTTTTTTATTGATGGTACATTCACGGACACTCCCATCACCGATATAAACAATTCTACATGTACAAAACTTTTCGTGCTGGTGTGGAGAAGCAGGTGAAAAAAATTAACGAAAAAAAAAATAGCGAAAAAAAAATATATCGTGTGTCACAAATGCGATCCTCACTATTGGGATACCGGTAACTGTGGGAGATAGGGATTCTCTCAAATTACGAAAGGTTTAGCAAATTCATTTATTGTGATCGCGAAATCGTGACTAGCTGCAGTCATTTCTGAGTTATTCAAGAGAAAAGACGACTTCATCATTATGATGTCACTTTATAGTGATCTTTTCAATGGTTTCACAGATTTAAGAAAAATACGACAATAATAGGTTGAATGTCATATCTCAGAAATTTGATATTTTCAACAAGAACTGACAAAACCATTTGAAAGATCACTCAAAAGAATGTTGAAGTCGTTTTTCCACACTATCAATAATTTTCAATTCGATATTCGAGAAACACGAAAATACAAAGTTTTTCTTGAATAACTCAAAAATGACTGAAGCTAGTAAAGATTTCTTAACGGATTCTGAATCAAGATTGAGTTTGCTGAAACTTTCATAATTTAACAGACTCTCTATCTCTCATAGTTACCCAGATCCCAATGATGAGAATCGACTTTGGGACGCACTGTATAAAGGCGAATAGCAAATAAAATTACGAAACCAAAACGAACCAAACGAAGATAAGGATCATCGAATCCAAATATAACTGCTCGTTATTGAGAATATAATTGTATTCCTCCATGGACTACAAGGTTTAAAAATATTCTGGATTTAGTGTGTCAGCGAAAATATGGAACATTTGAAATTCATAGAAACCACCCACACGGTAGAACTAGTACAGCCTCCATTACGATAGATGGCTATTCACAATGGTGATGACGATTCCTTAATTATCAATACCAGACTTTCGAAGTGCCTTTTCCTGTTTTTAATGAATTACGTACACCGTGACATTTGCGATAATCAATCGAAAATGGGTTTATCAACTTCCCTAGTACTCAGTGCTTTTATTATTGACCTACAAAATCCACATATTTGTTTTGTTTTTTGGTGAGGTTGAGTGATTGAAGCTTTATGATTTCAAAATTCCCTCCTCATTCAACTGTGAAATCCTGACATGCGTAGTTCGAAACCATCATTCTTGTTATTTTATGCCACTGAATTTGAGATCGCACTACTTTAGCACTGGTTGTGAGACTATATGAGAGAACATTGTTTTGAAATGTTCAATTGCTTGGGTGTATTATTTCGATTGTTTGGTAGTGATTTAAACAAGAAAATCTTCATTTTTATCATTCTGTTTATTCGTTAACTGTTGTGATTCCAGGGAGTTTTCAGCAGTATGTTTCACTGCTTCAAATAAGTGAGATGCATGAAATAAAAGAGCCCCAATTTGAGGTTACGTTAGTTAGGATCTCGCTTCCATTCTAGTAGTATTGCAAATTGAGTGGTGATATGATGTTAAATCGCACAGAGTAGGTAATTGTGATATGTGTTGATAGAAGAGAAAATTCCTTAAAGTTGATGGAGTGACTATACAGTCTGTCCAAGATAAGGTTGAACAGCATGGGGATCTCGAAAACTGTAAATGATACGAAATCGGTTAAATGGGGAAAAAGTTGCGCATTCGGAGGCTCATATCAAGAGCCTTCGAAAATTTTGAAAATTATTTTTAGTTTTTGAGTTATATCGAAAAAAGTGAATTTTTGGAATTTCTATTTTATTTTTTTTCTCCGTTATTATTAGAGATACAGCAAAACTGAGAATACTTTTTCATAGCAACTTTTGATGACGGTCAACGTGGTGATACCGATTTTTTCATGCGACGTTTCGTATTCGTGGAACCATCATCAACTTTTGTTTTTTAAGTACGGTCCTGATAATTTTTTCACAGATTCTAAAAGGTTTTTTTATTCTGAATTCAACCATGTATTATACAAGGTGGTTCATTTGTGTTTCGACCTATTTCCATCCATCATCAATGTTTTTTCGAAACTCCAAAGGAAAAATGCCATCAGGTCCACTTATTTTGAAGGAAAATTAGTCAACACACTAATACCTCATCAACTGGTTTCAATCAACAACCCATTTCATTTTGCGGAAACAAAAATTCCATCCATACAAATTCAGAATATGTCAAGCGCTAAAACCAGGCGATGACGAAAGGCGCAAGACATTCTGTGAGTGGTATACCAGGAAATGTTAAAATTTTGCAGATTTCTTTCGAACAATCATCTGGACTGATGAAAGCATGGTCACTAATCATGGTAGCTTCGATAGAAAAAATACACATTATTGTTCACGAGAAAATGAACATTTATACATTACAGCGTATGTGGGTTGCAATATTTGGTACACGAATTATTGTTCCTTCTATTTACCATGAAACACAGACTTCCGAACGTTATAGAAATTCGCTTGAGAATCATCTTGAGGAAGCTCTGGATGATTTACCGATTGCGGAAGTTCAGAACTCTGTTGGTTTCAACAAGATGGCGCTCCGGTGCATAATTCCAGAGAAGTCCGTGCGTTTTTATCCCTTGGCCGGCGCGGTCGCCTGATTTGACACAGCTGGATTTTTTCTTAAGGGATATATCGAACTTTGTACACGCAAATAACTTTGAGGATGAAGAAGAACTAAGGGACAGTGTCTTCGAAGCATTCAATAGAATAACCCCAGAAATGCTTAGCAATGTCTTAGAAACAACTGTGAGAAGAGGATATCTTTGTTCAGAAAATAATGGTTATCATTTTGAACATTTGTTATGAATGTCTCTGTAGGTATTGTCACAGTTGAGTTGTTAAAGTAATTCGTGTAAGAATTCATCAACAATTTTAAACGCTGCATTGATCGAATGATGTAGTGGAATATTTTTTATTCACTTTTCAGTATTGAATAACTAATCCATCAAGTTTGACACTAAATGATAAGAAATAAGTGGAACTGATGGCTTTTTTTCTTTTGGAAGTTCGAAAAAACATTGTTGATGGATAGAAATAGGTCGAAACACATTCGAATCACCTTGTATAGTACATTGTTGAATTCAGAATAAAAAAACCTTTCAGAATCTGTGAAAAAATTATCAGGACCGTATATAAAAAACAAAAGTTGATGATGGTTCCACGAATACGAAACGTCGCATAAAAAAATCGGTATCACCATGTTAAACTTCATCAAAAGTTGCAATGAAAAAGTATTTTCAGTTTTTCTGTATCTCTGATAATAACGGAGAAAAAAAAAATAAAATAGAAATTCCAAAAATTCACTTTTTTCGATATAACTCAAAAACTAAAAATAATTTTCAAAATTTTCGAAGGCTCTTGATATGAGCCTCCGAATGCGCAACTTTTTCCCCATTTAAGCGACTTCGTATCTCCTACCGTTTCCGAGATCCCCATGCTGTTCAACCTTATCTTGGACAGACTGTATAAATAGAATGACGACAATAGTTGTACACTTTCTGTTTGGTCAGGTTAGGTCAAATGTCGAACTAGAAAGCTTCCGTTCTAAATGAATACAAAAACTCAAGTAATTTCTACAAATGTTTATGAGAAAACAACTTAGTTCCTGGCTAATACCAACATTAAATCATATCCTCCCGAAATTAACACTTTTTTATCCCTTGGAGCGCAGGAAATTAGTGAGTGTGGCATCTGAACAGAATCTAAAAGCATCAGCGTATGTTTGGGTGCTGAACAACATATGTGAAGAACAATATTCTAAAATTGGCTTTGTAGATAATGACAAGCTGTTGAGGTGTAAAGAAGTAGATGAGGGCTTCCATTCTACTTGTGGATGAGGGTTTCTACGTTCAAGAGGTTCCGATTTTCCCTAGAAAACTCACAATCAACCCGCTCTCGATGACCTCGTACCAGTTGAAGGGTAGCTCGACATCGATGTCGGTGAGGTCTTTGGAAAAGCGACTGAGGATGCGCCCGATAGGGTAGATTTCGAAAAAATACATCGGCTGCCGCAGCACGTTGACCAGAAGGTCCTTATGTAGGTCAGTAGCTGCATTAAGAGCCGCTATCGTCAGATTCACTTCGGACGAACACACCGTAATGGCTGGAAATCATTTTTTTTTTGCAAAGGAAGGACATGTTTTGATCTAGAAAAAGACCATCTGCAGCCAAATTTAAAATTTTGAGCTTGAAAAAATAGTATTACTAGCTTGTTGATAACAGGCATATCATACCCATAGCCAGAGAACGTTGAAAAAAAAAATGGGTACTCAATGAATGAAATGCTCCGTGCCCTGAGAGCGCCTACAATTAATAAAACAAATATCATATACAGAGTCCCACCGATTTAATAGGGACAGTATAGCTGTTTCCTAAACGGTAGGAGAGTTGATAACATTAGATTAAAGCTGCGTGATTTGAACCTCTTCAATATGACTTTTTGCAATTTGGAAAAATGTCCTGATTTCGTGTTTATTTATTTGTTTGGTTGATATTTGAGGAATAAATTAGAAATTTTGCGTCACCAGGTAACTAATAATGTCAAAAAAATTGCGATTTTCAACAATATCCTATCTTCATTATTTTCAGAGATGTACCATGTAACTTTTGTTTTTCTAATGGGCGCCATATTTGTTTTTTATTCCACTGAATAGAGCTTAAAATTTCCTTCACAGCCATGTATATCATGTTGACATTTTCACATGAAACAGCGCCAAAAAAACAGTGAAAACATCTTTATATACCACGATGAGTAACCTTTAAACAATTCCCGACAAATAAAATTTCAGGAGAACACTTTTTTAAATGGCCCTATGCCCTTCTGAGATCTTTTCTATTTTGTGGGTTCCATGAAGTCAGCATGGAACCCGAACCACGATACATAACTTTAATTATTTCAAGGTTGTGTTGAAAAAAATTTACATCGTAGGTGAGTTTCAAAACAATAGAACTCAGGAGCAATAGATTTCCTCATAATTGTTCTTTACTGTGAAATGGCCCCAGAAAAATCATACAGGATTATCAAAATTAGGTGACCACAACTTTTTTATCATCAAAGATGAAAGATTGTTTGAATTAGCAAACTGGCATATTTTCAACATATTTAGTTTAGAGTGGAATATTCAATGGAATTTGTTTTTCAAGAAAATCTCTGTTCATTAATAGCTTTGTTCTTAGAACTTCTAGTTTTGGATGAGAAATCTGATGATGGGGACATAAGTTTGTTCATTATTTTCAATAGTGTTCCCTGATGGGCTGAAACTGTACAATCTTGTTCTTGCTGACATCATAGAGCTTTCAATTTATCAATGAGAACTAGTTTTTTGAACTTTAATGTTGTCGAGTTCAACAGTGAGAGTACCAGGAGTACTAAAACTTTGAATTAGCCTGTAAACTTACATAAGACATGCAGCGGACTGTCAAAATATCGAGGACAATATCTTATAATAGCTGACCATCGTGACAACATTCAAAACATTGCTGCAAGCAAAGTCATACTACTGACAATAACCACTAACCAACTAATATGAACTACCGTGCAGTGTTCTATAACTCGTGTGTGTTTTGTTATCTATTTTTATTGCTTCTACTCAGGGTGATGGGAAGAATAGGTCAAATTGAGGAGTTTTTCAAACTTTAAGGTATGTCGGGTACAAAGTGTTCAAAGGAAACGAAAATATATGGAATGCAGAGATTTTTCCAGCTGTAAATAGTAGAGATTTTAAATATAACTGCCCGCTTAGCTTCGAAAAATACTGTGGAATATAATGATTTTCATTTAGTTTATTGTTGTAGTGATACTTCAATCAATGTCGTTCGGAAAGAAAATCTAGCCAGCGGAGAATAATATTGTCTGTCATTGAAAAAATATATGCAAAAATCGACCTTATCGTCAGGGACCTCAATTTCGAACTGAGTTATTCATTGGTTATCCTTACCCTAGACATTTTTCGTATTCCTACCAAGATTTACCTTTCTGTTTGGTTGCAAACAAAACATTCTCATGTAGAAACATTTTCACATATACTCAGATGAAAGCAGGATGCACAAAGAAAAAGAAACATCTTATTGCAATGCTGAATGAGAGCTGACATCTTCTTTTCGGTCAATGTAAGAATTGGTCGTAAAGTTCCACATTGCGAGTAAGAAAACGTAAGTCTGCTGAAGTCTATCTATAACTCAAGTTTTTCATTTGTTCAAATATTGTACATAAATTAGTACGAATATTTTCGATAAAACAGGCCACAGAATTTAGGGCTATTCGGCAACATTTTGTTTAACTTTGACATTGACCTCACGTTTTAGTAACGCCATATGGTGAGACTGAAAATGTTAGGCTTCATTAGCTAGATTCATTGTTGCTACTTGAATTTGAGTAGGAAGCTAAAAAAAGGTAGGAACTGCTTATTTGCCGTTTGGTAGGATGACTATTTAAACACGAATGATCTTAGTTGATATCTATTGCTCCAAACTCAAACAGGTATCGAATACAACTGTGTCACTTTTGCTATCTGATTCACGTTCTTCAACGGTTACATTTATATAACAGCTTTGACTAATATCTCTTGATATATTCGAATATTGAAGTATGAAGAAACTATTTATACATCTGAAATGGGGAAACATGTAGAAGCAGGAAGTTGACACTTAATTTGGTTGTTGGTCATGGATATATTGCTTCTTACATGAACAAAATATTTTTTATGTTGGTATAATCTTTACAGTCAATTGAAGCAGCTCCATTAAATAACATTCCTTCCATTCTTTACTATTCCCAAACTGTTGGTTACTTATTATATCATACTTGCCTATCTTGAATATCTTCCATTTTGAAATATCGAGTCATTATTTTGAAATTAAGTGATACCTATGGTCCTTGCATGTTGGCTCAAATTCACGTAATTCTAGCGAAGGGGGTGTTAAAAAATTCTCACACCTCATACCTCAACCTCTTGTGGAAGAGAAGTGCGGAATAGAACAGAAAAATCAAAAACAAAAATAAATCAGAGAAACCAAAATATAACGAATTTAGACAAGAAGTAGACAAAACACACGTCACGTACAGGGTGGGCAAAATTGGGCGTTTTCGCCGTCTATCTCAATAACTAGAGGAGTTATGGAAAAACCGATATACATGTTCCGGGTTCGATTTTGGAGAAACCTCGAATGGCACAATCAAAATTTCGATATCTTCATTCGTTTTAGAGATACAGGGAGAAATTGAAAATTTGCCGATATCGATTTTATTTTCTGACTACTTTACGGTGATAGGTATCAAAACATTTCAAACGTATATTTATACAGTATGATGCGTGGAATCCATTGGCATCATCAGAAATTTTATACAGGGTGACGTTGAAAAGATACGGCAGCCAATTATGTTTTTTCTAATGGAACACCCCGTATATTTTGGCACAATGGTTGAATAGTGCCAGGCGTTCTCATTACAAATATATATATAACCCTACCTTTTCCTTCCACAATTTCAGATATATTCGCAACAATATATTCAGTGTGTCACATTTCTTATGGTTACACCCCCGTATCTTCTGTGAAAATAATTGAGGTAGGATTCAAAAATTCGCAACTGTCAGAAAGATACAAATGATACACTCATGGAGTCATGGACCAAGTGGGATCATCTCCAATGATAACACTGCTCGCCAGCAGCTATGGAATCATCGATATTTCTGGATAATGCTATCAGCAGGCAGAATCGAGGTTGAAAATGACACTCTGTATATATTCACCAAAGGTGGAAAATGAATATCATAGGGAATGTTATTTCCAGACAAATGGATATTTGGTGAGAAATAAAATGGGAAATTATTCGATTTGATATCATTGTTATCAAGACATTTGAGATACAGAAATAAGACCAATAATTTACTCAAATAGGAAATCAGTAGGTTGCGTTGAAAAATATAGCCTTATAGAAGATGTCCAAATTCTAGGTACAGAAGATACGGGAGTGTAACCATAAGAAAAGTGACACACTGAATATATTTTTGCGAATATATCTGAAATTGTGGAAGGAAAAGGTAGGGTTATCTATATATTTGTAATGAGAACGCCTGGGACTATTCAACTGTGCCAAAATATACGGGGTGTTCCATTAGAAAAAACAGAATTGGCTGCCGTATCTTTTCAACGTCACCCTGTATAAAATGTCTGATGATGCCAATGGATTCCACGCATCATACTGTATAAATATACGTTTGAAATTTTATGATACCTCTCACCGTAAAGTAGTCAGAAAATAAAATCGAAATCGGCAAATTTTCAATTTCCCCCTGTATCTCTAAAACGAATGAAGATATCTAAATTTTGATTGTGCCATTCGAGGTTTCTCCAAAATCGAACCCGGAACATGTATATCGGTTTTTCGATAACTCCTCTAGTTATTGAGATAGACGGTGAAAACGCCCAATTTTGCCCACCCTGTACATACATTGAAACCACAGAAATCAAATGAACCAATGAACCTCGCAATGAACTATTGACATTTTTCAGTGAACCAGCGCCATTTGACAGGCAGGCATATTTTTAGTCAGTGAACAGACAATATTATACCTCGCCTTCTAAGTTTTCGAACGACAATGCTTCAATCAACAAAGCATTCAGCATTCGTGCCATCACGAAATGTAGACAGAAAACGCAAACAATAACATGTTCCACCAGACCTTGTACATCCAAACAAGCCAAAAAAAAAACGGGTAATATATCAACATTTCTCACGAAAATGGTAATTTCATTGAACACTCTAGTAGTCCTACCACCATAATAGAAAAAAACATGTATTAGAGAGAGAAACTTGAAAGCCAATGCGTCAGAGAGAGACAAATGATAGCAAACTGTATATATCAGTAGCCTATCCCCAGCGACGCCATCTTATTTTCATTCATTCAGTCGATGATGGTGTCACGCTACGTGACTTTTGCATGTTGTCTCTGTCTGACTCATTGGCTTTCAAGTTTCTCTCTCTAACACATGGTTTTCCTTATGCTGATAGTATAACTCTCATAGTATAACTACTGATTCTTTCACGATTAACCAAACTGTTCTTTTAAACGGCTCAAAAATTTTCAATTTACTTTCGATTATTTCCGCCATGGCCTGTTCGAATGCACATCCACCATTCACCGAAAACGAAACACTAACCGAATAAAAGCACGTGATCCAGCCTCGAATCGTCATAGGCAAAACGTTATCCAAAGTATCGACGTCTTTGGAAAAACGGTTCAGGATCCTGCCGAGCGGCGTTACATCGAAGAATGTCGTACAGGGCACTCTCATAATATTGGCCAGCACCAAATCGTGCATCGACTTGGCGGCATTCAGAGTGCCTATGTACAGCGCTAGCGAAGCCAGTAATATCATAAACACTGAAAAAACCGAGAGACACATACAATGCTGTTCAAACATATTATTTTGCCTCTTCCATACTCTCCTAGCTATTTTGTCGAGGGAACTATGAATTATCTTCAGGTGATTTCGGAAACTTACTCTAGGTTAACTCGATCCAGAGAGGTCACGTGACAAAAAACTCGGATCACCAACGTATACGAATGTGTCAATTATTCTTTTTTCTGTGGTGTCGTGAATTTTATAGACGAAAATGTTCACATTATATTCAAGTACTTATCTACAAGTATTTATATTCACCTGGTGATTGGTGAACTTATCACATCACTTTCTTGGCTCATCAAACCACAAACTTCATATCTACCTGAATCCTCTTCTCTATGCATCACAAAATCAAATAATGAAGATTGAAATTATTATTTATTATACAAGGGGAAAAAGTAGTAGATTTTAGCTCCAGGTTGTGTTGTCTCCCGACGCGTAGCGAAGGGAGACAAAAAACCGTGAGCTAAAATCTAATATTTTCCCGTGTATAATACACATTTTTTTCTGTGACAGAAGAAAGGACGAATCAATATTGAGGAGATATTACATTATTTTGAAATCTGAAAATTATCGACGTGAAGTTTTTAACAGTAGGGACACCTGCGTTGTAGGCATCTTTATCATTCTTTTGAAGTAATCAAATATCCGATGTCACTTCTGTCAGTCTAATTCTGTGATTTGATTTCAAGAAATTGCGAGTTTAGTGGATGTTCAGTAATATACGTAACCGCGAAGTCGAATGGAAGATAAAAGGAGTTGCAGTTCTTTCTCGGAGACGGTATTATTGACTCATTTTTCGGAACTATAGCACAACAAAAGCCATCAACAGGGTATATGTGATATATATCCGGGAAAAAAGTACTCATTTATTTCCCACGGGAAAAAAGTAATTTATGAAAAGTGACATTTTATAACCTGCCAACAGAGATGAAATGCCAAACTTTTTTCCCGTCACAGAAAAAAATAACATTTCTATCATCGACGCGTTTTTCGATTGACATAAATTTCGTATAATTTGGTAATGCGCACGCGGTGTTCTTTGCAATTCTGGCCACTCTGCTTTTGAATAGGGTCACGAAAATCAACCCGAGCCAGTGATCGAGTTAACAACATTCAATTTTCCGAACAGAGGTAGGTCTCTATGTAGGTAACATAACGTTCAGGTTGTGGATCCGATCAACCCGAGTAAGTTTCCAAAAACACCTTTTGGGTGCGTTCATAAACTAACTCTGAGTAAGGATTGCTAATTCCAAAGCGTTCATAAACTCACTCCAGCAGTTCAGAGTATGCATCCACAATCGTTTAAAAAATTTCCTTATGGTAAGCTCTGTCTACCCTGCATTTGAATAGAGTAATTAATTATGTACTCCGACATTCATGTGAAGTTTTGTTCCTCGGTGTTTGTTTATGTTCTGAATCAATATCTGATCGATTTTACGAGTAAACAGTGTGTCTCACTAGTGAGACACACTGGATAAATAGACCTGTGGGTTTGCTATCAAAGTGAATAGTTTTAAAGTATATTTCATTTCTGGAATTCCGTATCATGATTATATATTTTTGATCAGGTCACCATCCTCTTCTCTACTCATAGAAGTGAGTTTATGAATGCAGCAATTCAGTTCCAATGAAAAAATATGTTGCTCACCATAGGTCACGTGATGTGAGCATGGAAATTATTTTGTCTCCTCCACTACGGAGATCTTGGAAACGGTAAGAGATACAGAATTGGTTCATTGCAGCAAGGACAAAATCTAATCACTGATGTTGTAGTGCATTTTGTTTGTTTTCAAATGGCGCTCTTTACAATTCCTTTCCATCTTTCTTTTCAGTGTTACCAATGTAACTGTAATGAAATATGAGAGGTCCGATAATTCCTTCATTGTCTACCATTCAATATGTGCCACTGAACTATTCTCGTTGTCGTGTATGATAAATCACTTTAATATTAATAATTTGTGACATATAACATCGAGAATACTTCAGTGGGTCTAGCTAGGTGGTAGACAAGGAAAAAACTATCGCACCTTTCTCTATTTCAATACGTTACGTTGGAAGTTGATGAAAATTTGTTGGTTTCAATCGATTCGGCTGTATCATACAGTAGAGCTTTGGAAACTGCAATTATTTACTATCTAAACTGGGCGTCAATTGAAACGTTAATAGTGAAATTTGGCATCAAGTTTGATATATCGAAGACTGGAACCTTTGGCACGATAATACACTACACTGTTTTACCACTAACCAAACCGATTTTTTAACGCCTCGACACGTGTTTCGCTAACTATGTTTTAATCTTCTCCTGAAGATGCTAACATAGTTAGCGAAACACGTGTCGAGGCGTTAAAAAATCGGTTTGGTTAGTGGTAAAACAGTGTAGTGTATCAAGTTTGACTTCTCGTAATTTCTAAAATATTGAACAAATTTTGAATTGCCGCCCAGATTCTGAATGCCTTTTTCATCGTCTTTCGAACCGTTCCTTACAGCTTCTTCTATATTCATCAGGACCCGTGATACAGGGTGAAACAGAGTTTCGTGCATTTTGAAAAAAATTTCTCCGCCGCCCCCCCCCCCCATTTTGTCGGAAGACCACAATGCTCATATTTTATTCAGGCATTTCATAAATAGCAACCATACCTCGGGACGTTTTCGAGTTTTTGCCAAAAACTACTGTGGTTTCCGAAAAATAAATTTTTTGCATTTTTCTTAATGGCCTAATTTTAGAGGAGTACATTACTACCTGTATCCTCAAAACAATGAATCAGTCTATTTATTGTCATGACTGACTTATTGAGAATGGTACTTAAATAAGTTTGGGTATATCCTAATCGTCGTAACCTGAAATAATGATTATCTGTACTGAATTATAGTTTATATCACTATTATAGTGATCTCACCTAATGATATTTCCCATTTCGACCCGATTTGAACGAGGCATCTTTAAATTTTTTAGGACCCGAATAACACTGACGTTTTCATGAAAATTGGCAATTGATATAACCTCTATGCATACCTACATTGTTTCAACAATACGTTGTTATAGAGACGAGGTATCGTTGTTTGTTTTTGTTGATGAGATGTGTTGATTTACTGCTCACTAAGGTAGAAAACTTTTATCATAGACTGCGAAGTAATAAATTATTGATTGTTTTTTTAGTAACCTGGTATACATATCTGCTCCAACGCTTTCCTGGAATGCATGAGAGCATCCATTTATGGAACTCCTCTAAAATTAGTCCATTTAAAAAAATGAAAAAAATAATTTTCTTTCTGAAACCACAGTAGTTTTTGGCAAAAACTCGAAAATGTCCCGAGGTATGGTTGCTATTTATGAAATGCCCACATAAAATATAAGCATCGTGGTCTTCCGGCAAAATGGGGGGGCGGAGAAATATTTTTCAAAATGCACGAAACTTTGTTTCACCCTGTATCACGAGTCCTGATCAATTTAAAAAAAGCTGTAAGAAACCGTTCGGAAGACGATGAAAACCGCATTCAGAATCTGAGCGGCAATTCAAAATTCGTTCAATATTTTAGAAATTACGAGAAGTCAAACTTGATGCCAAATTTCACTATTAACGTTTCAATTGACGCCCAGTTTAGTTCCTCCTACTAGAGAAAAATCATTATCATATCACGTGGCCAATGGGAGCAATATTTAAACATTTTATAGGTAAAATCTCACAAATTCATAGTACTTTCGACAAAATATTTAGTGGGCGGTCAAATTGAAGTGAGAGAATGAACCTGTTATGTTGTTATTATCGCAAACATGTCGGGAAAATGTTAATGTTGAAAAACAAAATAAATCTATGAACTAGTATGAGTGAAAACTCCATATCACCAAAAATAAAAGTTTCTGCAGTGTGTTGGGACACAGAACGAAGCAAAAAGTCCAGACCAAAAACAAATAGCAAACAAAAATCAAGCAGTACTCAAACCAAGCGTGTGGAACAAGATAGATGAGATGAATTTCTAGGAGAGCTTCAAGTGTGTTCCAATCAAATAAAACCCAAGTCTTTGTCAATTGAGTTGTGAAATGTCGAATGTAGTTAAAGTCGCTGAAAATTAAGACACCAAGAATGTAGCCAATTCAGGAAAACTATCTTGTAGTATTTATCAGCAGAAATAATTTGGAGTGTTATGAAGAGTTGATTAACTGTGAACTGTGAACATTGTAACTTGAACATGAAAATGCACTCATCCTACCTTTTCAACTTCAATTGGAAACTAATCATTTTCGAAAACATTCAAGTTGGTGATCACATTCCGGTTAGAAAAAATATACTCCCAACTAGAAATGAAACACTTTTAAATTGAGAACAGGAATGTTTGTTGTCGCCAGTTCAATAAAAAGAACCACAGTGACAATAATGTTGATCATTGTCTTTCCAAATGAAAACACTTTAGAAGATGTATGATATTGTCTGTTCACTGACCCAAAATTGGTCTGCTTGTCAATGACACTGGTTTACTGGAAACTGTCAATATCTCATTCGTTCCAATTGAATATTTGTCAATATGGACAATTTCAGGTTGAACATCGATGAATCGAGAATTTTATCACTGCATAAAGCACAGGATTTTTTTTTGTGCATCTTGCTTTCATTGAAGTATAAGTTCCTATTTGAAATGTTTCAACATGAGCATTTTTTTTTACAAATTTGACAGAAAGGTTGATCTTCACAGGAATACGAATACGACGATAAAGTTGACTTTTCAAATTATTTTCGATGAACAGACAATATTATACCTCGCCTACAAGGTTTTCATGTAGAATGACAATGTGTTGACAGGCTAAAACATCATATTCGAAAAATAAATAACATCGACTGATACTGCCAGTTACTGCAACAAAATGATTATAAATTTTAAGTAATAGTTTCAACAGAATAATGCCTGAATCTTTATAATTCAACAAATTGTGCATATTCAAAGTTCAAAAGCACCATGTATTGCCAAAAGTAATAAAATGGCAAATCATAAAGGAAATATTATGCAGAGCATGCTTGAACTAAAATATCTACACAGAGACTTTATCTTTCTTCCTAAAATTATTGAGGTCTAGTTGATCTTTGAGCAAAATTTACCAAAATTTTTGCGTTCGCTGATTTCTGATGATTCTAAATGATCATTCCTTTATTTGATTTCTTCCACAAATGCTCAAAAAATGAAAAAACCATTGGTAGATGACGAAAGAAAATACAGGGTGTTCCTGAAATTGAAGCAATGATTACAATGAGATGTTATATGAGACATAATGACAAGATAAATCACAAGAAAACATTGTGTTGACATTTTTTAAAAAATTTGTGCTCCCACCATACTACATCTTCAAACTATTATTGAAAGTCCGGCTACATTGAAAAAGTCATTAATACTTCCGGTGCTTGTGATCTCACCGAAAGAAAACGTTTGGGTTGGGCTAAATACCTCTGATCAACGATTTACAAAAATGTTAGTCAAACTTTGAAGTTTAATATCTTCCAAAATATGTTTATTTCGACAAAAATGTATTCTTTCATTTCGTTTTATTTTTTCGTCTCTTATCATCGATTTGATTGATCTCCCCGATTTCGGAAACACCCAATATATTACTTGACTTGTTAATGCCACGCAGAACATTCAATTGAGGAATTATCAAGAATGCAATTCAATGTTCTGCGTGGTATTAGCCAAGAAAGTAGTTGTTCTTCTACCGTTATCTACCATTTGTTGTTCATTTTTTGTAAATTCGTGGGAATTACTTTAGAGTTTCTGCTTATTGATGCACTTTCAGCTAGAACATAAAAAAGTTAAAATCTCCGTACAGATACAACCGAATAAAAATAGTATTCCATCCCTCAATTCGCATGCCAATCACACTTACCCTGCCCGATTCCGAGGGCCCCATAGACCCCTAAGTACATGTCTCTGCGACCAGTGTCCACCACGGTGGAATTGTCGTCAGCCCATTTTCCTAGCCACACGTTCGCGCCGACGCTGAAACCCTGGTACATCAGGTTGAACAGCAAAGTGACCAACATGAAAAACAGCCCGATGGATTTGAGGTAGTTTTTGTACACTGACCAGCTCACGTTGCCCGTTTCCGCTTTTTCCACCTCTAAACGAACGAAATCGAAATTTTAGTCACCCTGTATGATCATGTTTTCCATTTAAAAGTGTTGTTATCGAAATTATATTAGGTATTAAAGAAGGGTAAGAATTATTTCAACATTATATATTATTGGCGCAGTCGGTAAGTATAATATAATGAAACCAGGTTCAACAGCAATGTGACCAACATGAAAACTGCTCGATGGAATTGAGATAGTTCTTCTACACTGACCAGCTCACGTTGCCAGTTTCCGCTTTTTCCACCTCTAAACGAACCAAATCGAAATTTTTAGCTCACCCTGTATACTCATGTTTGAATTGACACGTGTTGTTATCGAAATTATATTGGGTCTTAGAAGAGAGTAAACATTATTTCGACTTTATATATTATTGGCGCAGTCGGTAGGAATTATAAATGAAAACCTGGTACATCAGGTTGAAGAGCAAAGTGACCAACATGAAAAACAGCCCGATAGATTTGAGCTAGTTCTTGTACACTGACCAGATCACGTTGCCACTTTCCGCTTTTTCCACCTCTAAACGAACGAAATCGGAATTTAAGTCACCCTGTATAATCATCTTCTTCATTGAAAAGTGTTATCAAAATTATATTAGGTATTAGAGCTTTTTCCACCTCTAAACGATCCAAATCGAAATTTTCAAGTCACCCTGTATATTCATGTTTGAATTGACACTTGTTGTTATCAGAATTATATTGGGCCTTAGAAAAGAGTAAACATTATTTCGACTTTATATATTATTGGCGCAGTCGGTAGGAATAATAAATTTTTCCCCTTCTTGTTCACTATAATATGACTGTATCTTAATGATATGTAAGTTTTGTTCACTATTTATAATTTCAATTATACAACAGTCGATAATACTTCATGAATGATCTTATACCAGGAATTACTGTCTGATCATTCATGTCATTCCTACTAGAAAATTAATTATACTTTATATATTATTTGTATGAAATGTATCAATGAAGAAGAGAATGTAATGCAATAACTGAAATAAATAAATAAATAAACCCTGGTACATCAGGTTGAAGAGCAAAGTGACCAACATGAAAAACAGCCCGATAGATTTGAGGTAGTTCTTGTAGACTGACCAGCTAACGTTGCCAGTATCCGCTTTTTCCACCTCTAAACGAACGAAATCGGAATTTAAGTCACCCTGTATAATCATCTTCTTCATTGAAAAGTGTTATCGAAATTATATTAGGTATTGGAGAAGAGTAAGCATTATTTCGACATTAAATATTATTGGCGCAGTCGGTAAGTGCCAATGTGGCCAATATGAAAACTGCTCGATGGAATTGAGGTAATTCTTCTTCACTGACCAGCTCACGTTGCCAGTTTCCGCTTTTTCCACCTCTAAACGATCCAAATCGAAATTTTAGTCACCCTGTATATTCATGTTTGAATTGACACTTGTTGTTATCGGAATTATATTGGGCCTTAGAAAAGAGTAAACATTATTTCGACTTTATATATTATTGGCGCAGTCGGTAGGAATAATAAATGAAACCCTGGTACATCAGGTTGAAGAGCAAAGTGACCAACATGAAAAACAGCCCGATAGATTTGAGGTAGTTTTTGTACACTGACCAGCTCACGTTGCCAGTTTCCGCTTTTTCCACCTCTAAACGAACGAAATCGGAATCTAAGTCACCCTGTATAATCATCTTCTTCATTGAAAAGTGTTATCGAGATTATATTAGGTATTAGAGAAGAGTGAGAATTATTTCGACAATAAATATTATTGGCGCAGTCGGTAAGTATAATATAATTAAACCAGGTTCAACAGCAATGTGACCAACATGAAAACTGCTCGATGGAATTGAGGTAATTCTTCTTCACTAACCAGCTCACGTTGTCAGTTTCCGCTTTTTCCACCTCTAAATGATCCAAATCGAAATTCAAGTAACCCTGTATACTCATCACCCAGTTTTAATCTTCTCCTGAAGATGCTAACATAGTTAGCGAAACACGTGTCGAGGCGTTAAAAAATCGGTTTGGTTAGTGGTAAAACAGTGTAGTGTATTATCGTGCCAAAGGTTCCAGGCTTCGATATACTGTATACTCATGTTTGAATTGACACGTGTTGTTATTGGTCTTAGAAGAGAGTTACCATTATTTCGACTTTATATATTATTGGCGCAGTCGGTAGGAATTATAAATGAAAACCTGGTACATCAGGTTGAAGAGCAAAGTGACCAACATGAAAAACAGCCCGATAGATTTGAGGTAGTTCTTGTACACTGACCAGCTGACGTTGCCCGTTTCCGCTTTTTCCACCTCTAAACGAACGAAATCGAAATTTAAGTCACCCTGTATAATCATCTTCTTCATTGAAAAGTGTTATCGAAATTATATTAGGTATTAGAGAAGAGTGAGAATTATTTCGACAATAAATATTATTGGCGCAGTCGGTAAGTATAATATAATTAAACCAGGTTCAACAGCAATGTGACCAACATGAAAACTGCTCGATGGAATTGAGGTTGTTCTTCTACACTGACCGGGTCACGTTGCCAGTTTCCGCTTTTTCCACCTCTAAACGAACGAAATCGAAATTAAAGTCACCCTGTATAATCATCTTCTTCATTGAAAAGTGTTATCGAAATTATATTAGGTATTAGAGAAGAGTGAGAATTATTTCGACAATAAATACTATTGGCGCAGTCGGTAAGTATAATATAATGAAACCAGGTTCAACAGCAATGTGACCAACATGAAAACTGCTCGATGAAATTGAGGTTGTTCTTCTACACTGACCGAGTCACGTTGCCAGTTTCAGCTTTTTCCACCTCTGAACGAACCAAATCGAAATTTTCAAGTCACTCATTTGAATTGACACGTGCTGTTATTGAAATTATATTGGGTCTTAGAATTGAGTAAACATTATTTCAACTTTATATATTATTGGCGCAGTCGGTAGGAATTATAAATGAAAACCTGGTACATCAGGTTGAAGAGCAAAGTGACCAACATGAAAAACAGCCCGATAGATTTGAGGTAGTTCTTGTACACTGACCAGCTCACGTTGCCCGTTTCCGCTTTTTCCACCTCTAAACGAACGAAATCGAAATTAAAGTCACCCTGTATAATCATGATTTTCATTGAAAAGGGTTGTTATCGGAATTATATTAGGTATTAGAGAAGGGTAAGAATTATTTCGACATTAAATATTATTGGCGCAGTCGGTAGGAATAATAAATGAAACCCTGGTACATCAGGTTGAACAGCAAAGTGACCAACATGAAAAACAGCCCGATAGATTTGAGGTAGTTCTTGTACACTGACCAGCTCACGTTGCCAGTTTCCGCTTTTTCCACCTCTAAACGAACGAAATCGAAATTGAAGTCACCCTGTATAATCATGATTTTCATTGAAAAGGGTTGTTATTGGAATTATATTAGGTATTAGAAAAGAGTAAACATTATTTCGACTTTATATATTATTGGCGCAGTCGGTAGGAATAATAAATGGAACCCTGGTACATCAGGTTGAACAGCAAAGTGACCAACATGAAAAACAGCCCGATAGATTTGAGGTAGTTCTTGTACACTGACCAGCTCACGTTGCCCGTTTCCGCTTTTTCCACCTCTAAACGAACGAAATCGAAATTAAAGTCACCCTGTATAATCATGATTTTCATTGAAAAGGGTTGTTATCGGAATTATATTAGGTATTAGAGAAGGGTAAGAATTATTTCGACAT
The DNA here is from genome assembly GCA_918026855.4 of Phaedon cochleariae. Lineage (NCBI taxonomy): Eukaryota > Metazoa > Arthropoda > Insecta > Coleoptera > Chrysomelidae > Phaedon > Phaedon cochleariae. The sequence continues at coordinate 34,832,551 of OU896721.1, forward strand.
TAAATATTATTGGCGCAGTCGGTAGGAATAATAAATGAAACCCTGGTACATCAGGTTGAACAGCAAAGTGACCAACATGAAAAACAGCCCGATAGATTTGAGGTAGTTCTTGTACACTGACCAGCTCACGTTGCCAGTTTCCGCTTTTTCCACCTCTAAACGAACGAAATCGAAATTAAAGTCACCCTGTATAATCATGATTTTCATTGAAAAGGGTTGTTATCGGAATTATATTAGGTATTAGAGAAGGGTAAGAATTATTTCGACATTAAATATTATTGGCGCAGTCGGTAGGAATAATAAATGAAACCCTGGTACATCAGGTTGAACAGCAAAGTGACCAACATGAAAAACAGCCCGATAGATTTGAGGTAGTTCTTGTACACTGACCAGCTCACGTTGCCCGTTTCCGCTTTTTCCACCTCTAAACGAACGAAATCGAAATTTAAGTCACCCTGTATAATCATCTTCTTCATTGAAAAGTGTTATCGAAATTATATTAGGTATTGCATTATTTCGACATTAAATATTATTGGCGCAGTCGGTAAGTATGATATAATGAAACCAGGTTCAACAGCAATGTGACCAACATGAAAACTGCTCGATGGAATTGGGGTAATTCTTCTTCACTGACCAGCTCACGTTGCCAGTTCCCGCTTTTTCCACCTCTAAACGAACGAAATCGGAATTTAAGTCACCCTGTATAATCATCTTCTTCATTGAAAAGTGTTATCGAAATTATATTAGGTATTAGAGAAGAGTAAGCATTATTTCGACATTAAATATTATTGGCGCAGTCGGTAAGTATGATATAATGAAACCAGGTTCAACAGCAATGTGACCAACATGAAAACTGCTCGATGGAATTGAGGTAATTCTTCTTCACTGACCAGCTCACGTTGCCAGTTTCCGCTTTTTCCACCTCTAAACGATCCAAATCGAAATTTTCAAGTCACCCTGTATATTCATGTTTGAATTGACACTTGTTGTTATCGGAATTATATTGGGCCTTAGAAAAGAGTAAACATTATTTCGACTTTATATATTATTGGCGCAGTCGGTAGGAATTATAAATGAAAACCTGGTACATCAGGTTGAAGAGCAAAGTGACCAACATGAAAAACAGTCCGATGGATTTGATTAGTTCTTGTACACTGACCAGCTCACGTTGCCAGTTTCCGCTTTTTCCACCTCTAAACGAACGAAATCGAAATGTCAGAGTCACCCTCTACACTCGTTTTTTGCATTGTCTTGGTATAGAAAATATATTAGTTCGTATTTCGACTTCCAACAGTCACTTTATATATTATTGGCGCAGTCGGTAGGACTTCTTGCAAATAACAATATGAAACCCTGCTATTGAAAATTGAACGAATCTGCTCCTGTAGCGATACAAAAATCCATTTTTTTATGTTGAGAACGGGAGCAGATTCGTTCCGGAAACGTCCGAAGCTGAGTGGAGATTTGATATTTTTTCTATATACCTTTATTTTTCTTCCCCAAACTTTGTTCAATACAAATTGTCACTGACAAGCTAGTGAATTCTTCTTTTAGGCTCTCTGATAGAAAAATTCTTTAAACACAGTGAAATTTTCGGGCAAATCATCTGATTTGTCCTTGCTACCTTTTTATTTAATAGAAACGAGGAGAGAAAATCCCCAAAAAACTGGAATAATGAATAGTAAAAGAAAATTAGTAAAAGAGAATCAGTAGAAGGAAATTAGTAAAAGGAAATTGGTGGAAGAAAATTGGTGGAAGGAAATAAGTAAAAGGAAATCAGTGAAAGGAAATCGGTGAAAAGAAATCAGAGAAAAAAATTCAGAGAAAGGAAAACAGAGAAAGGAATCAGTGAAAGGAAATCAGTAAAAGGAAATGAGTGAAATAAAATAAGTGAGAGGAAATGAGTGAAAGGTAATATGTGAAAGGAAATAAGTGAGAGGAAATCAGTAAAAGGAAATAGGTAAAAGGAAATTGGTGAAAGAAAATTAGTAAACGGAAATCGGTGAAAGGATATCAGAGGAAGGAAATCAGAGACAGGAAATCAGAGGAAGAAAACCAGTGAAAGGAAATCAGTTAATGAATAAGACAAATAAAAGAATGAACAAGTAAATAAATTACCTATCAGTTTCTCTCCTTTTTTCGCGATCTTTTCATCAACGACAGTCGCCGATTGCTTCCTCCCGCTCTTCTCCGCACTATCCGACGATCTTCTTCGTTGCAGCGAGCCGTTGCCGAGTCGGTCCGAACCGGAGTCGGAATGCGACTCGGAGACGGTGCGCGACCGGTGGCGTTCCAGTCGCCTGGCCACCTCCTCGGACAGAGGGGTGTCCACCAGCTGGTCTTTCAGTTCGTCCAGTTCTGGAATGGAAGGAGAAGAATGGGCGAGTGGAATGATAATGACAATTATTGGCAGTCAGTTACTCGACTGTGTCGTTGGGGACCTAAATCGATTTTTGCGACACATCTTATGCTTTTTTATGAAAATAATGATTATATGCGTTGTTCAAAATCGTTGAATTTTTATTTATTGAAAATGTGACTTCCAGTCAAAATCAAGTTCTGGTATAAGGAAGTTAAGTTAACAATAATACCTAAATGTAAAAACTTCACAAACAATAAGATTTCCACAAAATTCTCAAACACACGACATGTTTCGCTAACACAGTAGCTTCGTCAGGTGATATACTGGTACGATGAACTAAACCAAGATTGGCTTGCTTATAAACTGGGCGTCAATTGAAACGTTAATAGTGAAATTTGGCATCAAGTTTGACTTCTCGTAATTTCTGAAATATTGAACGAATTTTGAAGTGCCGACCAGATTCTGAATGCCTTTTTCATCGTCTTTCGAACCATTCCTTACAGCTCCTTCTGAGTTGATCAGGACCCGTGATACAGGGTGAAACAAAGTTTCGTGCATTTTGAAAAAAATTTCTCCGCCCCCCCATTTTGTCGGAAGACCACGATGCTCATATTTTATTCAGGCATTTCATAAATAGCAACCATACCTCGGGACGTTTTCGAGTTTTTGCCAAAAACTACTGTGGTTTCCGAAAAAAAAATTTTTTTAGCATTTTTTTAAATAGACTAATTTTAGAGGAGTTCCATAAATGGATGCTATTATGCATTTCAGAAAAGCGTTGGAGCAGATATGTATACCAGGTTACTCAAAAACAATCAATAATTTATTACTTTGCAGTCTATGATAAAAGTTTTCTACCTTAGTGAGCAGTAAATCAACACATCTCATCAACAAAAACAAACAACGATACCTTGTTTCTATAACAACGTATTGTTGAAACAATGTAGATATGCATAGAGGTTATATCAATTGCCAATTTTCATGAAAACGTCAGTGTAATTCGGGTCCTAAAGAATTTAAAGATGCCTCGTTCAAATCGGGTCGAAATGGAAAATCATTAGGTAAGATCACTATAGTGATATAAACTATAATTCAGTACAGATAATTATTATTTCAGGCTACGACGATTAGGATATACCCAAACTCATTAAAGTACCATTTTCAATAAGTCAGTGATGACAATAAATAGACTGATTCATCGTTTTGAGGATACAGGTAATCAGTCCATTTAAAAAAAAAATCAAAAAAAATTTTTTTTTTCGGAAACCACCGTAGTTTTTGGCAAAAACTCGAAAACGTCCCGAGGTATGGTTGCTATTTATGGAATGCCTGAATAAAATATGAGCATCGTGGTCTTCCCACAAAATGGGGGGGCGGAGAAATTTTTTTCAAAATACACGAAACTTTGTTTCACCCTGTATCACGGGTCCTGATCAATTCAGAAGAAGCTGTAAGGAATGGTTCGGAAGACGATGAAAAAGGCATTCAGAATCTGGGCGGCAATTCAGAATTCGTTCAATATTTTAGAAATTACGAGAAGTCAAACTTGATGCAAAATTTCACTATTAACGTTTCAATTGACGCCCAGTTTATATCCTTTTTTCCCAACCTGAAGGATTAGTTACCGTTGAATAGGTTCGATAATTCTCCATTCTCGGAAATCAGGCACAATATCTACATTAAAATACGGTGTACTAGATTGACTTGAAAGGGTTGATATCAAAAAACATATTATTATTTACTAAGAAAACAAATTCACAGTGGTGAACTATTAAGGTTTAATTGATCGTTAAGTAAAATGTCAGAATTTTTGAGTTTGTTGATTTCTAATGATTCAAAATGATTGAGTTTCATTCCTTTATTTTCTACGTGTAGAATTTCGAAATTATCATCAAAACTATGGTTTTCTTCTAACATATGGTTGGCGTATGTTGAATTTGTTTTTTTTTTTTCAAAAAAATTGTCTTATGTTCATGAATGCGCTGATTAAACGCACGACATGTCTGGCCGATATATACCTTAGGACAAGATCCACAGTTTAGTTTGCATACCCCTGATTTTTCGAATTTAGAAGGTTTGTCTTTATTATTCTTGATAAACCTTTCCAACGTGTTATTTGTTCTATATGCTACTTTCAACTCCTGTTTATGTAGAAATGCAGCTAATCTTTCAGTTGATGATCCAAAATAGGTTAAAGTTCTATAATTTTGATTATTATTATTGATGGTAGAATAAACTTCCTGAATAGCTTTATTATGAAGTTTTTTAGAAAGAATACTGTCTATCAAATTAACGTTGTATCCGTTGTTGACTGCAATATGTTTTATGATATTGACTTCTTTATTGAAATTTACTTCTGAAAGAAGGACATTCACTAGCCTGTGTATCATACTGTTATATGTCGCAATTTTATGTTGATAAGGGTGTGTTGAATCATTATGGATATCCATAGGTCAATCTTCCATTCCCACTCATGAAGTAAGTTTGTCAAGTCACCAATTATAATAAAGACAATCAATCAATCAATCAATCAATCAATAATGAACACTGGAAATATTTGACTCACCGATAAACAATCATATCTGTTATGTAGAAAGGCATCTCGAACACACAGATCCAACAAATTTCAACACAATCATTTTCCATATTGAAGGAGCACTGGGAAAATTCTTGAATAATATCTGCTTCTTCAGATACCAAACTTTATTCACCAACAACACGCCCTTACTCTAGTCTAAACTATACTGGTCATTCTTCCTGTTTATTCCCTATCACCACTCTTATCTAACTTATGTAACTCCTTAATCATGCATTCTTTACAATTATGTTAGTCATAAAACCAGCATTCATCAATATTTCGAACATGATACGGGGTGATGGTTCTGAATCACACAATACAGTGCGTTTTAGTTATGCACGTAATTTATCAGCCATTAGCTTTTGAATAATACACTCACCGGCAAAAAAAACCGGCCACCAAAAAATTTAGTCAAGTTGTTCGCCCTGTAACTTCTTTAGTTCTTGTCAGATTTTGGTGAAATTTTGAACAAATCGTAGATTCATGTTCCGGAATGTTAACCTGAATATGAATTCCCAAAAAAGCAGATAGCTTGGTCATTATACAGGGAAAAACAAGAGTTACTCATTTACCCATAACTTCTTAACGCCCTGTGGCTGAAGTGAGTGGTTGAACTCCTCTTCATTATGTCTTGGATTGAAGAGTATTCTTTTCTCATCACAATAGTTTTTGATTCACGTCGATATCTCATTGTTTAGAAAAGATACGATGGTTTTAAGAAAGTATGGAGTTATTCAAGTTTTATTTAACAATCATCAGAACGTACATAAACTTATCGATCGACAACTTAAAAAAAACATCTTTAAATCAATATGGCTTATTTCCACATTGTTTTCTTGGTATACTTCCCATATTATTGGAGACGGCTTTGTCTTGATGCATGACAACGCCAGACCACACGTTGCTCGAATTGTAACCGAGTATTTGAATGAGGTCGGAATTCTAAGGCTTGACTGGGCCAGCATGCAGCCCGGATCTCAATCCTATAGAGCATCTTTGAGATGAACTACAGAGGCGCATTCGTCTACGTCCGGCATTGCCAGAGACTCTTCGAGAGCTACGATTAGCCCTTCAAGAAGAATTTGAGGCATTTCCTCAAGACTGCTTGAGAAATCTGATCAACTCGATGCCACGGCGATTAAATGCTGTAATTCAAGCTCGAGGAGGGCATACTCGGTATTGAATACATCTAGGAGATCTACTTTTCGTTTGTTTTTTGTAATTAAGGTTTTTTGTGTAGGTGTGTCTACGTTCTGATTATTGTTAATAAAACTTGAATAACTCCATACTTTCTTAAAACCCTCGTATCTTTTCTAAAAAATGAGATATCGACGTGAATCAAAAACTATTGTGATGAGAAAAGAATACTCTTCAATCCAAGACATAATGAAGAGGAGTTCAACCACTCACTTCAGCCACAGGGCGTTAAGAAGTTATGGGTAAATGAGTAACTCTTGTTTTTTCCTGTATAATGACCAAGCTATCAGCTTTTTTGAGAATTCATATTCAGGTTAACATTCCGGAACATGAATCTACGATTCGATCAAAATTTCACCGAAATCCGACAAGAACTAAAGAAGTTACAGGGTGAACAACTTGACTAAATTTTTTGGTGACCGTTTTTTTTTTGCCGGTGAGTGTAGATAAGGAAAATAGCAGTTGATGAATTTCAAATTTAAAATTAGTAAAAGTGAGGTTACTTACTCGTCAGGTTGACAAGAAAATCATCCATAAAAACCGAAGATATATGGGTGATTTTATAGTCAACCCGACGAGTAAGTAACCTCAGTTTTACTAATTTAAAATTTAAAATTTATCAACTCACTAACAGGTACGTACTGATTATGCCTTTATAGTCGGAAACGCTCCGCTACGAGAAGTTTAATAAATTATTCTGCACGAAATACAACAATTTGTACAATTATTTGTTAAAATTTGGTCCACCCCAACCGTGTATTACCGTATTCCTAGGGCGATTCAAGAATTTTCTCCTCATAAGATAGTGCTCAAAATTATCTGATTTGTCGAGCGAAAAAAATTATCAATCACAATTGCTTAGCTTACTGAGACCACAAATCAATGCTCTAGCAAAATTGAAGAAAACGTATTAGGATTATTTTCCAAAAATTTTGATAATGGCAATCGACTCGGACTAGTCACAAATACTTCTATATCAATTTTCAAAACAATATCTCATAAGGGGTGTTTATAATAATAATAATAATGGTTCTTTATTGAATTGAATACATATGATATAACATTTAAGTACAATCATTACTATTCAATTCTACCGGCTATCGACCTAGGTCCTTCAGCCTTCAAGTTTATACTAATAAAATATAATCATTCCTGCTTGACTTTTTGTTTATGTTTATCAACGTTACAATTTTTGAATAATTGCATTTTTCAAGTCACCGTGTATAATAATACTAATAAGAATTTGAATGATATTAAACATGATGATAGCCCTGTATCGAACCTTCATGTCATACGAGTACTTGGTGCAAGACACTGCCGTCTATTGGATATAAAAAACATTCTAAGAAGTCATTCGAAGAAATGATAACGTACTTTTGAAATTCTGGTGGCAGATCAACATTCGCCAATTGTTTCGAGGAAAAAAATCGCTCATCCTGACGATCCTGATCAGGATAATGCAACAAAACTTTTCAATTATGCTATTCTCATCGGTCCTTGATGAAAAAGTTTGAGCAATATTTAATGTAGTCCCACCCTGTATCATACCCTCCTGAATGAAATTTTTGAATAATTTTAATTTCACTGCATTGAGCATGGAAATATTCGAGAAATATCATCTTCAGGAGTCCCCTTTCAGGAGGCCATAGCTCTCTTAAGAGACATTTTATGAGGTGATCATTGAAACTTTTCTTCCTATTTTTAGTCGTAGAAGCCACTGGTGAAGTTTGGCAGGGTAATTTCGGGATCCTCTGTTATAAGCAACTTAATGAAATGATAAAATCTTCAAACGTCGAAATATTCACTCACCTTCTTCGGTGAATCAGTAATAATAATAAAAAAATCAGTATAGATCGAAAAAAATCGCGATTTCATAGAAACATTTTTTTTTCATTTTCTTCAAAACAAGACATGAGTTTTTGCAATTTTGCCACTAACCTTCTTCGGTTTCCGCTTCTTCGCTGATATGCTGCAACAAAAACTCGGAAAAGGCCCCCTTTCTGTCCAAAAGCTCCTGATAAGTGCCACTTTCAGACACTTCGCCGTTCTTCAACACGATTATTTTCTCGGTTTGTGGCAAATAGGTGATGCCGTGCGTGACCAGTACCCTCGTCTTGTCCTTCAACAGCCCTTTGGGTCCGATCACCTGTCAAAAACTCGAAAATTACCTCATTTTCAAAGAGAAGCTTCAATAAATATGCACTAAAAACGGAACAATTCCGACAAAAAATCCCCCACACACCAATTCTGAATAGAATCGGATCATAATCACAAGACTCATTAACCATTTTGAAGCCGCCATCTTGAATTTCTCAATTTCGACGAAAGAATCATTATCTCCGACCCTGAAAACCCCCAGATACCAATTTTTAATAGAATCGGATCATAATTACAAAACTCGTCTGGCTTATTGGATCGGCCATCTTGAATTTCCCAATTTTGACGAAATAATCATAATCTCCGACCTCAGATACAAGTTTTGGATAGAATCGGATCATAATTACAAAACTCGTCCACCATATTGAATCCGCCATATTGAATTTCTCAATTTCGACGAAAGAATCACTATCTCCGATCCCGAAAACCCCTAGATGCCAATTATCAATAGAATCGGATCATAATAATTAAAAAACTCGTCCGCCATATTGGATCTGCCATCTTGAATTTCCCAATTTAGACGAAAGAATCATAATCTCCGACCCCGAAAACCCCCAGATACAAGTTTTGAATGGAATCGGATCATAATTACAAAACTCGTACGCCATATTGAATCCACCATCTTAAATTTCTCAATTTCGACGAAAGAATCATTATCTCCGACCCTGAAAATTCTCAGATACCAATTTCAAATAGAATCGGACCATACTTACGAAATTCGTCCGGCATATTGGATCCGCCATCTTGGATTTCCCAATTATATAATCTCCGACACCAAAAACCACAAGATAGGTACTAATTTTCAATAGAATCGGATCATAATTACATCTTGAATTTTCCGATTTTGACAAAAGTATCAAAATCTCCAACCCAAAAACCAGAAATTCGTTCGCCATTTTTGGGCCGCCATCTCGAATTTTCCAATAATCTCAGAAGAATCAGAATTGCCGACCCCGAAAACCCTCATTCGAAGATTCCGTTACAACCAGACATAAATACCACTAATATAAGCGTGTTAATGATAATTTAATTAATTTGAGATGGAAGAAATACAGTTTCAAAGGAAAATATTGCTTTTATTCTTGAAAATCGATGAACAACTCACCTTTTCGAAGATGTGCTTGCCCACGTGACTGTCCACAGCGCTCAGCGGATCGTCCATCAAATAGATGTCTGCGTCGGCGTAGACGGCTCTGGCCAGACTGACCCTCTGTTTTTGGCCCCCTGACAGATTTATCCCTTTCTCACCGATTTCCGTTTGGTCGCCAGCTGGCAACATCGCCAAGTCGGGCACCAAAGCGCACGCTTCGACCACGTTGTCGTAGAGATCTTGAAGAAAAAAGAAAGTTTGATTTGCATAGATCCGGCTCGAAGGACCAAAATATGTTCGATGCTTCATATTCGAATTGCTATCCTTCTTTATTTATTGATTTTATTGGTGAATCTTATGTTTCAACAACACGTCGTCAACAACGAATGAGAATATCTTATACTATAGAGGGTAATACAAGTACCAAACTATTATATGGGGTCATACAATCACTAAACAATTACGAAATCGCCGAAATGTCGAAAAAAATGAACAATGGTAGATGACGGGAGGGAAACAATTACATATCTGGATAATATCACGCAGCTCAGAACATCTTACTTTCACATACAGGGTGTCCATAAGTCATGGATCAAAAGAAGTGTTTTTTTTTATTCTATAAAAAATCAACGACTATAAAAATATGTCATATTTTCGATTTTTTTCTACAAATTTCACCCTCATGGATGCACCTTTCCCCGGAAATAGGTTACTTCGTATCAATTACCTGAGGCAAATGTTGTTTTTTTCCTTGAGTTTTGTCATTCAATGAAATATTTCAGTTGATTTTTAAATGCCACTGGCAGATTTAAAAAACTACCCCACAAAGGTAACCAATTATTTAAAAAAATTGCCATTTAATGCAGCTTTCGAAATCGATAAACATATGATGGTAACGTCATACCATGATCGACTGAATTGATTAATTAAAAAATGAAAAAAAAAACTGTCGCTGCTGGAGATTGAACCCGGGACCAATGTATAGTACTGCATTTTTATGAGTGGCCTTTATAGCACACTACGAATATCCGTAGTCAACCGAATCCTTCTCACAATGTCTCAACATGACAAATGTTTATTCATAAACTCGACAAAGGTGAATCTTGACAGGAATAGGAAAAATGTTAAGGTTTAAGGTTAGCATAACAAATGAATAATTTAGTTGGAATATAATTCCGGTAATATTTGAAGGTTAAAAATTCCTTCGCCTCGCAATGACTAACCTTTATTGTAAGCCTTCCCGAACAGAATGTTCTCCCTTAAGGTGGCATTTTGGATCCAGGCCTGCTGCGATACGTACGCCATGCTACCGTGCGTATTCACGACGCCCGCCATCTTGTCCATCTCGCCCAGAAAGGCGGACACGAGACTCGATTTGCCCGAGCCGACGGTGCCGACCACGGCCGATAGGGTGCGCTTTCTCAACCGGATGTTGATTTTCTTCAAGACGGCGTCCTCGCCCCAGGAGAAGGTGCCATTTTCGATCGTTAGAGGTTCAGCTGAGAATGAGAATGAAGAGTTGTTTTTTTCTGTGACGGAAAGATACTTTGACATCTCATCAAAGTTGAGAAGTTACGAAAATGTCACTTTTCATAAAATTACATATTATTTCCAACAGGATAAAAGACGGTACTTTTCTCCCGGATACATACCTATGGGTCGCTGAATATCTCGGTAACAGTTTGTGAGATTTTTTGAATTCATGTACAGGGTGATTTCAAAACGTGGTGGATTTGGAAATATTATCGCCAACGTTGCAACTCTTTCAGTTATTCTGGAATTATGAATAACTTCCTTGTTCTAAATAGAACACACTGTAATTTGAATTCTCCCTGAGAAACTGATTATGTCGATCTATCACACTTGAGGTCTAGCAGGAATGATTACATATATATAGGGTGTTAAAACCGAGATTTTTCAACTTCAGGATTTTTTTGTGTCGAAACTTCTCTATATTGGTAAACTCGGCCTTCCTGTCCCTATCTCAACTGTTGATTCACTATCTACTGACATTCAATTGAAACAAATACAGGGTTGTTCAAGATTCAGTATACTGATCACCCTATGTGTCTGTTCCGATTAAATGTCAGTAGATAGTAAATCAAATGTAAAGATAGGAATGAATAGTTTCGACACGAAAAAATCCATAAAGTTGAGAAATCTCAATTTTGAACACTTTATATCAATTTAATCATTTCCGATAGACTCCAAGTGTGATAGATCGATGAAATCAGCTTCTCAGGGAGAATCTGAAAATTGAATTAAGTACAGGGTGTTCCATTTAAAATAAGGAAGTTAGCAAAAATTCCTAAATTACTGAAAAAGTGGCAACATTACCGATAACATCTTCGAATCCGCTAGTTTTATTCGAGATTCATTTTCTGATGATTCAATTTCTTGAACGTTTTTCCACTAGATTCTGCGTATATTATCCATTTTTCTGGATACTTAGGTGCATTGTATCTATTTCCATCATCTTGATCATCACTATTCCAGTTATATGAGAATGTAGAGGGGAAATCCTTTTCATAATTTATTTGAAATCGTTGTGACATTTAGTGTCAAATGCAAATATTTACAAACATTTCACTTATCTTCTATTGTTGCTTGTAGATTTCATGCTGAGTGTTATGACCGGTTTTTAAAGAATTGACAATATAGCTCCAAAACACAGATAATTTAGCTCGTTGAATTAAAATATATAAATATTTTTGTCATTAATATCTGACCTATTATTCTTCACTCGCTTCACTAAGGGAAATAATAATCTTAAAAAATCAACATTAATCAAGTATAAGTCAGTATCTATAGATGAATGCTTGAACAATGAACAAAAGGACATCTTCAACTCCGAAAAAAACTTCCAACTATTCTTACCTTCATTTGGATCATGATACACGTTATCTGGACTTAGTTCTTCTGCATTCATGAATTTGTTGATTCTTTTGACGGACACCCAAGTCTACACACAATAAATTCTAGGTTAGAATCGTTGGATGATTGAAAAATCCAGAAAACTAACTGGAATGCTAACATGGACAAATCAATTTTCCCTTTTTTGCTATGATCAATGTTTGAGTTATACTTCAGAGCAACAATATCGAGATTTTCGTAGGAATTGTAAAAATATTTTGATTATATCTAAATCAGCAGTCCAGTTAGAAGGTGTTGTTAATACATATTTCAATGATTATTTATTTAGTATGCTGATTCTAGTAGCTATTAGATAGAAAATTGAGCAACATCTAGGAACTATTAGTGCAATCTGATAAAAGTAAGTTTGCTTCCAAGTGCATTACGAATGTAGACAATAAAAAAATGTAGTGTTGAATACTCGTGATAGTGAAAACATGAAGCTTATCAAAAGAAGATTAATTTGACGAGAATCCGCCATAAGAAAACTTCTTCATTATATTGTTTGATACAAAGGCATAAGCACAATAAAAACCATTGAATACATTCAAAAGATTGAATTTCCACATGCGTACAGAAAAATCATAACAAATTTGGTAGAATTCTTTGGGTATTACTCAACGGTGTAGAAGAAAATCAGGGTGAAGATTCAAATTTTACTAGACTAAAGAGAATCATTAATAATTATTTATAAATGAAAACGCAATCCTCACAAACAACTTTTTCCTAAAAGCTGAGTAACACCCAAAAATATCCGAACGATATCCAAAACACAAAATAATCTTACTTGTATCAAATTCGAAATTATCATTGGCAACATGCTCAACGGAAACCGAATGATATTGAAGAGAGAGATAGAGACATAGGCCTTATTCGCGTCTAGCACGTTTTTCTCATCCACCAGTACGTAGGTAGCGAAAGACACCAATGACACCTGTGGCATGCACGAGACAAAAAAAATTATGAAAGTAAGGAAATATCGATATTATGGGTGATGGCTGAGCACCATTAGGTAAGCACCAATCGTTCAGGGCGATTCCAAATTAGGGCAACCGTCGATTAACAGTCTACTTTGGCTATTTCCCGAATCCAACTGTCAGTGTTGAAACTATCTACTTATTTTTTTTTATTATTTATTTCACATAATCAGATTCACAAAACAGAGAGCTTGTACAGGATCCCATTATCCATTGATGAGTATCATACTGTTTTTAAAAGTAATACATTAGTAATAATCTTTTTACCAACTTTGACTGAGATTAAACAAGATTCTCAGTGCAGCTCAATAGCTCAGTTGTATTTCATGTTACATATATCTTAGTCTGATGTGAGTTGTCTTAACTATTTCTTCCCCCTCACCCCAACTGAGCTTGATATTCATCTGGTGTTGTAGTGAGAAAAAGGTGAGATTATATTTTCTTTTTACATGCTTCCAGCTTTGAAGTTTCAGTCCACACTCCACAGGTTAAATCCTTTGAAAAAAATAATGAATTTGTTTCCAAAAATTCCTTGATATAGGTGATAATTACAACTCTAAGGCTGAAGCATGCAGTCCAACAGGCTAGATAATAATTATGATGTGATCACAGACGGAAATAATGCTTATATAATTGACGGGAATTCGATTCTATTATGTTGGGTTATGTTTTCTTCCCTTGCCCTTCCTGACAGATAAAAACGTGTACTTTCTATTCAATCGGCAACTCAGATCAGTCTCACCTTCTTCTAACTCAATTGATCTCAGTAGTGAGAATGTAACAAGGTAAAAAGAGTATTGCTATATTGAGTTAATAAGTAACATAATTATTGCCCTAGAACTTAGTACAGGACAAGAAATAGATAAGCATATAAAAAAATATGTCAAGAGATAATACATATAAAACACATCCCTATCACAACACAAATTGTCAAATCAGGTCGTTATTAAAAATGGAATCAAACAACTGCTTTCTGGACGATTTCATACTATCATTATTTCTTAGTTTAGTTGGTAGGTTATTTAAATGATTAACAGCTTTGCAAGTTATTGAGCTTTGAGTTCTGGTAGATTTGAATCTATTTGGCCGTAAATTGTTTGCCGATCTTGTTGAGTAATTGTGAAACTCGTTATTAGCAATAAGTTCGATTGTTGTTTTCAAGTAGTTAGTATTGATTTTACGAATAGTTTTCGACGATTCAAATTTAATAGCTTCAGACGAATTTAGTAACCCGGTTTCCTTATTCTGTGCTGTCTGCAAAGATTTTCTGTCACTAGCATTTGAAGCATTTCCCCACCCACTTAAGAGATATGACATATAAGAACACTTGAAGGTTTTGCACTAGTTTCAAACTATAGTATATTCCGAGATCTTATTATAATAGATGTCGCTGTACGAATTCTCTTTGAAATGTAAATAAAAACTCAATTATCAGAAGGTTGAAGGTTTTGCACTAGTTTCAAACTATAGTATATTCCGAGATCTTATTATAATAGATGTCGCTGTACGAATTCTCTTTGAAATGTGAATAAAAACTCAATTATCAGAATTTCATTAAACACTATCAAAAATGAACCTTCTTACAAGTATAAACGATTGTTGTTATTTGGTCCGATGACTTTACGGATTTGCTACAAAGAGAAGAAAAACCTTGTAAGTTGTTTGAGAACACGATATTCTTATAAACATATCAGTATATTCTCTCTCATGGCAGTATCTGTGAGCGACAAGGTGAACTACTTTTTGTTGAGTTCTCAAGGGTTTCAATACTGTATTCTTAGTTGAAATTCTAATGTTGAATTGACATTGTACGTAAAAGTGTATCATTCTGGAATAACAGAAATACAACAACTGACACTGCTGACAGTTGATTTCGGAAAATAGCCATAGAGGACGCCGCACTATGTATTCGTTGAAAACCATTGAGTATAGGAAATAGTTCAGTTTCACTTAAGTCAAAAGTGGTACCAGTTCCGCCATATTGATACGACAAACAGATAATTGGTTATGCAGCCTTCTTTTATTTGTTTTCTTAATGTTTTTATGTGAATCGTATACTGTCATGTTGACACATAGTAATTATATGTATACGAAGAGTTCGCTACATAGCTTTGAGTATCAAAAACCAATTTCAGATAATATTCATTATCCAAGTCCTCCCGACTCACTTTGTATAATGTAGAAAACATTGACCAACAACTGGATGATTGTTTAAACAATTGATAGTGAGTTTACAGTTTACGACAAGTTATTGAATTTTGTCCTCATATTTTCTAGTAAGAAACTTGATTTAGTCTGAAGTGACAGCTATATTGATACACTTGGTCACGCCCAGTGGCGCCATTTTGAGCTTGTAGAAAAGATTTCTCATTATTTCCTATATCAACTCAATGGACAACTATGCCAAAAAAGTCTAATATATCACCAACATTGGCAGCCAATTAGAGAATCGTCCTGTAAACACCTGCCTACCGCTAATACTGTATGATCGAATAAAATGGGATATTAGAGAATGGGCGAGTAAAAACCAATGTTTCCTTCTTCTTCTTCTTCTTGTTTTTTTACCTCGATGATGTACACCAGCAACATTGGCAGCAAGGCTAGCGGCATCGCCATTATTTGAAAGAGTGCGATGGATTTGAAAATTTTTTCGGCGGTCAATATGTGACTCGGGTCGCTCAGAGTGTACGCCACTAACGTGGCCAGAGTTACCTAAATTTTTTCAATAGGTAAAATTTCCATGAAAATACACTCACCGGCACAAAAACCGGCCACAATAAATATTCACGTAAATAGTTAGGAAACGTTTAATTTTGTATGATGATGGGATTTTGCAAAACACAGAGTTACACAAAATGAATTTCTTAATGGGTTACGTACAATATACCGGGTGACACAGGAGACATGTAACAGCCTGTAGTAGTTTTATTTGCAGAGATACAAATTCGAAATTCACAAGGGTCATATTATCGATGATGGCACTTCCCTTGAATCCAATGACAATTTTTGTCAACCACCTGTTTGATTGGAAATATACCCAACTGTTTTTTTTTCAAATGGCACCCTGTATACTTCTTCAATCTATCTTATTCGCCTTGAAATTCTCTATTCTAATTCTCTATTCTCAAATATCCTAGGTCCTAGAATATTCAATAACTTACCTGAATATTTGAAAAACGCAAAAAAAGTATCTTCTTTCAAAAAATGCTTGAAATCATTTCTTATTGAAAAGTGTTTCTACTCGCTTAACGAATATTTTCATAAATGACCATGTTTCTCTCTTTTATATAATGTTCGTCTATCATATTATGTAATCTGTCATTTATCTAGTTTTAGATTTATATACTTGTAACAACCTGACTATTCCTATACTTTTTTAGAAACTCCAAAGGAAAATAAAGATATTTATTTATATATTTATTCATTTATATTCATTCAATTTTTTCCAGGAAGAAAATGGAGACAATAAACGAGCGCCTGGCTTCCAACAAAATTGACGTTTCAAATGACAAAAATTGAATCAATGAAAAACGAGGTTGGTTGGTTAGTCGCGACCAAGGTGGATAGAATATGGTGTAATCACAGACAGTGTTTTGTTCCTTCCAAAACGCTTGACCGCAGATTCCGCAATAATGGCATATTAGTTCTCAGTTGTCCGCAAGATGGCGACACTTTTTACAGATTTCTTCCATGACAGAAAATAGAAAACGGCGCTTACACACCACTTGCACCAGAAATAATAATATCATAACATTGATAACAAACCTCTAATCAAATGAGATTAAATTTGAAAGTACGAAACTGTAATTTTGGGGGATTTTAATCATCATCAACTCTACCAACCTTGAATTTTGGTTGAGATTTCGCCATCTAACGGGTAAAATGCGACCTATATTCCGCGATATTGAAAAGAATCCTTCTGTCAAGTAGGCCGTAGGTCAAGAACTTTGACCGAAAAACAGTAGATGGGAGTTTCAATACCATCTTCTGTTCATCCTGGTCACGACTCACGTGTAGGCCAATATGGCGATTTAATATCACTCATACCCCCGAATTTGCAGCACTCAACGGGCAAAAAAATCCTCAATTTCAAAAAACATGACAAGCAGTACTCTTAAATGTAGTCAATAACGAGTTTACCCTCATCCAGCTTGTATGACAGGTTAGGTTAGGTTCGGGATAATTTTTAATCCCATACTTTCGTAAAAAATACTTGTATTGTCTCTTGAAAAATAGATATTGACGTGAATCAAAAATCATTGTGTTAAGAAGGGATCAAACTTCAATGAAGGAGTAACGTTTTTTTTTTCTTCTGTATAATGAATAAGCCATCAGCTTTTTTAAGAATAGCATTTCAGAACACTCCGAAACATGAATCTACGATTCGGCTGAAATTTATCTGGCCGGTTTTTTTACTGGTGAATGTATTTATTTTTTTTCAACAAAAAACATATTTTGAAGCCATGAAACACACTTAGATTTGCAGTAAATCTGTTTTTCCTGAAATAGTAAAGTATTGTAGTTTTGCGATCAGATATTCCTAAAGAAAATAAAAAAAAATAGTAAAATAATCATCGTGAAATAAAAATTCGATGGATAGACTTTCGAAAAAGACTTACCAAAAAGGGGGCGCAGGACCAAATAAATGAAGTGCCTGCGTTCAAATACGCTGCCTGTTTGAGAACTCTGATCTCTTTGTTCCTGATCTTCAACACCTGATTCTCGAAACTCGGTTCCCAAGCGTACAATTTCAGCACTTTGATGCCGTTGAGGATTTCGTTCATCAGTTTCACGCGTTCGTCTTTGTTCCTCATTTGCTTAACCTGCAGCACAGAATCAAGGGAATCGTTTCAATCCAATAGGGAAGTTTCCTTCCGATGAGTCTCAACCAAAATGGGATATTCTGGTACATTCAAATCTGAAACACCCTGTCTGTCTCTGTGTTCTTTTTATCCTACTCATCGTGAAATTTGCTCGATTTTTTCTCTACATCGTTTCTGTTGAATTCTTTCAAATCACCAGAGATTGTTTGCAATAATCTATCTTCGGCCTGTGTTAAATTTTTTCAAATCGTTTTACTTTCGAAAATAATACTGCCAGTATATCTGTGTTCAATTCTTCATCCTATATTTTGTATACTATATATCTGTTTCCCCCCGTATAATTTCATTATCGTCATTAGTCATAGATAAATCATTTGTTCGGAAATTAATCGGTTAGCAGCATGATGTAACCTATTAGTCATTCATTCGAGACCAGGTGGTGAATCAAGAATCAAGACAGTCTTATATTAGATGTCATCACGTACAGTCGAATTTTGTGATCCCAGTTGAAAAATACGCGAAAGGAATTATTTATCGTTCCAAAGGGAGTGTTCAATTGAGAATGAGTGAAAGTTTTGTGTTTTTGTGTTCCTCATTCAATGCAGTGATTACATTATGGCGATCGTGTGCTGTTCTGGTGTTTCGTGTTGTTTCATCAAAGCTTCGCATTTTTCACGCTGGTGAGTGAATAGAGATTCTCTGTTTTTCTTCATATTTTCCTGTTTATATTTAACTCAATTTTAATGAAAATAAGAAACGTCGGTTCGAAATTTTTTCATGGAAAAATACCTTTTCTCTATACAGGGTGTTTCAAATTTGAATGTACATACTATACCTGAAGATAGAGGAAACCTTGGTGATTTCAATCACTCCCTATCGATGTGTCTTCCATATTTTATTATCAATATAATATACCGGGTATGTCACGACGAGATTACACCATCTTTATATCGAGAATCAGTCGGGAGAAATCCATGTTAATGTGCATGCTTATATTTCAGGATACGCTCTCTTCATTTAAAATATTTTCGACAATGCAGTGTTGCCTCTTCTACTAGAAAGTAGTAGCGACATTGATATTTCAAATGGAATACCTTGCATTTCATCGCATTTTTAGATTTAGATAGAAAATAATAAATTTATTCACGCTTTTCAAGAACTGAGCTATCTCTGGTATGAAAACTCTTTTGATCTGCGAGGGAGCAAACAGATTGCAAGGGAGCAGACAGATCGCATGGGAGTAAACAGATCTGCAAGGGAGCCGACCAAATCATGTTCAAGTATTTGATCAAAGGCATGAATTTCTGCGCATCTACCGCCATAATAATCACAATTCACACAAAAAAAGATATAGCTTCACCTGCAAAGTTTTCATTCGATTGGCGATGAACCCATTGACAGGTATCAAAATGATCATAACGGCCAAACCAGCCAACACGGAAGGCCCCAACTCCTGCCACAAAAAGTACATGGACAAACAGATCTGCAATGGCGCCGACCAGATCATATTCAAGTACCCGGTGATGTCCATGAATTTCTGCGCATCCACTGCCATCAAATTGACGATCTCGCCCACGGTACTCTCTTTTCTAGCGCTGTTCGATATCTTCAAGGCCTTGCGGTAGATGGTGCTGACCAGCACGGTCCGTATGCGCATACCCACGATGAACATCCGGTTGAAGTATTGCGAGAGGAAGAGCGTTTGGACGGTGGCCGTGAGGAATAGAAGGCCTGCGTAGAAGTAGCCCTTCCATACTTCCTTGTTGCCGGCGTCTTGTCTCGCGTAAGATATCATGAATCTGAAAGGTGTTAGGTGGAAAGGAATGTCCAATAATGCGGAGATCA
Source organism: Phaedon cochleariae (assembly GCA_918026855.4). Taxonomy (NCBI): domain Eukaryota; kingdom Metazoa; phylum Arthropoda; class Insecta; order Coleoptera; family Chrysomelidae; genus Phaedon; species Phaedon cochleariae. The sequence continues at coordinate 34,852,493 of OU896721.1, forward strand.
TCACTACCATAGATAATCGGACCTCTAGAACATGATGGAAATAAGTACTAGGCCATTTTTACGTATTGAAAAATACGAAAAATCACTCGACCGCTTACTATGATTTCTCTACTTCACATCGAGCGAGACGGTTTTTCCGCTAGATGGTGATGATGCTATTCGCGAAAATCACGAAGTGTGCGGCCTCTGGTGGCTAACTGTATAAGTCTTGCGAGTATGAACAACAATAACAACAAATATGGCGACCATTGTTTTGAGTTTCATAATTATGTGTTTTACCTCATTTTTCCCTGATGAAAAAACTCGAATTATTGCATGAACTTTTATTGTTTACAATGAAGAAACCAGTACCTACCTTATAATAATATAATATACATTTTCTGAAGCACAATTAGAATCATTGTATAAATGTTGGTTGCAATGATTCGATCTTGAGAATAACTTCAAGTCCTCAATTGCTGGAGATCCTTGTTTGTAAATCGATGATATTGTTCATTCTGAGCAGCCTCTCCAACCATATCTTCTTTTCCAACCCCTTCACTAGAATTCCATCTCCTTCATAAAAGCCAATGATATTTCTTGATGAATTCAATTATTTCTTCATGCCTATACCATATTGTTGTGATAGTTGATTCCTTATGGTTCCATTCCAGTCCATGCAAGTGTTGAGTGGACCATTCCGACCATTAAATATGTTTGAAAACTGTGGAATTGTAGTTTGATATCAATGATGAATACCACCATTGTCCACATCAAAATGACAATTTCTCTGCACAAAAAGTAATTTTTTCCACACTGGAAACCTTGTACCTATTTCACGAAGTCAACTTATTATTCACTATTTTGCGAAATGATTTCGAAATAACCAATTTGCAACGAGTTTTTTGTTGTTCATACTCAGTTCGAAATTTGACGTTGATTTGACGTTTAATAGAGCCATCTATTGGTTCGTGATTTTCGCGAATTGCTGTGACGAGTGAAACTAAAATGGCAAATTGCATTTCAGGTTCGCAGAACTCATGTAAGAGTGGGCTTATTTCACCCGAAATTCGAAAATTCTACGGCATTTTCAGAATTGACAGATGTCATAACTGTGCAATGTCGCCATCTATTAGGAGATCGCCGGAACCATTGTTCTCGAGAGGTCGAGAAGAATTTCTGAAACAACAGCGCATCAGTAAATACACCATCTACTACACATCTACTTATCTCCATCAATCTTAAGCACAAGATGGTAGTACCTATCCTAGGAATCATTGAATATTCTTTATATTGGCCATATTGAAACACTACCTCACTTTTCTCATTTGTTTACAAATGATTGAAATAGTTTTTCACAATTATGTTGGCATACGAATCGTGCTTTTCGGCTATTCATTAATTCGCGCATGTCATCACATTGTGCTGTTGTACAATGCACAAAAAATGCAGCGAGAGACGAAGGCATCCGGTTGGTACATTATGATTTGAAAGTAAGTACCTACTAAAGTCACTCACATATCGAAGCCCTGAGGGGGCAGAAGGACGATCTAGCCTTCATAGCCATCTAGTGGCTCAAGTGCAAGGTGTATAGGTAGATTCATCAATCATACCTTGCGACTAAGTCGTGCATATAGACCCCTACGTCTATATGCTTACAGAAAAGACATCCATGTCAGATTCTGTAGACTATCGCAACACCTGTAATTCTCAAAGTGGTTTAATGTTCCACTAACAGATGGTGATAAACCTAGAATCTCAAGACTAAGAGATTCTAGGTAAATTTCGTGAATCGATTGTCAGCTGATGCAAGACAGACTGTTTCGACTTGCCATAAGTCTCATCAGTTGCACTGGCCAGCTGACAATCGATTCACGAAGGGTACCTCCATATATCAAACAAGTCGAAGCCCTGAGGGGGCATAAGGACGATCTAGCCTTCATAGCCATCTAGTGGCTCAAGTGCAAGGTGTATAGATAGATTCATCAATCAGTCTACAGAATCTGACATGGATGTCTTTTCTGTAAGCATATAGACGTAGGGGTCTATATGCACGACTTAGTCGCAAGGTATGATTGATGAATCTACCTATACACCTTGCACTTGAGCCACTAGATGGCTATGAAGGCTAGATCGTCCTTCTGCCCCCTCAGGGCTTCGACTTGTTTGATATATGGAGGTACCCTTCGTGAATCGATTGTCAGCTGGCCAGTGCAACTGATGAGACTTATGGCAAGTCGAAACAGTCTGTCTTGCATCAGCTGACAATCGATTCACGAAATTTCCCTAGAATCTCTTAGTCTTGAGATTCTAGGTTTATCACTCACATATAGTTGTCATTTTGAAATTTGGTAATTTTCTCTGATTTATCATCGGAATTCCTTCTGCAATAGGAGCTAATAGAAATACTCGTGAAATTTCTGAAAGAATACAAGAAGATTGGATTAGTACAATCAAACGGGAGGACTGGTCTGATATGCTCACGAAATATGATCGTGTGTGTTGTAGACATTTTCAATCTATTAGCAGTATTAGCTTCTATTGCAGAAGTGGCAGAAGGAATTTTAATAAGGAATGACAAAATTTCATAATGAAAACTATGTGAGATTACTAAATAATAATAATTAAGGAGCTTTATTGGATACCCAAATGGCTACCGACCAAGGTCCTTCAGCCTGTGTTATACAGTGATTATACATTGAGTTCAAATTCATTATTATTGTATGTACAAGATATATGGAATTATCAAATTCGCTAATGTAAAAAAAAAGAAGAAAAATCTATTGTGGGCAAGAATTTCGATGGAATTTCAGTCTTCTGAATTGATTAAGCATTCCAATAGTGTGTTTTCCGGAAACTTCCGTCTTGGGTTCACTGTTGGATCTCTCTGTAAACACTGGAATTGGATGATTTAAAACTTCAAGGTTAGCTTTTTCAGTCTCTCAGAAATTGGTAGCACCCTGATCAGCCGATATAGAAGTTCGTTTAATGGATGGTGAAGGGGATTTTGGTAATGGCTCCCAGGCTAGCTCTTTCTGCTACTTCCAAATTGTTCAGTGCCGTCTTTCTCGCGTTTATATATATTGGCTGAGCATACTCAAAAATGGCGGCGAATGGTTTTGTAAATATGTGCTGCAGTTCTTTTGCTAATTCCTTTATTCTTGTAAGTTTGCCTTCGAAAATGTTTAGCTCTTGTGACGCACTTTTTTTTTCATCAACTGGGTATGATAGTTGAAGTTTAGTTTTTGATCTAAGTGCACTCCCAGATATTCAACTGAAGCCCTAGTTCTCACTACATGATTGTTCACAGTTACCGTGGGTAAATCATCTGATATTTTTTGATTGAAGAGTATCAGTTGGGATTGAGATTACTATTTACCTGAAAATCATATTCCTTCGTCTCTCGCTGCATTTTTTGTGTATTGTACAACAGCAAAATGAAAAGGCATGCTTGAATTAATGAATAGCGCAAAAAACACGATTCGTATGCCAAAATATTGCGAAAAACTATTTCAATCCTTTGATTCCTCTGTAAACGAATAAAAAAAGTGAGGTTGTGTTTCAATGTTTTATCTCCTAACATAACCTGATCTAATCTACCAGGGTTGAATTTCTTCATCAATTTATCCTTATATACCTAGGTTTGAGAGATGTTACTTCTCATTACAGGAAATCCTCAGGTTAGTGGCAGAAAAAATAAAATGTACGAGGTCCGATTATCTATGTATAGTGTTCGTGATCTCCCATCGAAAAATAACTTTACCCACCCCAAAATTTGCGGGCTGGCGAACGTCAACAGATCCTGCACCAGCTTGAGGCATGCGCCGAACAAGAACGTGGCGCCGAAACTCTTCAGCAGCGCCGGTAAAATGGAGGCTTGCTTCTTCTTGCGACTGCTGACGAAATCAACTCGAGTGGGGTCAGACTTGAATTTGGCTGACGTCACCTGGGCGGGTGTTGGACTGTAATGTTTTTTGTTTTGATTTTTTACTTTTACAGCTTTTTACTATTTTGAAAGAATTATTGTCTTGGAAAGTAAACGGGAAAAATTGCCTTCTGATAGTTTTTTGAGTCGAATTTCCTTAAGGCAATAGAACTCGAATTATATTTAATGTCAAGTTTACTATGTCTACAAAAAATCCTCGAGTATAATTCGGTAAGACAATTCTATGATGGTTTATTCTTTTTATGATTTTCCTGATTGTCGTAGAATTTCAAAAAAATGCATACACACTAATTCAGAAAAAGAATCTGGTAACAGATTAAGCAGAAAACACTTCCTTTAGATTTCCAAAATCAACTGTTTCCACAATGCAGTAGTCTCATATAGGTCGAAAAATATATTTTCCTGATGAGCTTGAAATTCCCAAAAATTCATACACACTAATTCACAGCCATAAAAAAGAATATAGTAGCAAACTTTTCCTAAGGATTTTCAGAAATAACGGTTCAATCAATGCAGTAGGCTTATACAGGTCGTGAAATATTTTTGCCTGATTAGCCTGAAATTACTAAAAAATTCATACACACTCATTGAAACCCATGAAAAAATGATGTATCAGATTTATCAGAAAACTTTCCCTCGGGATTTTCAAAATGAACGGTTCAAGCATTGCAGTGGCCTCATATAGGTCCCAAAATATTTTTTTCTAATTAGCCTAAAATTCCCAAAAAATTCATACATCTAATTCAGACCAATAAAAAACGAATCTGGTATCAGATTTAGTGAAAAACTTTTCCTCTGGATTTTCAAAACTAGCGGTTCACGCAAATCAGTCAACTCATACAGGTGGAAAAACATTTTTTTTTTCTGATAAGCCTAAAATTCCCAAAAAATTCATACAAACTAATTCAGACCCATATAGAACGAATCCGGTATCAGATTTAGTGAAAAACGTTTCCTCTGGATTTTCAAAACTAGCGGTTCACGCAAGGCAGTCAACTCATACAGGTGGAAAAACATTTTTTTTTTCTGATAAGGCCAAAATTCCCAAAAAATTCATACAAACTAATTCAGACCCATAAAGAACGAATCCGGTATCAGATTTAGTGAAAAACGTTTCCTCTGGATTTTCAAAACTAGCGGTTCACGCAAATCAGTCAACTCATACAGGTGGAAAAACATTTTTTTTTTCTGATAAGCCTAAAATTCCCAAAAAATTCATACAAACTAATTCAGACCCATAAAGAACGAATCCGGTATCAGATTTAGTGAAAAACGTTTCCTCTGGATTTTCAAAACTAGCGGTTCACGCAAGGCAGTCAACTCATACAGGTGGAAAAACATTTTTTTTTTCTGATAAGGCCAAAATTCCCAAAAAATTCATACAAACTAATTCAGACCCATAAAGAACGAATCCGGTATCAGATTTAGTGAAAAACGTTTCCTCTGGATTTTCAAAACTAGCGGTTCACGCAAGGCAGTCAACTCATACAGGTGGAAAAACATTTTTTTTTCTGATAAGGCCAAAATTCCCAAAAAATTCATACAAACTAATTCAGACCCATAAAGAACGAATCCGGTATCAGATTTAGTGAAAAACGTTTCCTCTGGATTTTCAAAACTAGCGGTTCACGCAAGGCAGTCAACTCATACAGGTGGAAAAACATTTTTTTTTTTCTGATAAGGCCAAAATTCCCAAAAAATTCATACAAACTAATTCAGACCCATAAAGAACGAATCCGGTATCAGATTTAGTGAAAAACGTTTCCTCTGGATTTTCAAAACTAGCGGTTCACGCAAATCAGTCAACTCATACAGGTGGAAAAACATGTTTTTTTCTGATAAGGCCAAAATTCCCAAAAAATTCATACAAACTAATTCAGACCCATAAAGAACGAATCCGGTATCAGATTTAGTGAAAAACGTTTCCTCTGGATTTTCAAAATTAGCGGTTCACGCAAATCAGTCAACTCATACAGGTGGAAAAACATTTTTTTTTCTGATAAGCCTAAAATTACCAAAAAATTCATACAAACTAATTCAGACCCATAAAGAACGAATCCGGTATCAGATTTAGTGAAAAACGTTTCCTCTGGATTTTCAAAATTAGCGGTTCACGCAAATCAGTCAACTCATACAGGTGAAAAAACATTTTTTTTTTCTGATAAGCCTAAAATTCCCAAAAAATTCATACAAACTAATTCAGACCCATATAGAACGAATCCGGTATCAGATTCAGTGAAAAACGTTTCCTCTGGATATTCAAAATTAGCGGTTCACGCAAATCAGTCAACTCATACAGGTGGAAAAACATTTTTTTTTCTGATAAGGCCAAAATTCCCAAAAAATTCATACAAACTAATTCAGACCCATAAAGAACGAATCCGGTATCAGATTTAGTGAAAAACGTTTCCTCTGGATTTTCAAAATTAGCGGTTCACGCAAATCAGTCAACTCATACAGGTGAAAAAACATTTTTTTTTTCTGATAAGCCTAAAATTCCCAAAAAATTCATACAAACTAATTCAGACCCATATAGAACGAATCCGGTATCAGATTCAGTGAAAAACGTTTCCTCTGGATTTTCAAAACTAGCGGTTCACGCAAATCAGTCAACTCATACAGGTGGAAAAACATTTTTTTTTCTGATAAGGCCAAAATTCCCAAAAAATTCATACAAACTAATTCAGACCCATAAAGAACGAATCCGGTATCAGATTTAGTGAAAAACGTTTCCTCTGGATTTTCAAAACTAGCGGTTCACGCAAGGCAGTCAACTCATACAGGTGGAAAAACATTTTTTTTTTCTGATAAGGCCAAAATTCCCAACAAATTCATACAAACTAATTCAGACCCATAAAGAACGAATCCGGTATCAGATTTAGTGAAAAACGTTTCCTCTGGATTTTCAAAATTAGCGGTTCACGCAAATCAGTCAACTCATACAGGTGGAAAAACATTTTTTTTTCTGATAAGGCCAAAATTCCCAAAAAATTCATACAAACTAATTCAGACCCATGAAGAACGAATCCGGTATCAGATTTAGTGAAAAACGTTTCCTCTGGATTTTCAAAATTAGCGGTTCACGCAAATCAGTCAACTCATACAGGTGGAAAAACATTTTTTTTTCTGATAAGCCTAAAATTCCCAAAAAATTCATACAAACTAATTCAGACCCATATAGAACGAATCCGGTATCAGATTTAGTGGAAAACGTTTCCTCTGGATTTTCAAAACTAGCGGTTCACGCAAATCAGTCAACTCATACAGGTGGAAAAATATTTTTTTTTCTGATAAGGCCAAAATTCCCAAAAAATTCATACAAACTAATTCAAACCCATAAAGAACGAATCCGGTATCAGATTTAGTGAAAAACGTTTCCTCTGGATTTTCAAAACTAGCGGTTCACGCAAATCAGTCAACTCATACAGGTGGAAAAACATTTTTTTTTTCTGATAAGGCCAAAATTCCCAAAAAATTCATACAAACTAATTCAGACCCATAAAGAACGAATCCGGTATCAGATTTAGTGAAAAACGTTTCCTCTGGATTTTCAAAACTAGCGGTTCACGCAAGGCAGTCAACTCATACAGGTGGAAAAACATTTTTTTTTTCTGATAAGGCCAAAATTCCCAAAAAATTCATACAAACTAATTCAGACCCATAAAGAACGAATCCGGTATCAGATTTAGTGAAAAACGTTTCCTCTGGATTTTCAAAACTAGCGGTTCACGCAAATCAGTCAACTCATACAGGTGGAAAAACATGTTTTTTTCTGATAAGGCCAAAATTCCCAAAAAATTCATACAAACTAATTCAGACCCATAAAGAACGAATCCGGTATCAGATTTAGTGAAAAACGTTTCCTCTGGATTTTCAAAATTAGCGGTTCACGCAAATCAGTCAACTCATACAGGTGGAAAAACATTTTTTTTTCTGATAAGCCTAAAATTCCCAAAAAATTCATACAAACTAATTCAGACCCATAAAGAACGAATCCGGTATCAGATTTAGTGAAAAACGTTTCCTCTGGATTTTCAAAATTAGCGGTTCACGCAAATCAGTCAACTCATACAGGTGGAAAAACATTTTTTTTTCTGATAAGGCCAAAATTCCCAAAAAATTCATACAAACTAATTCAGACCCATAAAGAACGAATCCGGTATCAGATTTAGTGAAAAACGTTTCCTCTGGATTTTCAAAACTAGCGGTTCACGCAAGGCAGTCAACTCATACAGGTGGAAAAACATTTTTTTTTTTCTGATAAGGCCAAAATTCCCAAAAAATTCATACAAACTAATTCAGACCCATAAAGAACGAATCCGGTATCAGATTTAGTGAAAAACGTTTCCTCTGGATTTTCAAAACTAGCGGTTCACGCAAATCAGTCAACTCATACAGGTGGAAAAACATGTTTTTTTCTGATAAGGCCAAAATTCCCAAAAAATTCATACAAACTAATTCAGACCCATAAAGAACGAATCCGGTATCAGATTTAGTGAAAAACGTTTCCTCTGGATTTTCAAAATTAGCGGTTCACGCAAATCAGTCAACTCATACAGGTGGAAAAACATTTTTTTTTCTGATAAGCCTAAAATTACCAAAAAATTCATACAAACTAATTCAGACCCATAAAGAACGAATCCGGTATCAGATTTAGTGAAAAACGTTTCCTCTGGATTTTCAAAATTAGCGGTTCACGCAAATCAGTCAACTCATACAGGTGAAAAAACATTTTTTTTTTCTGATAAGCCTAAAATTCCCAAAAAATTCATACAAACTAATTCAGACCCATATAGAACGAATCCGGTATCAGATTCAGTGAAAAACGTTTCCTCTGGATATTCAAAATTAGCGGTTCACGCAAATCAGTCAACTCATACAGGTGGAAAAACATTTTTTTTTCTGATAAGGCCAAAATTCCCAAAAAATTCATACAAACTAATTCAGACCCATAAAGAACGAATCCGGTATCAGATTTAGTGAAAAACGTTTCCTCTGGATTTTCAAAATTAGCGGTTCACGCAAATCAGTCAACTCATACAGGTGAAAAAACATTTTTTTTTTTCTGATAAGCCTAAAATTCCCAAAAAATTCATACAAACTAATTCAGACCCATATAGAACGAATCCGGTATCAGATTCAGTGAAAAACGTTTCCTCTGGATTTTCAAAACTAGCGGTTCACGCAAATCAGTCAACTCATACAGGTGGAAAAACATTTTTTTTTCTGATAAGGCCAAAATTCCCAAAAAATTCATACAAACTAATTCAGACCCATAAAGAACGAATCCGGTATCAGATTTAGTGAAAAACGTTTCCTCTGGATTTTCAAAACTAGCGGTTCACGCAAATCAGTCAACTCATACAGGTGGAAAAACATTTTTTTTTTCTGATAAGGCCAAAATTCCCAAAAAATTCATACAAACTAATTCAGACCCATAAAGAACGAATCCGGTATCAGATTTAGTGAAAAACGTTTCCTCTGGATTTTCAAAACTAGCGGTTCACGCAAATCAGTCAACTCATACAGGTGGAAAAACATTTTTTTTTCTGATAAGCCTAAAATTCCCAAAAAATTCATACAAACTAATTCAGACCCATATAGAACGAATCCGGTATCAGATTTAGTGAAAAACGTTTCCTCTGGATTTTCAAAACTAGCGGTTCACGCAAATCAGTCAACTCATACAGGTGGAAAAACATTTTTTTTTCTGATAAGCCTAAAATTCCCAAAAAATTCATACAAACTAATTCAGACCCATATAGAACGAATCCGGTATTAGATTTAGTGAAAAACGTTTCCTCTGGATTTTCAAAACTAGCGGTTCACGCAAATCAGTCAACTCATACAGGTGGAAAAACATTTTTTTTCTGATAAGCCTAAAATTCCCAAAAAATTCATACAAACTAATTCAGACCCATATAGAACGGATCCGGTATCAGATTTAGTGAAAAACGTTTCCTCTGGATTTTCAAAACTAGCGGTTCACGCAAATCAGTCAACTCATACAGGTGGAAAAACATTTTTTTTTCTGATAAGCCTAAAATTCCCAAAAAATTCATACAAACTAATTCAGACCCATAAAGAACGAATCCGGTATCAGATTTAGTGAAAAACGTTTCCTCTGGATTTTCAAAACTAGCGGTTCACGCAAGGCAGTCAACTCATACAGGTGGAAAAACATTTTTTTTTTCTGATAAGGCCAAAATTCCCAAAAAATTCATACAAACTAATTCAGACCCATAAAGAACGAATCCGGTATCAGATTTAGTGAAAAACGTTTCCTCTGGATTTTCAAAATTAGCGGTTCACGCAAATCAGTCAACTCATACAGGTGGAAAAACATTTTTTTTTCTGATAAGGCCAAAATTCCCAAAAAATTCATACAAACTAATTCAGACCCATAAAGAACGAATCCGGTATCAGATTTAGTGAAAAACGTTTCCTCTGGATTTTCAAAATTAGCGGTTCACGCAAATCAGTCAACTCATACAGGTGGAAAAACATTTTTTTTTCTGATAAGGCCAAAATTCCCAAAAAATTCATACAAACTAATTCAGACCCATAAAGAACGAATCCGGTATCAGATTTAGTGAAAAACGTTTCCTCTGGATTTTCAAAATTAGCGGTTCACGCAAATCAGTCAACTCATACAGGTGGAAAAACATTTTTTTTTCTGATAAGGCCAAAATTCCCAAAAAATTCATACAAACTAATTCAGACCCATGAAGAACGAATCCGGTATCAGATTTAGTGAGAAACGTTTCCTCTGGATTTTCAAAATTAGCGGTTCACGCAAATCAGTCAACTCATACAGGTGGAAAAACATTTTTTTTTTCTGATAAGCCTAAAATTCCCAAAAAATTCATACAAACTAATTCAGACCCATAAAGAACGAATCCGGTATCAGATTTAGTGAAAAACGTTTCCTCTGGATTTTCAAAACTAGCGGTTCACGCAAGGCAGTCAACTCATACAGGTGGAAAAACATTTTTTTTTTCTGATAAGGCCAAAATTCCCAAAAAATTCATACAAACTAATTCAGACCCATAAAGAACGAATCCGGTATCAGATTTAGTGAAAAAACGTTTCCTCTGGATTTTCAAAATTAGCGGTTCACGCAAATCAGTCAACTCATACAGGTGGAAAAACATTTTTTTTTCTGATAAGGCCAAAATTCCCAAAAAATTCATACAAACTAATTCAGACCCATAAAGAACGAATCCGGTATCAGATTTAGTGAAAAACGTTTCCTCTGGATTTTCAAAATTAGCGGTTCACGCAAATCAGTCAACTCATACAGGTGGAAAAACATTTTTTTTTCTGATAAGGCCAAAATTCCCAAAAAATTCATACAAACTAATTCAGACCCATAAAGAACGAATCCGGTATCAGATTTAGTGAAAAACGTTTCCTCTGGATTTTCAAAATTAGCGGTTCACGCAAATCAGTCAACTCATACAGGTGGAAAAACATTTTTTTTTCTGATAAGGCCAAAATTCCCAAAAAATTCATACAAACTAATTCAGACCCATGAAGAACGAATCCGGTATCAGATTTAGTGAGAAACGTTTCCTCTGGATTTTCAAAATTAGCGGTTCACGCAAATCAGTCAACTCATACAGGTGGAAAAACATTTTTTTTTCTGATAAGGCCAAAATTCCCAAAAAATTCATACAAACTAATTCAGACCCATGAAGAACGAATCCGGTATCAGATTTAGTGAGAAACGTTTCCTCTGGATTTTCAAAATTAGCGGTTCACGCAAATCAGTCAACTCATACAGGTGGAAAAACATTTTTTTTTTCTGATAAGGCCAAAATTCCCAAAAAATTCATACAAACTAATTCAGACCCATAAAGAACGAATCCGGTATCAGATTTAGTGAAAAACGTTTCCTCTGGATTTTCAAATTAGCGGTTCACGCAAATCAGTCAACTCATACAGGTGGAAAAACATTTTTTTTTCTGATAAGGCCAAAATTCCCAAAAAATTCATACAAACTAATTCAGACCCATGAAGAACGAATCCGGTATCAGATTTAGTGAGAAACGTTTCCTCTGGATTTTCAAAATTAGCGGTTCACGCAAATCAGTCAACTCATACAGGTGGAAAAACATTTTTTTTTCTGATAAGCCTAAAATTCCCAAAAAATTCATACAAACTAATTCAGACCCATATAGAACGAATCCGGTATCAGATTTAGTGGAAAACGTTTCCTCTGGATTTTCAAAACTAGCGGTTCACGCAAATCAGTCAACTCATACAGGTGGAAAAACATTTTTTTTCTGATAAGCCTAAAATTCCCAAAAAATTCATACAAACTAATTCAGACCCATATAGAACGAATCCGGTATCAGATTTAGTGAAAAACGTTTCCTCTGGATTTTCAAAACTAGCGGTTCACGCAAATCAGTCAACTCATACAGGTGGAAAAACATTTTTTTTTCTGATAAGCCTAAAATTCCCAAAAAATTCATACAAACTAATTCAGACCCATAAAGAACGAATCCGGTATCAGATTTAGTGAAAAACGTTTCCTCTGGATTTTCAAAACTAGCGGTTCACGCAAGGCAGTCAACTCATACAGGTGGAAAAACATTTTTTTTTCTGATAAGCCTAAAATTCCCAAAAAATTCATACAAACTAATTCAGACCCATAAAGAACGAATCCGGTATCAGATTTAGTGAAAAACGTTTCCTCTGGATTTTCAAAACTAGCGGTTCACGCAAGGCAGTCAACTCATACAGGTGGAAAAACATTTTTTTTTTCTGATAAGCCTAAAATTCCCAAAAAATTCATACAAACTAATTCAGACCCATAAAGAACGAATCCGGTATCAGATTTAGTGAAAAACGTTTCCTCTGGATTTTCAAAACTAGCGGTTCACGCAAATCAGTCAACTCATACAGGTGGAAAAACATTTTTTTTTCTGATAAGCCTAAAATTCCCAAAAAATTCATACAAACTAATTCAGACCCATATAGAACGAATCCGGTATCAGATTTAGTGGAAAACGTTTCCTCTGGATTTTCAAAACTAGCGGTTCACGCAAGGCAGTCAACTCATACAGGTGGAAAAACATTTTTTTTTTCTGATAAGGCCAAAATTCCCAAAAAATTCATACAAACTAATTCAGACCCATAAAGAACGAATCCGGTATCAGATTTAGTGAAAAACGTTTCCTCTGGATTTTCAAAACTAGCGGTTCACGCAAGGCAGTCAACTCATACAGGTGGAAAAACATTTTTTTTCCTGATAAGTCTAAAATTCCCAAAAAATTCATACAAACTAATTCAGACCCATAAAGAACGAATCCGGTATCAGATTAAGTGAAAAACGTTTCCTCTGGATTTTCAAAACTAGCGGTTCACGCAAGGCAGTCAACTCATACAGGTGGAAAAACTTTTTTTTTCCTGATGAGTCTAAAATTCCAAAAAAATTCATACAAACTAATTAAGACCCATAAAGAACGAATCCGGTATCAGATTTAGTGAAAAACGTTTCTTCTGGATTTTCAAAACTAGCGGTTCACGCAAGGCAGTCAACTCATACAGGTGGAAAAACATTTTTTTTTTCCTGATGAGTCTAAAATTCCCAAAAAATTTATACAAACTAATTCAGACCCATGAAGAACGAATCCGGTATCAGATTTAGTGAAAAACGTTTCCTCTGGATTTTCAAAACTAGCGGTTCACGCAAGGCAGTCAACTCATACAGGTGGAAAAATATTTTTTTTCCTGATAAGCCTAAAATTCCCAAAAAATTCATACAAACTAATTCAGACCCATAAAGAACGAATCCGGTATCAGATTTAGTGAAAAACGTTTCCTCTGGATTTTCAAAACTAGCGGTTCACGCAAGGCAGTCAACTCATACAGGTGGAAAAAAAATTTTTTCCTGATGAGCCTAAAATTCCCAAAAAATTCATACAAACTAATTCAGACCCATAAAGAACGAATCCGGTATCAGATTTGGTGAAAAACGTTTCCTCTGGATTTTCAAAACTAGCGGTTCACGCAAGGCAGTCAACTCATACAGGTGGAAAACCATTTTTTTTTCTGATAAGCCTAAAATTCCCAAAAAAATTCATACAAACTAATTCAGACCCATAAAGAACGAATCCGGTATCAGATTTAGTGAAAAACGTTTCCTCTGGATTTTCAAAACTAGCGGTTCACGCAAGGCAGTCAACTCATACAGGTGGAAAAACATTTTTTTTTCTGATGAGGCCAAAATTCCCAAAAAATTCATACATACTAATTCAGACCCATAAAGAACGAATCCGGTATCAGATTTAGTGAAAAACGTTTCCTCTGGATTTTCAAAACTAGCGGTTCACGCAAGGCAGTCAACTCATACAGGTGGAAAAACATTTTTTTTTTGATAAGCCTAAAATTCCCAAAAAATTCATACAAACTAATTCAGACCCATAAAGAACGAATCCGGTATCAGATTTAGTGAAAAACGTTTCCTCTGGATTTTCAAAACTAGCGGTTCACGCAAGGCAATCAACTCATACAGGTGGAAAAACATTTTTTTTTGATAAGCCTAAAATTCCCAAAAAATTCATACAAACTGATTCAGACCCATAAAGAACGAATCCGGTATCAGATTCAGTGAAAAACGTTTCCTCTGGATTTTCAAAACTAGCGGTTCACGCAAGGCAATCAACTCATACAGGTGGAAAAACATTTTTTTTTTTGATAAGCCTAAAATTCCCAAAAAATTCATACAAACTAATTCAGACCCATAAAGAACGAATCCGGTATCAGATTTAGTGAAAAACGTTTCGTCTGGATTTTCAAAACTAGCGGTTCACGCAAGGCAGTCAACTCATACAGGTGGAAAAACATTTTTTTTTTGATAAGCCTAAAATTCCCAAAAAATTCATACAAACTGATTCAGACCCATAAAGAACGAATCCGGTATCATATTTAGTGAAAAACGTTTCCTCTGGATTTTCAAAACTAGCGGTTCACGCAAGGCAGTCAACTCATACAGGTGGAAAAACATTTTTTTTTTGATAAGCCTAAAATTCCCAAAAAATTCATACAAACTAATTCAGACCCATAAAGAACGAATCCGGTATTATTTAGTGAAAAACGTTTCCTCTGGATTTTCAAAACTAGCGGTTCACGCAAATCAGTCAACTCATACAGGTGGAAAAACATTTTTTTTTTGATAAGGCCAAAATTCTCAAAAAATTCATACATACTAATTCAGACCCATAAAGAACGAATCCGGTATTAGATTTAGTGAAAAACGTTTCCTCTGGATTTTCAAAACTAGCGGTTCACGCAAGGCAGTCAACTCATACAGGTGGAAAAACATTTTTTTTTTCTGATGAGGCCAAAATTCCCAAAAAATTCATACAAACTAATTCAGACCCATAAAGAACGAATCCGGTATTAGATTTAGTGAAAAACGTTTCCTCTGGATTTTCAAAACTAGCGGTTCACGCAAATCAGTCAACTCATACAGGTGGAAAAACATTTTTTTTTTTTTATAAGGCCAAAATTCCCAAAAATTCATACATACTAATTCAGACCCATAAAGAACGAATCCGGTATCAGATTTAGTGAAAAACGTTTCCTCTGGATTTTCAAAACTAGCGGTTCACGCAAGGCAAACAACTCATCAAGGTGGAAAAACATTTTTTTTCTGATAGGGCCAAAATTCCCAAAAAAATCATACAAACTAATTCAGACCCATAAAGAACGAATCCGGTATCAGATTTAGTGAAAAACGTCTCCTCTGGATTTTCAAAACTAGCGGTTCACGCAAATCAGTCAACTCATACAGGTGGAAAAACATTTTTTTTCTGATAGGGCCAAAATTCCCAAAAAATTCATACAAACTAATTCAGACCCATAAAGAACGAATCCGGTATCAGATTTAGTGAAAAAATTTTCCTCTGGATTTTCAAAACTAGCGGTTCACGCAAGGCAGTCAACTCATACAGGTGGAAAAACATTTTTTTTTCTGATAAGCCTAAAATTCCCAAAAAATTCATACAAACTAATTCAGACCCATAAAGAACGAATCCGGTATCAGATTCAGTGAAAAACGTTTCCTCTGGATTTTCAAAACTAGCGGTTCACGCAAGGCAAACAACTCATACAGGTGGAAAAACATTTCTTTTTCTGATAAGCCTAAAATTCCCAAAAAATTCATACAAACTAATTCAGACCCATAAAGAACGAATCCGGTATCAGATTCAGTGAAAAACGTTTCCTCTGGATTTTCAAAACTAGCGGTTCACGCAAGGCAAACAACTCATACAGGTGGAAAAACATTTTTTTTTCTGATAAGCCTAAAATTCCCAAAAAATTCATACAAACTAATTCAGACCCATAAAGAACGAATCCGGTATCAGATTCAGTGAAAAACGTTTCCTCTGGATTTTCAAAACTAGCGGTTCACGCAAGGCAAACAACTCATACAGGTGGAAAAACATTTTTTTTTCTGATAAGCCTAAAATTCCCAAAAAATTCATACAAACTAATTCAGACCCATAAATAACGAATCCGGTATCAGATTTAGTGAAAAACGTTTCCTCTGGATTTTCAAAACTAGCGGTTCACGCAAGGCAAACAACTCATACAGGTGGAAAAACATTTTTTTTTCTGATGAGTCTAAAATTCCCAGAAAAATCATACAAACTAATTCAGACCCATAAAGAACGAATCCGGTATCAGATTTAGTGAGAAACGTTTCCTCTGGATTTTCAAAATTAGCGGTTCACGCAAATCAGTCAACTCATACAGGTGGAAAAACATTTTTTTTTCTGATAAGGCCAAAATTCCCAGAAAATTCATACAAACTAATTCAGACCCATAAAGAACGAATCCGGTATTAGATTTAGTGAAAAACGTTTCCTCTGGATTTTCAAAACTAGCGGTTCACGCAAGGCAGTCAACTCATACAGGTGGAAAAACATATTTTTTCTGATAAGGCCAAAATTCCCAAAAAATTCATACAAACTAATTCAGACCCATAAAGAACGAATCCGGTATCAGAATTAGTGAAAAACGTTTCCTCTGGATTTTCAAAACTAGCGGTTCACGCAAGGCAGTCAACTCATACAGGTGGAAAAACATTTTTTTTTTGATGAGGCTAAAATTCCCAAAAAATTCATACAAACTAATTCAGACCCATAAACAACGAATCCGGTATCAGATTTAGTGAAAAACGTTTCCTCTGGATTTTCAAAACTAGCGGTTCACGCAAGGCAGTCAACTCATACAGGTGGAAAAACATATTTTTTTCTGATAAGGCCAAAATTCCCAAAAAATTCATACAAACTAATTCAGACCCATAAAGAACGAATCCGGTATCAGATTTAGTGAGAAACGTTTCCTCTGGATTTTCAAAATTAGCGGTTCACGCAAATCAGTCAACTCATACAGGTGGAAAAACATTTTTTTTTCTGATAAGGCCAAAATTCCCAGAAAATTCATACAAACTAATTCAGACCCATAAAGAACGAATCCGGTATCAGATTTAGTGAAAAACGTTTCCTCTGGATTTTCAAAACTAGCGGTTCACGCAAATCAGTCAACTCATACAGGTGGAAAAACATTTTTTTTTTCTGATAAGGCCAAAATTCCCAAAAAATTCATACAAACTAATTGAGACCCATAAAGAACGAATCCGGTATCAGATTTAGTGAAAAACGTTTCCTCTGGATTTTCAAAACTAGCGGTTCACGCAAATCAGTCAACTCATACAGGTGGAAAAACATTTTTTTTTTCTGATAAGGCCAAAATTCCCAAAAAATTCATACATACTAATTCAGACCCATAAAGAACGAATCCGGTATCAGATTTAGTGAAAAACGTTTCCTCTGGATTTTCAAAACTAGCGGTTCACGCAAGGCAGTCAACTCATACAGGTGGAAAAACATTTTTTTTTTCTGATGGGGCCAAAATTCCCAAAAAATTCATACAAACTAATTCAGACCCATAAAGAACGAATCCGGTATCAGATTTAGTGAAAAACGTTTCCTCTGGATTTTCAAAACTAGCGGTTCACGCAAGGCAGTCAACTCATACAGGTGGAAAAACATTTTTTTTTTCTGATGGGGCCAAAATTCCCAAAAAATTCATACAAACTAATTCAGACCCATAAAGAACGAATCCGGTATCAGATTTAGTGAGAAACGTTTCCTCTGGATTTTCAAAATTAGCGGTTCACGCAAATCAGTCAACTCATACAGGTGGAAAAACATTTTTTTTTCTGATAAGGCCAAAATTCCCAGAAAATTCATACAAACTAATTCAGACCCATAAAGAACGAATCCGGTATTAGATTTAGTGAAAAACGTTTCCTCTGGATTTTCAAAACTAGCGGTTCACGCAAGGCAGTCAACTCATACAGGTGGAAAAACATATTTTTTTCTGATAAGGCCAAAATTCCCAAAAAATTCATACAAACTAATTCAGACCCATAAAGAACGAATCCGGTATCAGAATTAGTGAAAAACGTTTCCTCTGGATTTTTTCACGCAAGGCAGTCAACTCATACAGGTGGAAAAACATTTTTTTTTTGATGAGGCTAAAATTCCCAAAAAATTCATACAAACTAATTCAGACCCATAAACAACGAATCCGGTATCAGATTTAGTGAAAAACGTTTCCTCTGGATTTTCAAAACTAGCGGTTCACGCAAGGCAGTCAACTCATACAGGTGGAAAAACATTTTTTTTTTCTGATGGGGCCAAAATTCCCAAAAAATTCATACAAACTAATTCAGACCCATAAAGAACGAATCCGGTATCAGATTTAGTGAGAAACGTTTCCTCTGGATTTTCAAAATTAGCGGTTCACGCAAATCAGTCAACTCATACAGGTGGAAAAACATTTTTTTTTCTGATAAGGCCAAAATTCCCAGAAAATTCATACAAACTAATTCAGACCCATAAAGAACGAATCCGGTATTAGATTTAGTGAAAAACGTTTCCTCTGGATTTTCAAAACTAGCGGTTCACGCAAGGCAGTCAACTCATACAGGTGGAAAAACATTTTTTTTTCTGATAAGGCCAAAATTCCCAAAAAATTCATACAAACTAATTCAGGCTCATAAAGAACGAATCCGGTATTAGATTTAGTGAAAAACGTTTCCTCTGGATTTTCAAAACTAGCGGTTCACGCAAGGCAGTCAACTCATACAGGTGGAAAAACATTTTTTTTTCTGATGAGGCCAAAATTCCCAAAAAATTCATACAAACTAATTCAGACCCATAAAGAACGAATCCGGTATTAGATTTAGTGAAAAACGTTTCCTCTGGATTTTCAGAACTAGCGGTTCACGCAAGGCAGTCAACTCATACAGGTGGAAAAACATTTTTTTTTCTGATAAGGCCAAAATTCCCAAAAAATTCATACAAACTAATTCAGACCCATAAAGAACGAATCCGGTATCAGATTTAGTGAGAAACGTTTCCTCTGGATTTTCAAAACTAGCGGTTCACGCAAGGCAGTCAACTCATACAGGTGGAAAAACATTTTTTTTTCTGATAAGGCCAAAATTCCCAAAAAATTCATACAAACTAATTCAGGCTCATAAAGAACGAATCCGGTATTAGATTTAGTGAAAAACGTTTCCTCTGGATTTTCAAAACTAGCGGTTCACGCAAATCAGTCAACTCATACAGGTGGAAAAAACATTTTTGTTTTCTGATAAGGCCAAAATTCCCAGAAAATTCATACAAACTAATTTCAGACCCATAAAGAACGAATCCGGTATCAGAATTAGTGAAAAACGTTTCCTCTGGATTTTCAAAACTAGCGGTTCACGCAAGGCAGTCAACTCATACAGGTGGGAAAAACATTTTTTTTTTTTGATGAGGCTAAAATTCCCAAAAAATTCATACAAACTAATTCAGACCCATAAAGAACGAATCCGGTATCAGATTTAGTGAAAAACGTTTCCTCTGGATTTTCAAAACTAGCGGTTCACGCAAATCAGTCAACTCATACAGGTGGGAAAAACATTTTTGTTTTCTGATAAGGCCAAAATTCCCAGAAAATTCATACAATCTAATTCAGACCCATAAAGAACGAATCCGGTATTAGATTTAGTGAAAAACGTTTCCTCAGGATTTTCAAAACTAGCGGTTCACGCAAGGCAGTCAACTCATACAGGTGGAAAAACATATTTTTTTTCTGATAAGGCCAAAATTCCCAAAAAATTCATACAAACTAATTCAGACCCATAAAGAACGAATCCGGTATCAGAATTAGTGAAAAACGTTTCCTCTGGATTTTCAAAACTAGCGGTTCACGCAAGGCAGTCAACTCATACAGGTGGAAAAACATTTTTTTTTTTGATGAGGCTAAAATTCCCAAAAAATTCATACAAACTAATTCAGACCCCATAAAGAACGAATCCGGTATCAGATTTAGTGAAAAACGTTTCCTCTGGATTTTCAAAACTAGCGGTTCACGCAAATCAGTCAACTCATACAGGTGGAAAAACATTTTTTTTTTCTGATAAGGCCAAAATTCCCAGAAAATTCATACAAACTAATTCAGACCCATAAAGAACGAATCCGGTATCAGATTTAGTGAAAAACGTTTCCTCTGGATTTTCAAAACTAGCGGTTCACGCAAATCAGTCAACTCATACAGGTGGAAAAACATATTTTTTTCTGATAAGGCCAAAATTCCCAGAAAATTCATACAAACTAATTCAGACCCATATAGAACGAATCCGGTATTAGATTTAGTGAAAAACGTTTCCTCTGGATTTTCAAAACTAGCGGTTCACGCAAGGCAGTCAACTCATACAGGTGGAAAAACATTTTTTTTTCTGATAAGGCCAAAATTCCCAAAAAATTCATACAAACTAATTCAGGCCCATAAAGAACGAATCCGGTATTAGATTTAGTGAAAAACGTTTCCTCTGGATTTTCAAAACTAGCGGTTCACGCAAGGCAGTCAACTCATACAGGTGGAAAAACATTTTTTTTTTGATAAGGCCAAAATTCCCAAAAAATTCATACAAATTAATTCAGACCCATAAAGAACGAATCCGGTATCAGATTTAGTGAAAAACGTTTCCTCTGGATTTTCAAAACTAGCGGTTCACGCAAATCAGTCAACTCATACAGGTGGAAAAACATTTTTTTTTCTGATAAGGCCAAAATTCCCAGAAAATTCATACAAACTAATTCAGACCCATAAAGAACGAATCCGGTATCAGATTTAGTGAAAAACGTTTCCTCTGGATTTTCAAAACTAGCGGTTCACGCAAATCAGTCAACTCATACAGGTGGAAAAACATTTTTTTTTCTGATAAGGCCAAAATTCCCAGAAAATTCATACAAACTAATTCAGGCCCATAAAGAACGAATCCGGTATTAGATTTAGTGAAAAACGTTTCCTCTGGATTTTCAAAACTAGCGGTTCACGCAAGGCAGTCAACTCATACAGGTGGAAAAACATTTTTTTTTCTGATAAGGCCAAAATTCCCAAAAAATTCATACAAACTAATTCAGGCCCATAAAGAACGAATCCGGTATTAGATTTAGTGAAAAACGTTTCCTCTGGATTTTCAAAACTAGCGGTTCACGCAAGGCAGTCAACTCATACAGGTGGAAAAACATTTTTTTTCTGATAAGGCCAAAATTCCCAAAAAATTCATACAAACTAATTCAGACCCATAAAGAACGAATCCGGTATCAAATTTAGTGAAAAACGTTTCCTCTGGATTTTCAAAACTAGCGGTTCACGCAAATCAGTGAACTCATACAGGTGGAAAAACATTTTTTTTTCTGATAAGCCTAAAATTCCCAAAAAATTCATACAAACTAAATCAGACCCACAAAAAACGAATCTGGTATGAGATTTAGTAGAAAACTCTTCCTCAGGATTTTCAAAATTAATGCTTAAAGCAATGCAGTAGGCTCATAAAGGTCAAACAATATTTTTTTCCAACTTAGCCTGAAATTCTCGAAACATTTATAAACACTAATTCAGATATATAAAAAAAGAATCTGGTATCAGATTTAGTAGAAAACTCATCCACTGGATTTTCAAAAATATTTTTTTCTGATAAGCCTAAAATTCACAACTTTTGCAAATTGCTTGGTTGCTAGCATAAGGTTTGCTACTTAGCAAAAAACTAACAAAACTAATAATAAAACAAAATCACACAAGATCATACCTTTCACATTTCTTCAGAGTATTCCTCCAATGTTTTTCAAAAATGGGCACCAATTCCCTAGAACTGTCTTCGGGATTCATCTCCCACAAATCTTTAGTTTCCAAAGGTTTTCTGAAACCTTTCCATGCTAATGCATCAAACCAAGCAAAAAATGTTCGGGACCAGAAATTAGCTCCCTCTTCTGGGCATGGATTCTACAAAACCAAAAAAGGTCTTGAAACTTATTTTGGATTTTTACTTTACCATCAACATTGCATATTTGTTGAAAATTGCTATTGCCTACTAGGTATCATATTTTCTGATTCTGATCATGTAAATGTGAATAAATAAAAAATATTGATATCAGGAAATTTATAAGGATTTTAAAGAAAATTAAAAAACCTCACTTGTTTTTTCAGTATGCTTGGAGTGTTAACATTCACCATATTTTTCATTAAAAGCTTTCATTTTATTTTCCTTAGCATGGAATATTTGAATTCTATTTTGAAGTAGATCTTCAACCGATTGAGCTAAAATTTTGTATACATGTTGTTTACTTTGGATGACAATGCATGATAAGATTATGTGATGTTGTTCTAAATCCAATATGGCGGACCATCCAAGATGGCGGAAAAGGTATTTTTAATGCACTTCTACAATATGGGTATCAAATGTAAGGGCTCGTTGAAAGCAACTCGAAAAAAACTGTGACGTCATTCTAAATCCAATATGGTCGTCCATCCAAGATGGCGGAATAGTTATTTTTAATGCACATCTACAATATGGGTACCAAATGAAGGGGTTCGTTGAGACTATCTTAAATAATGTGAAGTCATTCTAAATCCAATATGGCCGTCCATTCAAGATGGCGGAATAGTTATGTTCAATGCACTTCTACAATATGGGTATCAAATGAAAGGGCTCATTGAGAGCCACTCAAAAAATAATAGGACGTCATTCTAAATAAAACTCTAAATCCAATATGGCGGACCATACAAGATGGCGGAATAGATATTTCTGATGCACTTCTACATGGATATCAAATGAAAGGGCTCGTTGAAAGCAACTCGAAAAATAATATGATATGACTCTAAATCCAATATGGCGGATCATCCAAGATGACGATAAAGTTATTTTTGATGCACATCTACAATATGGATATCAAATGAAGGGGTTCGTTGATATTACCTGGAAAAATAATGTGATGTCATTCTAAATCCAATATGGCGGACCATCCAAGATGGCGGAAGTTATTTTTAATGCACTTCTACAATATGGATATCAAATGAAGAGGCTAGTTGAGAGTTACTGGAAATATAATGTGACGTCACTCTAAATCCAATATAGCGGACCATCCAAGATGGCGGAATAGATATTTTAAATGCACTTCTACAATATAAGTATCAAATGAAAGGGCTCATTGAAAGCAACTCGAAAAATAATGTGACGTCATTTTAAATCCAATATGGCGGACAATCCAAGATGGCGAAATAGTTATTTCCAATGCACTTCTACAATATGGGTATCAAATGAAAAGGGTCATTAAGAGTAACTGGAAAAATAATGTGACATCACTCTAAATCCAATATAGCACACTATTGAAGTTTTTTGTGCTTTCTTATAATAAAATAAGGGTTTGCTGAGAATGAAAATGCAGATTTGAAAGGCTAGCCAGTGATAACTGAAAAGTAAAAAAAAATAAAGGTAAAAAACTCTTTGAAACAGCTTCAAAAAATGCTCTAAAAACAAGAAAATAAAATGTTCCTTATAAATTTCAACTATCAACTCATAACCTCATTATACACAATTTATATGATCATAAAAGCTTGTGGTGTGATTTATTTGTGTAAATAAACTAGTACTTATTCAATTATGTAAAATCTGCTAATCACAATTTTTTAAATTCCAATCTACAAGTTGATAGTTAGATTTTTTTTCTACTTTCAATTTATTTTATTGGTAGTCACATTGTTTCATTTATTACACATTCAATGATATGAGATTTTATCCATTTTTCACTTTTTATTTCTAAATTTAAGTTTCCAACAACAGCCATTTTCTTGAATTCAAAATAACAATTACCTAATCAGTGACATTATGTCAACATTCAACTGTTACACCAGCCAACTTTTTAAATTTATATCACTGGATTGACTAGTGAAGTGAAAGAAATATTTTGTATCTTCAAAATGTGATAGATAGGTAGCAAAATCAATTTTCACAAAATTTGCAACATTGATAAAGAATATTACCTCCACTTTAGGATATTTGGTCTCTCTGGGCTGTTGATCAGCAAAGATGTTGAGTAAAAACATTGCAATCACAAAGGGATAATATATCATGTAACTGACATAAAAATAATAGGAATCAGCAGGAAAATCCTCTTGATTAGAATCTCTTATTTCTGTACGGAACTGAGGAGCTCCAAAAAGAGCTAGGAAAAACCAAAAGAGGGACAGCAATCCAGATGTTTGTATCCCATGTTTTTTATTGTAAATTAATAGGATTCCTGTAAGTGTCTGTAACAAAATAATTGATCATCTGTTTTAGTTAATTTAAAGTTCCAAATTACTCACAAAACTGGCAAGTTTCACTAGTGGTGTATAAAGATCTACAGCAAAGACAACACCATTGTTCTCTCCTGCTCTTTTGTATGATGTCACTATATCACTCAAACACAATACTATGAGTGTCCCTGTTATAAGTAGTTTCAATAAATTGAGCCAATTCCATGGAATGTCTCTCTTTTTACTATCCATTATATAAAATATTTCTAAACTGCAAAAAACCCACAGAAATACACAGGGAACCCATACTAATACTGTCTTTTCAAAACATTTGGTTAATTCTGGATCATTTGTGTCCCAAGTAAGTGTTTGATTCTGGAAAGAGAAAAAGTATAACATTCAAATTGCACTCTTTCAATCCATATTATCTTGTTTTCTTACCCAGAATGTAGACCCACAAAATTCGTCCATAGCAGAAAGAATTGTTTCATTAATAGTGCCATTAGTGGATGAATTCGCCATGATGCAAGTCCAAGGCCGAGGGGCTCAAAACTTTGGTGAAACAGTTATCTACACGTTGGTGAAAAAAAATCAATTATCAACAAATTCACAAATAGTAATCGATGTTTTCAATGGTAGATGCGCCCCACTACGATAATTATAGAAATCAATCAATTCAATCACACTCAATGCTCAATAATAATGTGACCTCTATTTAACTGGCATAACCTCAAAATCTCCATCCATGGCAAAACTGAAACACTGAAGCACGACTGACTGCACAGTGCACGATGCACAACATATGTGATATGTGCACGACGTACTGAAAAATAATTGCTGAAAGTATCAACGACAAACGACTATCCACAAATTGCAAACGAGACGGTCGCGTAGAGATCTAGAGACAGTGCGCAACAAATAGATCGTGCTTCGTACACGTCAGAGTCAAGCTTTGTTTTCATGACAACGTTTTGCGTCGTGCGTCTTGCGTTGCCTCGTTCTGATTGGCTATTTTGACTGACGTATAATTTAGTAGAAATGAAGTTAAAAATATTTAACTTCTTTGCGTCGAACGCGAGAAATGTGGGATAGAGAACCTCTACTGTTGTAGGTTATGTTTTAGGTTTTCCCAATCACCCAAAACAGGAAGAGCACAGATTCAAGAAAATTTGAATTCAATAAAATTCAGACTATTCACAGTGTACTTACTTGGGTTTTTAATGGTTTATTGAAATATGGAAGAGTAAGTGACTACTATAGAATACTATTGTACCTGAAGAAATTGAAATACCATTCAGAGTCCTGGTCAGCAAGCTCTCTAATCAAGGTTTGAAATGCTCCTAATCTTTTTCTATTTTGGAATATAGGTCTCACCAAAAATTGTTTTTTTGCGGTAGGCACGTTTTTTTCTTCTCAAATACAAAAAAATTAGTATTTTTCTCTTCGCCAATTTTGTTCATCCATTTCGTATATATTTATAGAAAATGAATATTTCAACACAGCAGTTGTCAAATTATAACTATTTCTGGCAATAATTATTGAAAACCTATAATAAATTTCGAATATTTGATTCGAGATGGATTCAAATTCAACCTGTCAAAATCTGGAAGCGGACGCATGAATGAAAATTATAACAAATTTCATGGAATTTGCGTCATTTGAAATAGCCAATCAGAACAAGGCAACGCAAGACGCACGACGCAAAAAGTTGTCATGGAAACAAAGCTTTACAAGTTCTATGATTCTGAATTCTGTGTTCTGTTCATTGAACTGAAAATAATTCAGTTCCATGGTTCTGTCCCATACTTCAGGCACAGATTAATCTGTGTTTCTGTGATCTAGTGGCAGAGTGGCAGTAACAGCAACAGCTGATTTCACTCATATTTGACATGAGAAATTGACAATACCGAAATCAAGGTACTGAAATACACAATCCACATTCCATTCTACAGGAAATCAAAATTGTTGTTTGTTGTGGTTTTTCTTTTGGTGAAGAATTTTATTAATAATGGCAAAAACCACAAATACTAAAGCAGTTTTCCTAGATGTGGACTCCAGCATCGTTGAAAAAAATCTGCGTTTCACAGTAAGTACTGGCTAGATTTTGCTATGGATTAGTATTTGTTATTTATTTACAATAACATTGTTGAAAACTTCCTTTTAGGATTCTAATGAAGAGGAAATTACTAAAATATTTGGAGCACAAGAGTTCCCTTCCAAACTAGTGAAACCAATCCCAGGTAGTTTATTTAATAAACATTTTTTCAACTTGATATCTACCTACTAATCAGATGAATGACAATTTTATTCAATTCTATTTCTATATTTTTAAGCTGAAATAATGATAAAGCCTCCACATTCAGTCAACAATTCAACTCAAATTCAATATTGATCAAGATTGCAAGAGAAGTACCTATGATGACTATAATTTTTATCTTGGCCTCTGTTGTTTCTTACTACTTATAACTCCAACTTTACAATGGGTTTCTAATAGTGGTATTAATTTCTTCAAGGCCCTTTTCATATCTTGATTGCTTACATAACCTCAATGTGCATACTGGATCTTTAAAATATCATTATTCATCTCAATTGGATCCTTTGGATCCATTCCAATCTATCCATATACCTATCAGTTCATCAAAAGAAAGGATGGGATTATGTTGAACTGATTGAGATAATATCATCAAGTACCTAAATAGGTAGGTACTTATGTCAGGAATCATCAAGGCAATCATAATGAGGAAATAATTTTTAATCTGTGGCATTTCTATTTGTGGACAAACAGTATTTTTCCTAGTAGTAATAATATGATACTTATACCTTGTCCTTCCATAGATGATCAATGACACAAATAGAAAGAAAAGTTAATCTAGTACTGTAGTCAAAATGAAACTTGATATCAGTATACTGTTTCATTTTATGAATCATTCACAAATAGCTTGCCTATGCAAATTTTATTATATTGATTGATGAATAATAGATATAGGTTGACTCACAATATAGTATACTAGCTGTCCTGCCCGGCTTTGAAGATTAAGGTACCGATTTAAAAAAAAGAGAGATATTCTTTGCAGTGGTTCTGAGTTCTGAGCTATGCCCCTATCTACAGTACAGATATTTCTGTTATTTTTCTGGAGATTTTAAAAACATTTTTTTTTACTTTCATTTACATATAGCAACTATAATACATATACTTACACATATTCTATTCATTCTCTCAGTATCTTTTCTATCTATCTTCTATCTTTTGTTGTTGTTTTACATAAAATATCAAAAATTTCAACCCAATTGGTCAAGAAGTTTAGTAGTTGACGTAACGACAGCAGCGCCACCTAGCGCGTCAAATTCTATTTTTAAATCATCCAGGAAACCATCAAAATACCCATATGAAATTTCAATCCAATTGGTTCAGCCGTTTAGAAGTTATGTGAAAAAAAACAAGTATTGAAAAATAATTCTTATATACTACCCGTTGTTCTATTACCCGTTTTCCCGTAGGAAAATGCATTTTTTCGCGGTAAAAAGTAGCCTATGTTTATCAGGGACAATATCGACTTTTAATGGTGAAAGAATTTTGCAAATCGGTCCAGTAGTTTCCGAGCCTATTCAATACAAACAATCAAATCAATGAAAATATATATGTACAGGGTGTTCATTTCAGGACTTCCCACCCTAATTTTCTCGAAATGTGTGTATGTTTTTGAAAAATCCCGAGACACGTCAACTACATTTTCGAGGGGGACATGGTTCTAAAATATTTTCAGCCCCGCGGCGTTGCCGCTTCTAACGAAAAGAAGCAACAACTTTGTTATTTCATATGGGACACCCTGTATTTTATTGCATTTTTAGATTCTCCCTGAAAAGCTGATTTCATCAATGTATCACACTTGGGGTCTAGCAGGAATGATTACAGAGATATAGGGTGTTCAAAATCGAGATTTTACAACTTTAGGATTTTTTTGAGTCGAAACTATTCATTATTGGTCAAAACGGCTTTCATGTCCCTATCTCAACTTTTGATTTACTATCTATTGACATTTAATAATTGGAACAGATACAGGGTGATCAAAAGTCTGAATCTTGAACCACCCTGTATTTGTTTCAAATAAATGTCAGTAGATAGTAAATCAAAAGTTGAGTTATGGACATAAAAGCCGTTTTGACCAATAATGAATAGTTTCGACTCAAAAAAATCCTAAAGTTGTAAAATCTCGATTTTGAACACCCTATATCTCTGTAATCATTCCTGCTAGACCCCAAGTGTGATACATTGATGAAATCAGCTTTTCAGGGAGAATCTAAAAATGCAATAAAATACAGGCTGTTCCATTTGAAATAACAAAGTTGTTGCTTCTTTTCGTTAGAAGCGGCAACGCCGCGAGGCTGAAAATATTTTAGAACCATGTCCCCCTCGAAAATGTAGTTGACGTGTCTCGGGATTTTTCAAAAACATACACACATTTCGAGAAAATTAGGGTGGGAAGTCCTGAAATGAACACCCTGTATATTCAAAGTCAGTCGACCACACTTTATGTAAAAAATAGTCAATTACAAGATACCGGTTCCGGCACAACGACCATTTTCAGACTGCAGTCTTTTAATTATTGACGAATTTTTACATGAAGTGTGGTCGACTGACTGAGTATTTTTATTTTCATTGAAAATACATTGGACTACTTTGAGTATGAATGATTTCTACGATTCAAACAATCAAATATTTCCTCTTTATAAAATTAATGAGAAAAAATTGGGGGAGCAAGCAAAATTCATTTCACGTAATTTAACATCAATTTGCTCAATTTCAATAGTTTTTTTATGAATTGAAGCTTCAATCTTCACGAACACATCTGACAAATCACAATTTCTGAAGGATTCCTCCTAATACTCCTAATAATATATCATATACAGGGACAAGGACATCTGCTCTTGACCTCAGTGTTCCAACGTAAAATAATGAAAATTTCATGTTGGTAACATTGGAAATGGGGAAAAAATGGAGAAGATCATATTAACCTCAATAAAAAAAATGTTACAATGACCCTCTTCTCCATTTCTTCTCATTTCCAGTATTGCCAACATAAATCATTTATATTTAATTTATATTCAATTTTAATTTATCTCAAGAGTTCAAGCATTCCTTTCACCAAGATGCGTTCATCGATATTTCAAATGGAACACCCTGTATTTTATCGCATTTTCAGATTCTCCCTGAAGAGCTGATTTCATTGATACATCAAATTAATTTGGGGTCTATCGTAAATGATTACAGAGATATAGGGGGTTCAAAATCGTTATTTTTCAACTTTAGGATTTTTTTGTGTCGAAACTATTTATTATCGATCAAAACGGCTCACATGTCCCTATCTCAACTTCCTGTATTCCTTTAAGGCCCTAGGGCGGTAGAGTGCAACTTTACGTCCGCGAATCCGGGCGTTAAAATGCCACTTTGTGCCTGGTCGTGCATAAAAAAATCAAATCGAGACACTTCAAGAGGCAATTGATGTTAATTTCTTTTCGTTTCTTTGTCACCTATGGTATATTTTTTAGTAAACGCTTACTTGTTCAGCACTTCGAAACAGTGTTGATAATATTCGTTCATGATCGTAAAAAAATACCTTGAAGGTGAAAGACGGAAAGTACCTACAGGCCAGGAAAACCTGTTTAGCATTTTTATACCAAACCAAAGAGTTGTATTTTGACATTCCAATGCCAGTAAAGATGATTCCCCATTATTATAGTTGCCGTCAACAGTATAAGATAATGAAAAAATTGTAAGAAAAACGCGTAGTTTTTTCTTCTCCATCTCTGCCTCATAGTGTTGGGGGCAAGTGGTGCAAGAATATGAAATATCTAGCTAATGTTCAATATCGAACGTGAATTTACTAATTCTCTTCGTTTGGAAATACGAGTAAATAAAAGATAAGTTCTAGATACTTCATTGAAGAGATATGTGCAGAGTAATGAAGAATTTGAAATATCTAGCTATAATGTTCAATATCGAATGTGAATTTATTAATTCTCTTCGTTTGGATATACGAGTAGGTAAATTAGAGATCAGTTATCTAGATATACTTACTTCATTGAAGAAATATATGCAGAGTAATAATTCGATTATTCACCATTCATCAAAAAGTTATTCAAAAAAAATTACCTTAACAAATGAAAAAGTTTGAACATTCGCGTATATACAGGGCATTCATTCAATAGATACTTAATGCATTCTTCGATCACGACTGTCAGAAATTCAGATAATTTATACTTTATACAGATAATATGAATTTAATCTAGAGAAGGGAATTCGCGAATAAGTGCATATATACGCCTACATGCCGTTACATGAAAATGTATTCAACTTTCCTATTAATCAGCATTTAGCATGCGATGGGTTTTTTTTCGAAAATTATTTTTTGGTACTTACGTATTTTTGTCTGAAAAACACGAATTTGATAATGAAAATGTGAACAAACCATTTTTTATTAAGATATTTCACTATAAAGTTACAAATTTCACCTTCTTTTCCGCCTGTCTTCTGGATTGAATTTAAAACAATTTACCTTTCTTTTTCCATCATTGGACAATTTATATATATCACAATGTAAGACACATTTTTTTCTATTATTGAGTCAACTAGAAATATGATTTTCTTGTGATTTATCCATATTTATTGAAAAGAAGGAAGGATATCATTTGAAATATTGGCGTGTGTAATGTCATTCAGAAGCACTCTGTTGACATTTGACATCTCGTATCTGGATTGACTATTAATTAAATGGCCGTCATCTGGTATGCTTGTTCACTGAATATGAAAAACTCCCCATAAAAATCATATCATTTTGAATTTTCTGTATAAAATGTGTGATTGAAGTACATCATGAGTATAAAAAGTGTCCAATGACAAAATAAGAAGAGCAAGTACCTGTAAATGCATCCAACACAAGGGGAAAAAGGAGTCGAAAGTTCGAACTTTTTTTTGAAATATCTCGATAAATAGTGGTTTGTTCACATTATGATTGTCAAATTCGTGTTTTTCAGACAAAAATACGTAAGTACCACAAAAAAAATTTCGAAGAAAAACCATCGCATGCTAAATGCAGTTTTACCAACCAAACTTTATTAGAGAAAAATTGCAATGAAACTATTGAATTATTGGAATGTCCACATTTTGTTCGCATTATTCCACCTATCGCCCCCACATAACACTTGGCGCGGCAGATGCAAAGACCCGCGCGGCAAGGATGTATGTTTTTTTCGATGCAGGGTCGGACGTGATAATAATCACACTTTTATGCGGTGCGCGAAGCTAATATAGCAAATTTGTCTTCGATCGGACAGTTGTTCACTTTATCTATTATTCGAGAATATCAATAATTCTTTAACTTTTGAACAGAACAAGCTAGCGAAGCAGGTGAAATTCAGGTCAAAATACCTTTGAATCAAATTGTTTGTCGTCACGTGGCCTATAGTATCAAGTGGGCACCATCAACTTTTTTTTTCAAATGTAGAGAAGGATCACGTGGTATCTACCTTGTTTTGAAGGCTTCCCGATTCTCTATCCAACACCATTTCGTTTGTGCAAATCGGCCAAGACTTTTGTTGACAAGCGTCTGAAATTCACTTCGGAAACTGTAAAATAATTAGGATTGAATTCCAAAACGATTTTCTCGTGTCAATAAGTGAACGATGAACATTTCTACCATTCTTGAGCACTTCACAATATATGTTACTTGTGATTGCATTGCAATTAAAAGTTATTTTCAGCTTTTTTGTCAATTAATATTAATATTTGAAGCAAATTTCAAAACCTTGTCATTTTGCAACCGCATGGCCGATTTGGTCGATTGGCCGATTTGACAACTTGACACAAGGCCACGTGACCACAACAATTTTCATGTCAAAAAGTTGAAAGAGAAGTAGCTTTTACCTTTTCAAAAGTTGAAGGGGGGAAGGACTTTTCACGTTCTCACTGTATAATACAGTGCTCTTCAGCTAATATTCTAACAATGGCTGGATACTCCAAGAGGTTGAGTCAGATATTGAATCAACTTATTGATAACATTCATACCTAGCTGGACAATCTGCACGCATCACAATATTTTTTCGCATATGTACTAATCCGACCCTGGTTGTCGGCAGTGGAGCGCTAATCGACCATTTTTTGCACCTTTTTTTATTTATCTTATATGTTTGACGGCAACTATAACAGTATATTTAGAAAGGTGATTCACAAATAATTATTTGACCTTAAGAAGGAACTATTATAATACAATATGTTATTAAAAGTTATTCAAGGTGGATGTGACTTCGGGCCATTTGTCGTGTGTACAGGATGTATCCTAATATTTTGACCCCTACCTACAGCGTCGACTATACGAGGTGGAAAAAAACAAACATACACAAATATGAGAGTTTTAGAGTTTCATCTGTTCTATCTTTTGGAATTCTCGAAATAAACAAAATGAGAAAATACAACGTGTTGACAAATATACAGTGTATGCAATTTCAACCTGCAGAACACACACAATAATTTCAAACCCGTCAGCCGATTTTCAAAAACAAAAATTCCAGATATTCAGATTTTCAAGGCCCACTTTTGTTTGTTGAAGGGGTCAAAACTTCAAAATCGACTATTAGGCAATTTTTTTCTACAGTAACTAGTCTATTCGATACCTACATACGATCGCAAAATCTCATATAGGGTGTTAGTTATTCAATGGGAAATTTTGATATTTTTGATCCACCCTGTATCAGAATCTAAGGAGTTGATATAAGCGGTGAAGTAGTTAATCAATGGAGGAACACATCGAATAGTTGGATACGAAGTTTTATCGTTGTAACTTCTACAGGTAGGTCTATTTAGGTCAACCAAAGATCAATAAAACCAAAGTTGAAGTACACCATTTTGAAAACCCAAATAAACCGATTTCAACACACTTCACCACATAATAACTTTGAAAATCGTCTCGATTATAAAGAGCTGTCATGTCAAATTGTCGAAAATAGAATGACAGACAAACACTCTCCAAAGACTGTAAGGAGATATACAGTCTGTCCCACTTACCATGCTCACCATGGGTATCTTTTTAACGGTGAGAGATACGAAGTCGGTTAAATGACACCAAATGTGGGCTTTGTCAAGGCCAACTATAATGTGAAAAAATATTTTGATAAAATCTATTCGTTTTGGTTTTATACGCAAAAAACTGATTTTGATCATTTTCATGTCTCCTCCGTAACTTCTTTATCAATGAAAATATTCAAATAGGAATTTCACATTCTCATGGCAGTTTTTCAAAGTGATTTCTAAAAAAATATGAAATTTATACCAACGCTTCTAGAATTTGAGATATCAGCACCAACTTTAGTTTTTCAAATGTAAGTCATAGCTCACTATGACTTAGTTACAAATAACTTTTTTTTCTCTTACAGATGATATGTCGCAGTAATAGTTTCGTGTTGAAAACAACGGAGTTATCGTCATTTATACAAAAACAAAAAAGTATTCGGAAGCCGCCATCTTGAATTTATGAATTTTATTAGAAAAATCATGATCTCCGACCTCAAAAACCCCCACTTACCAAATTTTGAATGGAATCGGACCAAATCTTGTCCGCCATCTTGGAGCAGCCATTTTTTTTATTTCAACAAAAATTCCATTATGTATTGTCACCGAAATTATGAACACCTGCCAAATTTCAAGTTGATCGGAGTTATGGAATTTTTGTTGAAAATAAAAAAAATGGCTGCTCCAAGATGGCGGACAAGATTTGGTCCGATTCCATTCAAAATTGGTAAGTGGGGGTTTTTGAGGTCGGAGATCATGAATTTCCTGTTGAAATTCCTAAATTCAAGATGACGGCTTCCGAATAATCTTTTGTTTTTGTATAAATGACGATAACTCCGTTGTTATCAACACAAAACTATCACTGCGACATATCATCTGTAAGAGAAAAAAAAGTTATTTGTAACTAAGTCATAGTGAGCTATGACCTACATTTGAAAAACTAAAGTTGGTGCTGATATCTCAAATTCTAGAAGAGTTGGTATAAATTTCATATTTTTTTCGAAATCACTTTGAAAAACTGCCATGAGAATGTGAAATTCCTATTCGAATATTTTCATAAATAAAGAAGTTACGGAGGAGACATAAAAATGATCAAAATCTGTTTTTTGCGTATAAAACAAAAACGAATAGATTTTATCAAAATATTTTTTCACATTATAGTTGGCCTTGACAAACTCCACATTTGGTGTCATTTAACCGACCTCGTATCTCTCACCGTTAAAAAGATACCCATGATGAGCATGGTAAGTGGGACAGACTGTATAAATATTACCTCCTATTTAAATTCTCTCATGCAGGGTCATGAAGTTTCTCGTTTTATTTGTGATCGTCATTCTATTGTTTCGAAAAAAAAATTGCCTTATAGTTGTTTTTGAAATTTTGATCCCTTCAACAAACAAAAGTAGGCCTTGAAAATATGAATATCTCAATACTATATTATGGAATTTTTGTTTTTGAAAATTGTTCGACGGATTCCAAATTAGGAGGTTGGCGGGTTGATATCGCACACACTGTATATAGTTTGCTAATGTTTTCTCAAGCCGTTTTCGACTGAATTCGCACTGAAATTTTTGCAATATTTTCATAATAATTATAATCTTCTATTTCGTATTTTTCCTCTATGGAATAACTCATTATGATTGGAAATCCTACAGAGATGTCAAAAAATGCCTGGCATGGCATTTCTGTTGTGTCCACAGCCATCTAAATGTTATTGGTATTGGCCAACTTTGATTCAATGCTAAATAATTGACAAAAGTCTGAGAAAGGTCTCAAACTTCAGAAACGGTTCAGAGAAAACTCATGAAATTTAATACAGGATGGTTTTTGATGATGCCCAATTCAATGGTGAATTGATTGCAATAAAAATGCATAACATATTCCCTTTGAAAAAATTGAGTTACACTCGATCAATATCTGAAAAACCAATGATTTGGCGACATTGCTTATATAACTATTGAATTGGGCATCATCAAAAAACCATCTTCTATAAAATCAGATGATATTTTCTCAAGCTCATTTGAAAATATCGGATCGATCGCAGACTTTCCAACGAAAATAACATGTTACCCTCAATATCTGAAAAACCGTTGGTTTGGCAACATTGCCAATATCACCATTGAATTGTTCATCATCAGAAACCATCCTGTATAAAATTTCACGAATTAGAGCCGTTACTGAATTATAAGGCCTTTCCCAGACTTTCGTAAGACACTGTATATTTGTGAACAGAAAGAACATATCTTTCACTAGAGTTGAAAAAAACGAATTTGGACTCTTTTGTTTACTTTTTGCGATTCGCATCTGGTTTTTAAAGTACAAATGAAATCCTACAACTTATATCTGAAGTTTTTTCCACCTCGTATGGTTGTCAAAGCTGTAGAGAGGAGTTTAAATATACGGAGACACCCTGTACATGTGTAATCTAGGTACAAGGTGAACCCACTGTAAACAAAATAATCTTCAAATCGAATTGCAAGATATGAAAAGGAGATGACAAAAATGTGTAATATCCAAGGCAATTATTGATAAATTTCAATTGACTGAATTGAATCTAGTATCAAGGACTATTTAGATATTGTATTTGATTTGTCGATTATAAATCCATTGTGATGATTGAGCTATTTTCAGACTTCTCTTCCTATTTCTTCACCTCGTATGGTTGTCAAAGCTGTAGAGAGGGGTTAAAATATACGGAGACACCCTGTACATGTGTAATCTAGGTACAAGGTGAACCCACTGTAAACAAAATAATCTTCAAATCGAATTGCAAGATATGAAAAGGAGATGACAAAAATGTGTAATATCCAAGGCAATTATTGATAAATATCAATTGACTGAATTGAATCTAGTATCAAGGACTATTTAGATATTGTATTTGATTCGTCGATTATAAATCCATTTTGATGATTGAGCTATTTTCAGACTTCTCTTCCTATTTCTTCACCTCGTATGGTTGTCAAAGCTGTAGAGAGGGGTTAAAATATACGGAGACACCCTGTACATGTGTAATCTAGGTACAAGGTGAACCCACTGTAAACAAAATAATCTTCAAATCAAATTGCAAGATAATATGGAAAAGAGATGACAAAAATGTGTGATATCCAAGGCAATTATTGATAAATTTCAATTGACTGAATTGAACCTAGTATCAAGGACTATTTAGATATTGTATTTGATTCGTCGATTATAAATCCATTTTGATGATTGAGCTATTTTCAGACTTCTCTTCCTAT
Source organism: Phaedon cochleariae (assembly GCA_918026855.4). Lineage (NCBI taxonomy): Eukaryota > Metazoa > Arthropoda > Insecta > Coleoptera > Chrysomelidae > Phaedon > Phaedon cochleariae. Next base: position 34,889,373 of record OU896721.1, read on the forward strand.
TTCTTCACCTCGTATGGTTGTCAAAGCTGTAGAGAGGGGTTAAAATATACGGAGACACCCTGTACATGTGTAATCTAGGTACAAGGTGAACCCACTGTAAACAAAATAATCTTCAAATCGAATTGCAAGATATGAAAAGGAGATGACAAAAATGTGTAATATCCAAGGCAATTATTGATAAATATCAATTGACTGAATTGAATCTAGTATCAAGGACTATTTAGATATTGTATTTGATTCGTCGATTATAAATCCATTTTGATGATTGAGCTATTTTCAGACTTCTCTTCCTATTTCTTCACCTCGTATGGTTGTCAAAGCTGTAGAGAGGGGTTAAAATATACGGAGACACCCTGTACATGTGTAATCTAGGTACAAGGTGAACCCACTGTAAACAAAATAATCTTCAAATCAAATTGCAAGATAATATGAAAAAGAGATGACAAAAATGTGTGATATCCAAGGCAATTATTGATAAATTTCAATTGACTGAATTGAACCTAGTATCAAGGACTATTTAGATATTGTATTTGATCTGTCGATTATAAATCCATTTTGATGATTGAGCTATTTTCAGACTTCTCTTCCTATTTCTTCACCTCGTATGGTTGTCAAAGCTGTAGAGAGGGGTTAAAATATACGGAGACACCCTGTACATGTGTAATCTAGGTACAAGGTGAACCCACTGTAAACAAAATAATCTTCAAATCAAATTGCAAGATAATATGAAAAAGAGATGACAAAAATGTGTGATATCCAAGGCAATTATTGATAAATTTCAATTGACTGAATTGAATCTAGTATCAAGGACTATTTAGATGTTGTATTTGATTTGTCGATTATAAATCCATTTTGATGATTGAGCTATTTTCAGACTTCTCTTCCTATTTCTTACCCAGAATAAAGTGATAAATAATGACCCAAAATGATGCAAAATTAGCTGAATAAATAACATATGTGACTGAAAAGCAAATTTACCTACTTATACCTGCACAATACATAATTACTAAACACAGTAAACAAATCTAAGTAGTGAATTGAAAAAGGTTTGTTTCGAGATAAGTTACTTATGGTTGACATCTGATGTGTTTCTTTACGAGGTCAGAACAATTTAAAACCGTACAATTAAATTGAATTGTGAATGGAATGGAATAACTAGTGTTTGATGATTTTAAATAAATTAATTCACCAGTTTCAATTTTATACGGGCGTTGGAAGAAAGATCAGTTCACAATTTTCCATGAATCATGCCACATTTATTCAGTACTCTCCTCTCGAAAAAATTTCAGACATAAAAAAGTAGAGCGGAAGGTCAAGCAAAAAACAAATCAATAAAAAATGGATGATTCAATTGCCGTTACAATTCAATGCTTTGGGTACAATGAACCATGGATTACATAAGTGAACATGATGCAAAATACGAAACGCTTAATTATTTCTCAATTAGAAACAAACACGCTAGTTTTATGACAATGGAAATTAGTTCTCCATGAAAAAAGGTCAATAAAATAAATTATCATAAGTATCGTAGTGTTCTTTACAATAAAAGAAGTGTGATCCTCTGAAGGTTTAGAATTTTCTAATCATATAGGGTCTTCCATGGAAAAAATCAAAGTTAATGTCCTTTCCGGAAAAACGAATGACCCTGTATATGAAGCAACTTCACGAAATAAAAGTTTAGGTCGTTTCAAACAACTTTTTAATTCAATTTTATTTTGGCATTCATCTTGAAACCCATACAGTTTTCGAATAAGTCTAAATTGATGTTTCCAAGAAAACAGACATGACCCTCAAAAGTGTATCATCCTGTAGGTATTCAAGAACGTTCGATAGCCCCAAATATTGCGTTTCCAAAGTGTGATAGGTGTACCAGATTTCAATTCATTATTTCGAACATTCTAGGAGGGAATTGGAAAAACACGAAAAAAATCTTGAAACTTTCAACCCTGTATATCGGAAACGAAGCTCCTACGCATATATGTTCACATAGAATTTTCTTTATGAAAAAATGTCGCTACTTCAAAGTTGGGAACCAACTCCCCAGAAGTCGAAACTTGTGCGGGGTTAGGAAGAGCGGGACCTATACAGTTTATAGTGGAATCCGAACAAAAAATTGACTCACCCTGTATATTTGAAATCAGAAGAAAGGGCTCTACCGTTTAGAAAAATGAAATACTGGGTGTACCATTTAAAAAATACTAGTTCGTGTAAAACTTTTGGGTTTACGGAGCTTTCTTGTATTTTCTAGTACTAGATTCTGAATGGTCATAAAACATATACTTCACTTTTGTCCATTTGAACGCTTCTGTAAGGCCAATATTAACTCAGACAGCTATTGAATAAAATGTAAACAATCACTCTGTACATACTCCTATCGAAAGTGAAATGACGAAAAAAATTAAATATTTTGTCAAAATGGTTTAACAATAAATGAAGTTTATCAAAATGGTTTGGTGTACCATGATGCTGTTACACCCTGTATGAGAGGTATCCTGTTTATAGAGCTGAAATTGTCACAGATTCGAAATCAAAAAAATTTAAGGTAAAACTGCATTTATCATGCGATAGGTTCTTTTTTGAAAATTTTTTTTGGTACATACGTATTTTTGTCTGAAAAACACGAATTTGATAACGAAAATGTAAACAAACCATCATTTATTGAGATATTTCATTATAAATATACAAATTTGTCCTTCTTTTTTCATCTTTGGACAATTTATACAGGGTGTTTCATAATTGAATGCTGATCCTTGAGGGCGATAATCCTTGGATGATTTCAAAGAGGAAAGTTCATATCAACATATATCCTAAACCTCTTAGTTATTGAGATACAGGGTGATGAAATTTCAAGGAAAAAATGAGTGTTTCTTCATATTTTTTTATCACTCTTAGATATTGTTATGATATTTTGTATACACCTTTTCATAATTAAGGAGCATTTTTTTACGTGAAAGAAAATTCTCACCAGTGGCGTCCGTACGGGGTTTGAACTGACAATTTTTGAAGAAAAATAGTACGCCACTGATTTTTCTGAGAACCAATTTCCAGCATTTCCAATTCTTATTCATTTTGGAGCAAATTTGGTTCCTAGACTTACTTTCATACAACGTACCGTTTTCGCGTAAAAAAATAAAAACCCAAAGAATTTTGTTCCTTCAGTTCTTGGATATTGTTTTTGGTAATTCAGTAGACACCCACTGTAAGTGGAAACACATTTTGTTTTGGGACGAAAATCAAACTTTTACTTTTACCAGTGATGTCCTCGTAGACCTGATATTGAATGTTTTGTTTAAAAAAACGCTGTATGCTTCTGATTTCAACTCCCTGTAGCTTAAAAACTGAGAGGTTCAGAACATATGTTGATATGAACTCCTCTCTTTAAAATCATCCAAGGATCATCGCCTTTTAGCATCAGCATTCAATTATGAAACACCCTGTATATAACAATGTACGACACATTTTTTTTTCATTTTATGAGTCAATAGAATAGTTATTTTTGTATCTAGAGCGCGAAATGCTACTTTGGTGATCGAGATCTGATTTTTTTAACGAGGCGTAGCCGAGTTAAAAAAATAGTCGAGATGACCAAAGTATTTCGCGCTCGAGTTGCAAACAACATTTTTTCTATAAACGTCAAAAAATATAGTTCTAAAGTAAAAATATGCTTAGCTAGATATAAAAGATAGTGTCAAATTGGCTTTAAAGGCCTCCCCCTATCCTCCCTAGGTACGCACGATGTTCCACGAACATAATACGACTTTCCTTTCGTGCGCTCAAGAGATAAAACAAAGTTATTGTTGAACATTCAGAAATAAATGATTCCATGGATTTTTGCTCGATTGAGGACCATATAGTTGAAATATAAATATCTCATTAATTTTACATTACAATGCGCGAAGTAGGTACTTCGCGCACTGTTTTACTTCGCGCATTGTTATGTGCAAGGTATCATGATAACGTAGGGAACTGAAAAAAAGTGTCACTTCGCAGTTTATTATCAATGCGCGAACCTTGTCATTTTTTGACGTTTGTAGAAAAATATGATTTTCTTTCGATTTATCCGTGGATTTATCCATATTAAGTGAAAAGAAGGAAGAATATCATATTTAAAATAATGGCGTGTGTAATGTCATTCAAAATCAATCTGTTGACATTTGACATATCGTATTTGGATTGACTATTGATTAAATGGCCGTCATCTGGTATGCTTGTTCACTAAATATGAAAAACTGGCCATAAAAATTATATTTCCTGTTGAATTTTATATATAAAAATGTGTCATTGAAGTATATCATGGGTATATAAAGTGTCCAATGACAAAATGAAAATAGCAAGTAGCTGAAGGAAAAAGAAGACGAAATTTCGAACTTTTTCTTGAAATATCTCGATAAATAATGGTTTGTTCACATTTTCATTATCAATTTCCTGTTTTTCAGACAAAAATACGTAAGTTCCTTAAAACATTTTCGAAAAAAAAAACATCGCATGATAAATGCAGTCTTACCGTATTTTCTAGTACTAGTCTGAATGACCATAAAAAATACATAACTCTATTCCTTTTGAACGTTTCTGTAGGGCCAATTAAACAATCACTCTGTACATATTCTCCTATCGAAAGGTGTAATGATAAAAAAAATTAATCCTGTCAAATTGATTCATCAACAAATGAAGTTTATTAAAATGGTTTGGTGTACCACCATGCTGTTACACCCAGTATGAGAAGTTTCCAGTTTATAGAGCGAAAATTGTCACAGACTCGAAATCAAAAAAAGTTTATATACCGGGTGGCTACGGAAGTATTGCCGACGGAATATCTCAGTTATTGTATGAAGTAGCTTCGTGAAATTTGAAGCGTCGATATAATGACATAAGAGCTAGAATTTGAGCATATTGACATGTCGAAGTTAACTTCCGGTCTGACCGGAAGTAACATCAACTTTCTTATTTTAAATAGAAACCCTATTTTTTTTTCTTTTCGCTTTATTCAGCATTCAATTCCCTTTCTAATGACATATCACAAGTTGGTATCTAACCAGAAACTAGATCAGAATTTTTTTTTATTGAAATTCACCGAGTAGGCCGTGGAAGCAAAATGAAAGCCAAAAATTGAAAAGTTGGCTATGGAAACCATACGTCACTTGATAACAATTGCTACTACTGTGATATTTTATTTTCATTCGTCGGCGTTATAAAAAGCAGCCAAAAAAATAATGGAAAAATTGGGAAAAAAACAATACTCTGTAGGTCCATAACTTAAATAGGAACATACAACTTTTTCTTGCCTGTACTATTCAGCATAACCATTCCTTTCTAATCATATAATAGAAAGTCATTTTTTGGCTTTCATTTTGCTTCCACGGCCTACTCGGTGAATTTCAATAATAATTTTTTTCTGATCTAGTTTCTGGTTAGATACCAACTTGTGATATGTCATTAGAAAGGGAATTGAATGCTGAATAAAGCGAAAAGAAAAAAAAAATAGGGTTTCCATTTAAAATAAGAAAGTTGACCGGAAGTTAACTTCGACATGTCAATATGCTCAAATTCTAGCTCTTATGTCATTATATCGACGCTCCAAATTTCACAAATCTACTTCATACAATAACTGAGATATTCCGTAGGCAATACTTCCGTAGCCACCCGGTATGCCGGTAAAGAATGTTCGTATTCTTTTCCTTCATTAAACACATGGAAAATAACAAAAAAATCGAGAAGAAATATTACAGATTCGGAATTGGCACGCTAGAAATAATGCCGATTTAAAGTTCAGGAAATTGAAAACATCGAAACAATAAGTTCTCATTGACATGTTTTTGTCATAGTTCTTCAACCATTAAAACTAAACCTTACCAGTAAAAACCAGTTCTGTGGTAAAAAAACGAGATTCTATTCGAAACCACACACACACAAAACAGTCTTCACTTCACCAGCCACCCACCAAACGACCTGAACAAATCGACAATCTGATTATCATAACAAATCGCTAACAGATAGCGAATAATATCCTATTGCACAACGTTACCAAACTCGTAATAGCACTCAAATGAACACCGGCTTCTGCTGATAGGCTTGAAAAGAATCCGTCTGTATAGCAACAATGTATACCGAGTGGGCCAACGAAAACGAAAAACAGACATTCAATGTGACAGAAGTGTCAAACTGTATTTCCTTCAGATTCAAACACACTGTCTGTAACCTTAGATCATGTAACACATGAATTTGGATCGAGACTAGAGACAAATATAATTATGCGTTCGTGGATAAAATCATATACAGTGTGTCCCACTTACCATGCTCACCATGGGTATCTTTTTAACGGTGAGAGATACGAGGTCGGTTAAATGACACCAAATGTGGAGTTTGTCAAGGCCAACTATAATGTGAAAAAATATTTTGAAAAAATCTATTCGTTCTTGTTTTATACGCAAAAAACAGATTTTGATCATTTTCATGTTTCCTCCGTAACTTCTTTATTTATGAAAATATTCAAATAAGAATTTCACATTCTCATGGCAGTTTTTCAAAGTGATTTCTAAAAAAATATGAAATTCATACCAACTCTTCTAGAATTTGTGGTTTCAGCACCAACTTTAGTTTTTCAAATGTAGGTCATAGTTCACTATGACTTTTCTCTCTCACAGATGATATGTCGCAGTAATAGTTTTGTGTTGATAACAACGGAGTTATCGTCATTTATACAAAAACAAAAAATCATTCGGAAGCCGCCATCTTGAATTTATGAATTTTAACAAAAAAATCATGATCTCCGACCTCAAAAACCCCCACTCACCAATTTTGAATGGAATCAGACCAAATCTTTTCCGCCATCAATTAAAAAAAAATGGCTGCTCCAAGATGGCGGACAAGATTTGGTCCGATTCCATTCGAAATTGGTAAGTGGGGGTTTTTAGGGCCGGAGATCATGATTTTTTTGTTAAAATTCATAAATTCAAGATGGCGGCTTCCGAATGATTTTTTGTTTTTGTATAAATGACGATAACTCCGTTGTTATCAACACAAAACTATTACTGCGACATATCATCTGTAAGAGAAGAAAAAGATATTTGTAACTAAGTCATAGTGAGCTATGACCTACTTTTGAAAAACTAAAGTTGGTGCTGATATCTCAAATTCTAGAAGAGTTGGAATAAATTTCATATTTTTTTCGAAATCACTTTGAAAAACTGCCATGAGAATGTGAAATTCCTATTTGAATATTTTCATAAATAAAGAAGTTACGGAGGAGACATGAAAATGATCAAAATCTGTTTTTTTGCGTATAAAACAAAAACGAATAAATTTTATGAAAATATTTTTTCACATTATAGTTGGCCTTGACAAACTCCACATTTGGTGTCCTTTAACCGACCTCGTATCTCTCACCGTTGAAAAGATACCCATGGTGAGCATGGTAAGTGGGACACACTGTATGCATTTGTGGATAAAATCATATATACAGGGTGTTGCGAAATTCGACAGACAACGCTTGACAGGTGATAGCTCTCGTGATTTCATAATCACTGAGATAGGGACATATACGTTCTCCAAGTGTTCAGTTCTCGAGATACAGAGCGTTGAAGTTTAGAAATTGAAATAGTTTTTTGGCAATATCTCGAAAAAAAAGAAAAAGAAAATAATGCATTCGAATTCGGTATATGGTTTCATCTTTCAATGGTTAGATTTTTGACCAGAGAGACATTCCGAGAATTTTATCCAGAGGTGCGCTACAGAGGGTTGTGATAACTTTTCCTCCCATATTTTCTACGCCATTGATGAAATTTCGATTATTCCCAATTTCTCGAATTGATTGTTCAATTATGTTGAGAAATGGTACACCAGTTAACTGAAGATGACCCTGATCGAAGAATAGAATTCTGCGAAATTATGACGGAAACCATTGCAAGGCATCCTTCCTATCTCCAGAATATTTGTTTCAGTGACGAATGTACATTTTTCTACAAGCGTGCGTGATTCACTCTATAAACGCACGCAATTTAGTTTGGGGAGTGTCATTTTCCCGCAACAGTACGGGAAAATTTTTCCCACACTAGTGCGGGAAAAACAAAGATATGATAATATGGCAAAATATAAGTGGTAGGTGATGGAATATGAGAGTTTTAGTCTGTTTGTTGTAGTATTAAGTATGTATGTTCAGAATCATCCATCAAATTCAATATTCAAAAATAAAAATTGATTATTATAAAAATCCCCCTACAGATTCGGATTAATCTGATGAAAAAAACGATTATTGTTGTCAATCAAACTTCAAATGAGTTTGTTATTGTCGAAATGACAGACACAGCGTTACTGTCATTTTCGCTTCAGTGGAATTACCACAATATGATCAAAAACTTCCAGCTATAGGGATGCGATACAGATGCGTTATTGCTAACGAAGTCTTAAGAAAGGTATGAGTAGCTATACCCCCCTTTCCATTCAATTTTTTTATCCCAGATGGCGCCTAGCCGCCATCTTGAATTTTTCATCTGTCAATTCTACTCCAAAATATAGTATTCATGCACCAATTTCATCACCCCAAGTTTCGATTTCTTCAGTTGACCCGTTCAAAAATAGTTATTTATTATACAAGGGGAAAAAAAGTAGATGTTAGCTCCAGGTTGTGTGAGCTAAAATCTAATATTTTTCCCGTGTATAATACACTATTTTTTTCTGTGACAGAAGAAAGGACGAATCAATATTGAGACGATATTACATTATTTTGAAATCTGAAAATTATCGACGTGAAATTTCGAGTTTTTAACAGTAGGGACACCTGCGTTGTAGGCATCTTTATCATTCTTTTGAAGTAATCAAATATCTGATGTCACTTCTGTCAGTCTAATTCTGTGATTTGATTTCAAAAAATTGCGAATTTAGTGGTTGTTTATAGTAATATACGTAACGGCGAAGTCGAATGGAAGATAAAAGGACTTTCTTTCTCGGAGACGGTACTATTGACTCATTTTTCGGAACTATAGCACAACAAAAGCCATCAACAGTGTATATATATGATATATATCCGGGAAAAAAGTAATTTATGAAAAGTGGCATTTTATAACCTGCCAACAGAGATGAAATGCCAAACTTTTTTCCCGTCACAGAAAAAATTGTACTATATTTCGGAACTTGCTTTTATCATTCAATCTATGCTTTTATGGATCTCGGCATGTTCTTACTTAATACTCGCTGCGGTCCATAAAAACCTACTTTACACTCTTGATACATACGTAACTATAAATACCAAGGGGAATATTGCATTTTTTTATGCAAGATATTTCAATCATTATAGTTCTGTGAAAATGAAATATGGATCTATTGTCACTATATCAAATCACTTCTTTTCAATTCTAAAGTCGTTATTGATAAATATCTACAAGAATCGAGTGCTGATTCTACAAATGTCGCCTTAGAACACTGAATTTGGGTTGATTATAAACAGAGGTGGCTAAAAGTTCATAAAATGACGAGAACTACCTTATTAGAAAAACACACGCCTTGAAAAGGAATAAATAATGGAAAAACTTCATTTTGAAAGTTAGTCAGTCTGTTTTCGTTTTGGCTGGCCCACTCTGTATATACTCGCATTTGCACACGCATGTGTATTATTATAAAATATAGTTTGTGGGACTGCAATCTCGAATGATTTGTAATCTCTACCATTTGAAGCTATCGAATTACTACATATCAATTAAAGATGGCGCAGATGAGATATATATATATATATAAGTACATGGGCCCCCCACAGAGAAAGACCAAGGGGGGCATGGCCCCCCTGAAAATTCTACACTTCCTACATTCACAACTTATAGAGTGTTATTGAAATAAGCCCGTTTCTTTCCATTGACGTAGAAGTTTTAGATGTTTCTGAAAAAAAGCAGGTTCAATGATGACCTGTTTCAAAGTTATCAAGCATAAATGATACTGAAGTGAGTTTGCTTAGAACACATTGTTTTGGTCTGACGTTCATGTGGTAGCTAGATTATTGTGAAGATCTTTTAGAAACACCTGTATAAGTACTCATTATTTCTATAACATGGAATAACTTGACCTTGAACGAAAAACAATAAGTTTCGAGATGAGTTCACCTCTACGGCGCTTTTTTTGTTGATTCCGTCACCCTCCCTTGAGAATGAAATTCTGCGGATGCCCATGGATATACAGGGTGTTTCAAATCACTCATTTCATCCTGCGATATTTTACCTATCTTATAAATCTTTTCAGAAATAACATATCAGAACAAAATTCTGAAAATTCCGTCCGAATATTGAATTTGCTATTCCCTTATTTTACTACTTGAGAAAAACTGACCATGAAATGATAAGGAAGTTATGGCAAGTGTCAAAATTTTATTGATTACTGAAATCACCATTATTCTGTTCTCAAGTGATCTTGCTTAGTCCGACCCTGGTTGAAAACAAGTGCGGATGACTTGCAAAACTGAGCAAATAATATCGAACGGATATTACGCCATCTTTTATATGTTTCTTATGTATTTGTTCTACAAGATATCTCATCGTATCTTGGACTTGGACACACTTTATGCAAGAAACAGATTGATTCATTGTATAAAATACAAGATTTTGTGTAAATAACGAGACATTGAAATGAGCAAGCAACAAAGATCGTTATCTTAGCCTCATCTAAAATGACGTCCTCGAGATTGAAAAACGCTTTTCTTACTAGATATTCCTAGAACGAACAGTTCAAGGAAAGAGGAAGTTCGATGATAGTTATTTATTATACGAGGGAAAAAAGTAGTAGATGTTAGCTCCAGGTTGTGTGAGCTAAAATCTAATATTTTTCCCGCGTGTATAATACCCTATTTTTTTCTGTGACAGGAAAAAGGACGAATCAATATTGAGAAAATATTACATTATAATAGAGTGTGTCCCACTTACCATGCTCACCATGGGTATCTTTTTAATGGTGAGAGATACGAGGTCGGTTAAATGACACCAAATGTGGATATTGTCAAGGCCAACTATAATGTGAAAAAATATTTCGATAAAATTTATTCGTTTTTGTTTTATACGCAAAAAACAGATTTTGATCATTTTCATGTCTCCTCCGTAACTTCTTTATTTATGAAAATATTCAAATAGGAATTTCACATTCTCATGGCAGTTTTTCAAAGTGATTTCGCAAAAAATATGAAAGGACCCCGCACTAAACTATAGGGAAAATGGCTCTCGATGAAAATCGCTGAATTTTTGGTATGTTGCAGATTTTGATATACTGAACAGATATTTCATTGAACGAACCTCAAAAATAGACAGTTTATCCGATATAGACCTTCCAAATGTCATTTTTTCGAGAAAAAAAAGTATCTGAAAATGGTTGAATTTTTGACGTGTTGTAGATAGGAATGAACTGATGAAAAAATCTAATCGACAAACCTCAAAAAATTGACAGTTTCCTCAATATTGACCTCCAAATGTAATTTTTTCAAGAAAAAAAAATCTCTGAAAATGGCTGAATTTCTGGTATGTTGTAGATCGGAATTAACTGATGGAAAAATGCAATTGACCTAACTTCAAAAAATTGAAATTTTTTCGATATTGACCTCCAAATGTACGTATGGAAAATAAGATGAATGGAACAAAAATCAATAGACAAGGTTGCTGTTTTCGAATTGGTACCTATTTGGCATTTCATTCTTCTAAAAACAAATCTTCTTCATATAATACACCCACAGGTGAAGAACGCCGAAGAGAGGATGTAATGAAATATATATTATTCAAAAGATGGTTATAAAGGGTGGGCCATCTATTGGTCCGATTTTGAGTAGATCATTAAATAAACAAAAGCTGATTTTTTTGCAACGAATTCCGCTTTATTTGCTACAGTGTTTCTTCCGATTAAGTATGGAAAATGATTTCATTGAAATGTTGGCCACGGCTGGCTCGGCAGTAGGCCATCCTGGAACACCAATTTTCAAGCACTTTGTTCACTGTTTCCTGGTCAATTTGGGCAATTTCGGCACGAATATTCTTTTTCAAGTGATCAATTGTTTGGGGATTGTCGGCATGAACTTTACTCTTCAATGTACCCCACAGAAAAAAGTCCAGCGGCGTCAAATCGCAGCTGCGAGCAGGCCAGTGGACATCGCCGAAACGGCTAATCACACGGTTGTTGAATCTTGTGCGCCGAAGGTTGATGCTACGCGCGTCGGTATGACAAGTTGCGCCATCTTGTTGAAATCATAATTAATCGGAAGAAACACTGTAGCAAATAAAGCGAAATTCGTTGCAAAAAAATCAGCTTTTGTTTATTTAATGATCTACTCAAAATCGGACCAATAGATGGCCCACCCTTTAGTATAGGTAGTCTTTCCGGAGTCAATGGGGTTGAAGGTCGAACACTAGTCGAATTTATGCCATATATCTATTTTATTTCGATCATTCCATCTATTATAAAAGAAGTCGATACACTCATTCATTAGTTACAATAATACCAAATATATTTTTTTGAATAATCAGAATAATCACCTCTCAGCAACACTTTTGCCGCAGATGACGTGACATTGACATACCGATACCGATAAACACTTTTAGATTTTTATTGCTCAACAACCAATGGGAATATTTCCAAATTCTTCATAGAATTGAGGATTTATTTCCATAGTCGGAGTGGAGTGTTGTGTACTGAAGTATACACAATACATAAATCGTATCGTATAGTATAATTGCAATGGATTGGTCGCGGTATAGAACGTCATCACGCGTTCTCCCTCGATTTTCATGTTATGAAATATCGTGAATTTCAATAATTATTTACAATATGTACAGAGATCTGAACAGAAAAAGGTTTGCGACAGTGAACAACTTTGGGTTAGCTCTTCAAAATTATCGAATAAAATAAAATATTTGCAATGGATTGATCCCGGTATATGACGTCACGCGTTGTTTCGCAATTTTCATGTAATGAAATATCGTGAATTCCAATAGTTATTTACAATATGTACACGCGTTGTCCCGCGATTTTCATGAGATAAAATATCGTGAATTTCAATAATTATTCACAATTGACAAGTGAACAAGTGAACATCAAGTTTGGGTTAGTTCTTCAAAATGATGAATGAAAATGAAATATTTTCCTGAAACAGGCCCATCTACTCACCTATATGAGGATGTTCAGGTAAATATGTTAGAAAATAGAAACTGCAACATAGTTGAACCGACTCATTTTTCTAGTAGGTTGACTCATAGATTTTTAAGGATTTTTTTTCGAGGTTAGGTCAATTGAATTTTTCCATCAGTTAATTCCGATCTACAACATACTAGAAATTCAGCCATTTTCAGAGATTTTTTTTTCTTGAAAAAATTACATTTGGAGGTCAATATTGAGGAAACTGTCAATTTTTTGAGGTTTGTCAATTAGATTTTTTCATCAGTTCATTCCTATCTACAACATGCCAAAAATTCAACCATTTTCAGATACTTTTTTTTCTCGAAAAAATGACATTTGGAGGTCAATATCAGAAAAACTGTCCATTTTTTGAGGTTAGTTCAATGGAATATCTGTTCAGTATATCAAAGTCTGCAACATACCAAAAATTCAGCGATTTTCATCGAGAGCCATTTTCCCTATAGTTTAGTGCAGGGTCCTTTATACCAACTCTTCTAGAATTTGAGATATCAGCACCAACTTAAGTTTTTCAAATGTAGGTCATAGCTCACTATGACTTAGTTACTAATAACTTTTTTTCTCGTACAAATGATTGAACACTTGAAGAAAGATAGATAGGAAGTCATTAGCATACGTACAAAAAAAATATGGAGTTATGTACTCGACCCCCAGTATTTTGAATATTTGACAGTTATTTTCTGTTTTATTTTCCTCACACGATGTAACTCTTTGTGCTGAAGAAATGTACCAATTTTGAGATTAATATCTTATTAAATACGCGAGTAATTAAAACACAGTTTTTGATTTCCAACTTTGACACTCTGTATATCGAATATGAAGGGCTAAAATGAAAAATGGTATTTAGAAACTAATATTGTTCTTGTTCAAGGAATATATGGTTGATAGATTGACCTCCTTCTAGCGGACACCCTGTATATAAAGAAATACGTTGAGAATTCGCATTCTCCATGTGATTAAAATATCAATTCTTTCTCGGTTTATTCAACAGAAAACAACTACTTTCCCGGCTATATGCCACGACGAATATTGAATTACATCTATTGAACACACACGATGAGGATTCGAAAACAAAATCTTGCATAAAAAAAAGTCAAATCCTAAGTTGTTTGCGCTATTTTCTATATATTTATATCTGTGGTTTTAGTATCAAAAATAGCAAAGATATCATCGACATATCTAATCCAAACTCTAAAAATACTCCAATTTTTATTTTGCGTTTGCTTGCCTCGAGGTTGATAACTTGGGGAGTTTTTATAAAGGGCCCCGACCGAACCCCATAACATACTAAAGAATCGCTACTACCCCACTTTTTGCATTCAAAAAATCCTCACGTACTGGACTATATTCAGTTATGTGCACATTCAAATTGAATTAATGCATTTGTGTTCTTGGTATGCTTTTTACTATGAGTTATGTTTACATTAATGCTATCTGAATTTTCTTATCAGAGAGAGATTAAATGGTCTTTTATAGGATGACATTGGGGGTTAGGATATCTTGATTTGTTGATTTTTCTAATTGAAACTGTTGAATATTCAGAATGATATTACATAATATGCACATCTTTATATGAAGGAGAATAACATGGTAGTCAATTATACCTTTGCTCGATTGTCTTTCCAAATTCTGCAAAATTTTAGAAATATTTATTCAAAATAAAGAACAATGTTTATTCCACGATACTACCATGTTATTCTCTTCAAAATGGCTTTCTATTGATATCTTCATAGATAGAGAACTCTTCTATACGCCAATAAAGATTTGAAGATCACATGCGAGCACTTATAGCCATATCCAGTGGAAAGAATTCTGGTGTGAGATTTCAAACGTTATCATCCGCCATTTTGTTTTGGATGAATATTTTTGTCTGAGATTCTGAGGTTGTATAGAGAATCGAAAGACCTTTCAATCGAGGTATCTTTCAACCCCCCACTCCATTTAAAAAAATCTTCCAAAATGGAGCCCAGGCGCCATTTTGGAGGATACATATTTTTTTTTTGGAACAATATATAGCACTGAAACTACCATTGTAGCAAAAAAAAATTGAAAAAAAAAATCCCATCCGTTCAATAGTTAACCAGGGGGGGGGGGTGACTTTATGGACACAGTGTATAGCATAACGTGTTTCTTCATTGCTTGATCCTGAAAAAAATGACCCCTAATAAAATCAAATAATCCTAAAAAAAAAACAAAATCTTCAAACGATTCCGATTGTTTGCCAGGATTTTGCGTCAAAACCAAAGAAGCATCCACCGGTTGCAAAGTTTTCGTGAATGTATGCCAAACCGATGCTATACCCCCACCCAAAGACATTTCCACTCAGCAACTGAGAGACTGCCTGAACTCTGAGGATCCGGGGGACTATAGGGTCCCTATGAGCATAGGGGAAATCAGAACCGAACCAGATAAGAAGGGACAGGATTCCAAAACGTGCGACATCGCCATACACCCGGATTTTTTCAAAAAATCGAACACCACGACGAATTCAAAAGCTTCTTTTTCGCTATCGTCTTCCAGGGTATCGAAGACAAGTATGGTATCGTTTGCGAGGACGAGAAGACCGTATTGAAAAATAGAAAAGCCTTCGGAACACTACAGACACATAGGTAACACCCTTGATTATAATATAATGATAATTTTATTCATCCTTTATGAGCACGAAAAAAAATACAGGGTGTTCCATTTGAAATAACAAAGTTGCTAGTTGTTTCTGATAGAAGTGGCAACACTGTATCGATGAATATATTTTAGACGGATAGAGAATGTTCAATTATCAAAGCATCTCAATTTTCAGAATGTGTTGTCTTTTCGTTCTCCAGATCTAATAGGCCATCCACCGTGGATCACCCTGTATAATTCGTGACGTTCAATTCGATGATTGTCCCATGATAAGAAACATATTTTTCATATCATGTATCTTGTGATACATCCTTCTTCTTATATACAACTACAATATGGTTTGATAAAACAGTTATTACAATACATGTGATGATGATTGATAATAATATACAGGGTGGGTCACGGTCGATGGCACCTGAGACGTTTACGGAGAACGGGACATAAGATCATTCTGAAAATTTGGTTACTCAAGTAATTGCTCTTGATCTATCGATCTAAAATATTTTCAGCTCTGCGGCGTTGCCGCTTCTATCGAAAAGTAGCAACAACTTTGTTATTTTAAATGGAACACCCTGTATTTTATCGCATTTTCAGATTCTCTCTGAAGAGCTGATTTCATCGATGTATCACACTTGGGGTCTAGCGGAAATGATTACAGAGATATAGGGTGTGAAAAATCGACATTTTTCAACTTTAGGAATTTTTTTTGTCGAAACTATTCATTATTGGTCAAAACGGCTCACATGTTCCTATCCCAACTTTTGATCAACTATCTACTGACATTTAATTGAAACAAATACAGGGTGGGTGCAGAATTCAGATTCTTGATCACCCGGTATATGTCCCAATTAAATATCAGTAGATAGTTAATCAAAAGTTGAGATAGGGACATGTAAGCCGTTTTGACCAATAATGAATAGTTTCGACAAAAAAAATTCCTAAAGTTGAAAAATGTCGATTTTTCACACCCTATATCTCTGTAATCATTTCCGCTAGACCCCAAGTGTGATACATCGATGAAATCAGCTCTTCAGAGAGAATCTGAAAATGCGATAAAATACAGGGTGTTCCACTCAAAATAACAAAGTTGTTGCTACTTTTCGATAGAAGCGGCAACGCCGCAGAGCTGAAAATATTTTAGATCGATAGATCAAGAGCAATTACTTGAGTAACCAAATTTTCAGAATGATCTTCAATATTTTGGCTAGGTAGATGAATAATGGTTTGTTCACATTTACATTATCAAATTCCTGTTTTTCAGGCAAAAATACATATTTACCAATCAAATTTTTGAAAACAAAAAAACCATCACATGATATTGATAAGTGCAATTTTACCTAATCTTTCAATTCTTCAATAACTGATGAAATGAATTTATGTCCCGTTCTCCGTAAACGTTTAAGGTGCCATCTACCGTGACCCACCCTGTATAATTCACACTTACACATACACCTAATAACAAAAATGTCACGAAGTTGTTTTCATGTAAGATGGATCTTTCCTTAGTGAAGAAGAACCCTTGTATTTTTTGCATATGGCCATAACAGCAAAGTGAACATAGAGTAATGAGGAATGTTCGTAAAACTTCTCATTGTATTTCGTCGGAAAGAATTCAGACAATGGCATCAGAAGACATTATTCAGGACTATGCCATGATTAAATCATCTGAATGAATATATTGGCAACTTCTGTTATTCAGATCACTCTGTATCAATGATTATCATTGTCTTTCCTTCGATCAACGTTTATTCTGATCGATCGCCATTGATGAAGTCAATAAATCAGTTTTCTCATATAGGCGATGGCATTCGGATTTTCTGAAAATCAGTTTATTGTTGACCACCCTGTAAAAAGGCTACTACAATCTTTCTGTAACCTTGAAACAAACCTATCTTCAATGAATTTTGGTAGGGTGAATGCCTATCACGAGATTTTCATATTCTTCATTAAGCTTCGTACTCAAAAATACACAAAATTCATGATGTTTCACCCTCTAGCGCCGAATCTGGGCCAATGGAGTCTTCTACTTAGAATGACTACAGCTACGACATATCAAAAATCCAACCATTTTCACCGAAAGACATTTTTCCATATAATGTGTGCATGGTCCTTCAAACAAATTCTCATATTTTGGTGTTTAATATCTGTAGTTCAGAGATAGCCCATACTTGATGAATCACCCTGTATGATAATCGACTTAAGAACTCGCAGGAAATATGAAGGTACTCTACTTTAATTTGGTGTCATTTTAGAATTCAACAGAGGGAAATCAGTAAAAAGATGGCCGAGAATAGACAGCCATCTCTGATTGGCGAGATCGAAGGCACAGAGAATAAAAAAGTTGTGATTGAAACAATTTCCAGCACTGAAAATGAACCAAGGGAGCCAGAATATCGCCTGTACAAAAAAAGTGGCCAGAATTGTTTGTATGGAGAGTTCAGATTACCTGATGTGGTAAGCTCTAGAGTTCCTAAAATGTACTTGACACTGCTGTTTTGACAAGCAGTGACAATGAAACATAACCACAAACGATTTTGAAGCAAATCATATGTTTTGCCGGACAAGGACAAGAATATGTTTTTCGCTTAGATAAAGGATCCTCGCATGGTGGTACATCCATATATCTTTCTCTGTCTTTGATTTTTGTATGAGAGTGCATAGCGTCTCCTTGAGTGGATAAAAGGGTACGATAATTGATAAGAAAATTATTTCTTCTCGAAATATTGAATGGTAAGGCTGAAGGACCTCAATGGAGGTCGATATCAAGTTGGTGTGTACATATATAGCAACGAAATACATATACTATTTCTATGAAATAGGTCTCTTATATGTAGGTTTATATAAACTACTCAACACTAATTTCGTCGCACACCAAAATGTCGCCCCTGTTATAATGTGAATAACTTTTTTCAGTTTAGAACAATTTGAACTTGGTTCACACTGTTCGATAGCCCAGTCCTTCAGATATAATCTCGTACTTCATTGAAACATTAGGGTATTCACATAAAATCTCTACATGGTGTTTTCCGACACTGTGCAAAATTTCGAAATATTCAAGGCTTTCAAATGGTGAAAAAAATTTTTTTCTCAACTTCGACAACAGAGGCATGAAGATGATCTCATTACCTCGAGATATTTCGCGAATCAACTTCCTATCTCTCTTATTTCCAGAGTGATCTCAAAAAATCAACTTTTTGGTTTTGCAGCCATAACTTTTTTCCACGTCAACCGATTTTGGAAATCTTAGGCTCATTTTGAAGATAAAACTTCGGATGAAGAGATCTGAATATCAGAATTGACTCAAGATGGCTATCAAAGATCTAGAGTTTTCTTGAAAGTGACCCAAATCTGGAACGCCCTTCGAATCTCGGTTGGGAGGAGAATTGAATGAAAATCAACTTGTTCTCGGAAAAACAATTCATTCTGGATGCGTCCATATTTTCCTCGCTCTCAGTAGTCAAGAATTGTGCGTGAGAAAACACAATTGAAACATGTTCTTGCAAAAACATTAGATCATTTCTCCTCTGTAATGCATGGCCCGCCGTAACCAACGTGTCGGAAAACACCATGTAGAGATTTTATGTGAATACCCCAATGAAGTACGAGATTATAGCTGAAGGACTGGGTTATCGAACAGTGTGAACCAAATTCAAATTGTTCTAAACTGAAAAAAGTTATTCACATTATAACAGGGGCGACATTTTGGTGTGCGACGAAATTAGTGTTGAGTAGTTTATATTAACGAAATACATATACTATTCCTATGAAATAGGTCTCTTATATGAAGGTTTATATATATACGTTCAGTTGAATATTTTTTTATCACAAAAGTTCAGAATAATGGGGTAAAAACTGATAAATTTCAACCAATGAAACATAGTTTCATTTCGTATGGAACAATTTCACTTGTACAAGAGGGTTAGGTAATGAGTAATTAATAAATGAACAAATGTAATAGTATTGTTCATCTAAACTATGAATTTTGCTCAAAATTGCTTGGATATTTGCTTCTTCAATGTTGCCTTTGTTTCAAATCTGAAATAATTTTTAGGCAATAGTTCTGAATTTTGCTAACTCTGACTATTGCAACTAAATCTTTCTGCCTTAACTTATTTTTCAACTCTCTATTTTTTTCTTTCATTTGTTTCCTGAATTCCTCACTCTCTTCTACTCGTGAACCTTGGATTTGTGAATATTCCTGCTCTAAAAATTCGATTCTCAAGTTTTTTTCTTTCAAAATATGTTCTGAATGAATTTCATTATTTGCAAGTTTTTCTTTTCTTGTTGGTTCTAAATTGGAATAAGGTTCTTTTCGATACTCGCCTCAGTTTATAAATTGTGGGTTCGGCTCTTTCTCTCAATACGATACTATTCTTCAACATCAAATCTTCCGTTCTGAAGTGAAACTGATAAAAATGCGTTGGAAAATGGTCTATATCCTACCGAGAAATTTGAATACATCGCAAATTTTGTGGCCTGAACCTATACTCCGTATCGGCTGCATCATATTCTGTTTCCATTTTAGAAGAATTACCTACCTTATCCGATATATCGGAGTTTTAATCTTCTCCTGAAGATGCTAACATAGTTAGCGAAACACGTGTCAAGGCGTTAAAAAATCGGTTTGATTAGTGGTAAAACAGTGTAGTGACCTTATCCGATGGAAATTCGAATTGATTGAATTGATTTCCCGTGTTCTCACAGTTGGAAACTGCACAAACTTGCATCTTTCTCCTAATTCTCTCAATTTGTCAAACCTTTAAAAATTTATGTCATGCACGTCCGTGTCCAGTCAGTTCCCGCTTTTTCCATCAATTTATTTGTGGTTATGTCTGATTGTCAGTGCTTGTCATAGTGTCCTAATATACAAAAAACGTCAAAACAGCAGTGTCAAGTACATTTAGAAACTCTAGTAAGCTCTGATCCTAAACATTGATTCATTATTATAAAATTTGACTTACCTTCACAGAAGAAACATTGCTGTATTTTTTTTTCAGTTATCTTCCAAAGAACTCACTCTGGATATTGGCGAAGATAGATTGCTTCTTGAATCAAAGACTAGGGGTTACTTGATCGACATTTTCGTTCCATACATCGTCAAACAAAAGGGTTGTTCGTCTTCTTTCAACAACTCCAGAAAAGTGAGTTAAGGATCACAAAGAGAGAGGAACTCAAAGTCATTACCACAATAGTTCATAAAATGAACGAAAATGGTAGATAACGAGAGGAAAACATCTCTAAAATTTTCCGAATTACAGCTGTTTTGCTGATACCTTACGCTTATCCCACAAATTAAATTTATTGAAGGATCAGAGTACTCAAAATTGATTGGGTTGTACTCTGGTAGGATCACATTGTCTTTAAAAAAACAAATGCCGGTGCCATAGCAACTAATTTGTTGTATGCCTCCATACTTGACCATTTGTCGTTGTGTCATTAATTAAGTGTCTTGTTTTATTGACTAAAATTACATAAAATGTTGCGTTAGTAAACTATGGGCGTAGTAAACGTTACACCGCTCGTGCAGTGGGAGTTCATGAAGCAACTGCTCGTAGAGCAATCCGCAAGTACGAACAAACAGGAAGGACCGCTCGGAGGGTCGGTTCTGGTCGCCCCCGAAAAACTTCTCCAAGAGATGATCGCTTCTTGAGATTGCGGATTTTACGGAATCGATCAAATACTGCGGTAAATGTTCTGCAAGATCTTCGCCAAATTCGTGATGTTAGGGTAAGTAAGCAGACGGTATGTAGACGTCTAAAAGAGGTTAATTTAAAAGCTAGGAGACCTGCAAAAGATCCAAATTATTGCCCGAACATCGTGCTGCTAGAAGAAATTTTGTTGAAGATTATGAACAGTGGAATATTCCTGAATGGTCGAATGTCTTGTTTACGGATGAGTCAAAGTTTTGCCTCAACATGGTGGATGGAAGAAAAAGAGTGTGGAAAAGAACTGGTGAACGGTTCAATCAAAATTTAATAACAGAATGCGAAAGTTTTAATGGTGGGTCCGTTATGGTGTGGGGAGGGATTTCAATGAATGGAAAGACACCCTTTCATGTTTTTCCGGTGAGGCAGTCGATGAATGCCCAAAGGACCCCGCACTAAACTATAGTGAAAATGGCTCTCGATGAAAATCGCTGAAATTTTGGTATGTTGCAGACTTCGATATACTGAACAGATATTCCATTAAACTAACCTCAAAAAATGGACAGTTTTCCCGATATTGACCTCCAAATGTCATTTTTTCGAGAAAGAAAAAGTATCTGAAAATGCTTGAATTTTTGGCATGTTGTAGATACGAATAAACTGATGAAAAAATCCAATTGACCTAACCTCCAAAAATTGACAGTTCTCTCGATATTGACCTCCGAATGTAATTTTTTCAAGAAAAAATCTCTGAAAATGGCGGAATTTCTGGTATGTTGTAGATAGGAATGAACTGATGAAACAATTCAATTGACCTAACCTCAAAAAATTGACAGTAATCCAGAAGTCAACGACAGCAACAATATACAATTTTTCATTATTGCATCCCTGCAATCATCAATATAATTATTATATTCAACAACAATCTACGACAAACCAAAAATTCAGGACTCTTCTATTACAAACAGAATGGGTACATTGAAACATTAAAATAATTGTGTGATGGGCAAAAAGACACAAAAAACATGAAAAAAGTTATCAAAATAAAATGAAAACCTGACAAACTTCAAAAATCTACTCACCTATATGAGGATGTTCAGGAGAATGTGTTTGAAAATCGAGGCTGCAACATAATTTAATTGACTCATATTTCTAGTAGGTTTACTCATAGATTTCTGAGGATGTCCCATGATGAAGGACGAAACGTCGATGATGATGAAACATTATTTTTTCCTGACTCTCCTGACCTTGAAATTGTACAGAATAACATTCTGAAGGTCAACTTTCATACAGTTGTTGTTTTAGGGGTCAGTAGCAGTAAAACTGTCAATTTTTTGAGGTTAGGTCAATTGGATTTTTTCATCAGTTCATTCCTATTCACAACATACCAGAAATTCAGCCATTTTCAGAGATTTTTTCTTGAAAAAATTACATTCGGAGGTCAATATCGAGAGAACTATCAATTTTTGGAGGTTAGGTCAATTGGATTTTTTCATTAGTTTGTTCGTATCTACAACATGCCAAAAATTCAACCATTTTCAGATACTTTTTCTTTCTTGGAAAAATGACATTTGGAGGTCAATATCGGAAAAACTGTCCATTTTTTGAGGTTAATTTATTTGAAATATCTGTTCAGTATATCGAAGTCTGCAACATACCAAAATTTCAGCGATTTTTCATCGAGAGCCATTTTCACTATAGTTTAGTGCGGGGTCCACATTGACATTGTAGAGCAGTATGTCTTACCTTATGCAGAGTTAGTGGGCAATAATTTTATATTGATGCACGATAATGCCCGACCACACACTGCAGCAATAGTCCGAAATTTCTTAGAAGCTACTGGTATTACTACATTACAATGGCCTGCAGACCGGTTTCGAGCTTGCGATTTTATTCGTCTATACGAATTATTCATAGATTTCGAGTGGATGAAATCCAATGTTTTGCGTGGCATATAGTCAGGAAAGTAGTTGTTTTTCTCTCGTTATCATTCTCGTTGATTTTATAAACTATCGTGGCAATGACTTTGAGTTTCTCTCTCTTTGTGACCATTGCATTCCACTTTGAGTATTTGGCTTTTTCCTAGTTGAGTTAAGGATGTTTACAGTGAAACAAGAGTCAACGTGTTTTTTTATCATTTTTAATATTGTTTTCAGGTATTAACGGTAACAATGCCACTCGTTGGAGGCTGATAAAATAAACGTAAGTTGCTGTTGAATGAAGTTACATTGAGTACTTTAAGCGTTGAAGTTTCATCATTATATCTCAAGAACACTTTTTCCCGAGAATATTAGTTATAAAATGATTGTTTTTTCGTAACTGAAATATTAAAATTATTCCACTAACTTCATAGCTTCATTTAGCTCAGTATATCCCCATGTGATAAATAAGTTGAAGCTCTATTTAAAATGACTGTCTTTATATAATATCAATCATAATGAGATTAAACAGGGTGTCCCTGAAAGATCTGCACAACATCTCAAAACATATTCCTGAGGTCAAAATAATCTGATTTGAAGCAACTCACCTCAGTCCTGAATTGTAGTGATTGTTCCGATTCCGAAATACAGAATTGTGAATTTGAAAAATATAAATCGAGTTTTTCAGAATTTATGAAAATCTTTCTCCTCAAAAATTGGTATCCGGTGGTTTTTTGGTATGCGAGACCTGAATTAGGACATGTTTTCACTGTGGCCATCAGAGGGTGCTTACCAATGCACTCCTTATGGTTTAGAATCGCCATAACTCTTTTGTCAGTGTAGTTTCTAATTTTTTTCGTTGAGGAGATAAGTTTCGGAACATTTTCTAGCAAAAAAGTTAATCTTGTGAAAATCCGCTAAAGTAAACCAATTTCGAGATATTTCTGTTTTCAATGTTTAATGCAGCATTTAAATTATTTTGATTAGAAAATGTTTGCTGTTATCTTCGTGGATTTTTCAAGATACTTTCTTTGAGGGTACTCGTCGATTTTTATTTGTTATCTTCTTCACCACCCTGTATCTCGAAAACGGAGCAATTTCGGACTGAGGTAAGTTGCTTTAAATCGGTATATTTTGACCTCAGGAATATGTGCTCAGATGTTGTACAGACCTTTTTGGGACACCCTATACAGTGTCATTCATAAAGTCGGCATCATATGGGAAAAACTTTTATTATTGAAAGTAAGTAGCATGAAAAAGCTACTGGTATGAAGTAGTTTCGTGGAATTAACAATTCTTCAAATATTACAGAAATTTCGAAAAATTAAAAAAAAAATCAAAATCTAAAAGTTGCAATAGAAAAATCAAATTCGGGAAGCATGTGTAAAATTGAAATAGAAACAACTTTTTCAAGTAAACTTTTCGATATTCGAAAATAAGCCTACTTTCAGCGATTAATTTGAAAAAATGTCACTTTTGACATGTAGCGAAAGTCACGTGACCCCGATTGAGTAGGTCATTTTTCATCTTTTTTGAAGCAACACTAGACGTCCAAATCGAATTTCAAAATAAGTCATTGATAAAAGTTTTTCCCATATGATGCCGACTCTATGAATGACACTGTATATAATTTAGTGAGAACTACTTGATTCACGAGTGTATTTGAAAGCGTATAGTTAATAGTACTGAAACACTTTCAAATTCTTAGTTAGAAATTTATGATATAAAATGTGCGAATTATGATGTATCTCAAATGTGATATGTATCTCAATATCTGAAGTAATTTCAGAAGAATACTTAGAGCGAAATAATAATACAAATGAAAATATTGATTGAAATTTGCATCATCCTAGAAATATTTTTTTGTCGTTCACTTTCTTACTGAACTCTAAAAAAGGTTTAAAAATCACTGGAAAGTTTTTCTATTTGGTGCTGAGTCAGAGATGCGATTAAATTATAAAATATACTGGCAGAAAAATCACCAATATAAAATCTCATCGATTTTATGATTGTAGCAACTACAATTTTCGATTTTATGACATTTCACAGCACAAATTGAATGACCTCATTTATCTACCAAAAATTCGGCAGTAACATTGGATAAAATAATGTGGAGAATGTCAATATAGCTTCCACATGAACCTAACCACTGAAATAAAACTACTATCTAGACCGCTAAATGCCATAAAAAAGCTTTGCCACTCACGAGATTCAGGACTCTTACCCTCGATTATTTACACTAGTAAGATGAACCATCATCATGAGAGCAATGAAGTTAGAAATTCTGTTTACTAGGTGGCGGTATCTATAAGCGAGAAGGTGAATTTTTTTTTGTTGAGTAGCAAAGGGTAGGGATCGGTAATGCAGAATATATTCTAAGTTTACTTTTAGACGTTTTTATGCAAGAAGGAATGTCGCATCAGGGTCTGATTAAAATACTTTTGATTTAAAGTCAGAATATCAAAGTTTGTGATTCTCCTGCTCCATTCCTAGATGGTTCAGCAACTTACAGATAGATGGACGGCCATATTTTGCTGAGCTTCGCTAGCATCGCCTGCGAACCAGCCGCAAAAACTTAGGCCAAATTTGGCGTCAACATCTTGTTAGTGTAAATATTCGAGACTCTTTTGTTTCCAAAACAAAATAGAACTGACTTGATGATTCAAACGACAGTTTGTGCATTGAGGAGAAGCGTTTTCAGGCGAGCAAGTTGGATGAGATTTTTTAGTTTCTAAGATATGCCATTCAGCGGTCTAAATATCATTTGTTATGTCAGTGATCAAAGCCCTTATATTTCAGTGAAAAAAGTCGGCCTTTCAATCCTCATAAACCTAAACAACTGCGGCAACAAATAAAACGGATTGAACCCGATCATAGCGCAATTAACTACTTGCAGCTAGGCTCAACAAAAGTATTAAGCCTATTCTGCGAAGTATTCTCCGACTTTTTGAGGTTATCGACGTCCTCCCGCAAGATGGCGCACAACGACGTGTAGGTCACGTGTTTGAAGGCGATCTTAGTGAGCAAAACGCCGGTACAGTACAAAAATTGAAGGACCTCATTTTTCTACCAAGAATTTGGTAGTAATATCCCATATTACGATGGGAAGCATGTCAATATAGCTTCCACATGAACTTGACCATTGACATAAATTACCAACTAGACCGCTAATGATATAAAGCAAAATTTAAGCCACGAGAAAAGTAGAGAACATGAATCATTCGCATTTAGTACCAGTCATATATCTTATGAGCGACAAGGTAAACTACTTTTGTTAAATAGCAAAGGCTTTTATGTTTCCAAAAGAAAAGATGCATGACTAGATGTCATGAAGACAGTTTGGTAGTTTTCAGGCGTTTCAGACGATCAATTTGACCGAGATTTTCAGGTAGCTGGGAATTGACATGGCGGTCTAGACAGTTATGTCAATGATCAAAGCCCTTATATTTCCGTGAAAAAAGTCGGCCTTTCAATCCTCATAAACCTAAACAACTGCGGCAACAAATACAACGAATTGAACCCGATCATAGCGCAATAAAGTACTTGCAGCTAAGCTCAACAAAAGTCTTATGCTTATTCTGCAAAGTATTCTCCGACTTTTTGAGGTTATCGACGTCCTCCCGCAAGATGGCGCACAACGACGTGTAGGTCACGTGTTTGAAGGCGATCTTAGTGAGCAAAACGCCGGTACAGTACAAAAATTGAATGACCTCACTTTTCTACCAAAAACTCGGCAGTAATATGGGATGAAACGATGGGAAGCATGTCAATATAGCTTCCACATGAACTTGACCATTGACATAAATTACCAACTAGACCGCTAATGCTATAAAGCAAAATTTAAGCCACGAGAGAAGTAGAGAACATGAATCATTCGCATTTAGTACCAGTCATATATCTTATGAGCGACAAGGTAAACTACTTTTTGTTAAGTAGCAAAGGCTTTTATGTTTCCAAAAGAAAAGATACATGACTAGATGTCATGAAGACAGTTTGGTAGTTTTCAGGCGTTTCAGACGATCAATTTGACCGAGATTTTCAGGTAGCTGGGAATTGACATGGCGGTCTAGACAGTTATGTCAATGATCAAAGTCCTTATATTTCCGTGAAAAAAGTCGGCCTTTCAATCCTCATAAACCTAAACAACTGCGGCAACAAATACAACGAATTGAACCCGATCATAGCGCAATAAACGTACTTGCAGCTAAGCTCAACAAAAGTCTTATGCTTATTCTGCAAAGTATTCTCCGACTTTTTGAGGTTATCGACGTCCTCCCGCAAGATGGCGCACAACGACGTGTAGGTCACGTGTTTGAAGGCGATCTTGGTGAGCATGACGCCGGTACAGTACAAAAATTGAATGACCTCATTTTTCCACCAAAAACTCGGCAGCAAAATGTGATAAAACGATGGGAAGCATGTCAATATAGCTTCCACATGAACTTGACCATTGACATAAATTACTAGCTAGACCGCTAATGCTATAAAGCAAAATTTAAGCCACGAGAGAAGTAGAGAACATGAATCATTCGTATTCAGTACCAGTCATATATCTTATGAGCGACAAGGTAAACTACTTTTTGTTAAGTAGCGAAGGCTTTTATGTTTCCAAAAGAAAAGATACATGACTAGATGTCATGAAGACAGCTTGGTAGTTTTCAGGCATTTTCAGACGATCAATTTGACCGAGATTTTCAGGTAGCTGGGAATTGACATGGCGGTCTAGACAGTCTTATGTCAATGATCAAAGCCCTTATATTTCCGTGAAAAAAGTCGGCCTTTCAATCCTCATAAACCTAAACAACTGCGGCAACAAATACAACGAATTGAACCCGATCATAGCGCAATAAACGTACTTGCAGCTGAGCTCAACAAAAGTCTTGTGCTTATTCTGCAAAGTATTCTCCGACTTTTTGAGGTTATCGACGTCCTCCCGCAAGATGGCGCACAACGACGTGTAGGTCACGTGTTTGAAGGCGATCTTAGTGAGCAAAACGCCGGTAAAACCGATGACGGTTCTCAGAAGGAGACAGCCGAGCATCGAGTAGGTGGGCCACATGATCAAATATGGCGGCGACAGATCGGTGGGCGACATCAGACCGGTACGGTAGTTGAGCCAAGCGCCCACGTGGATTCCAACGCACACTGAGATTATCATGGTGGTGTCGCCCCTAAAAAATTATATGTACACGATAATTATTTATAAATTACTCAATAGCTATCTCAGTTGATATTAGTCTGACAGAAATGTTCAAATGGACAAAAATGTATTTTTTTATGGGCATCCAGAGTATATCATTAGAAAATGCAAAAAAGCATCATAAACCTAAAAATTCTACATAAACTGGTATTTTTTATATGGAACATTTCATTTAACTAAACAGTAGAGCTCTTTTCTCTGATTTCTTATATATTTATACCGGGTGGCACGACTCATGGTATACCGCCCTATTTTCCTTTGTTTTTCTAGCTATATTTCTGGAATTTGGAACATCCAAATGCTCAGTAGGGGAAATTTTCTAAAATTTGAGGAATTTTGTTCATCTTCCTATACTTCATTCCATAATCGGTTAGAGATTATTATAGCAAATTCAACGATACCAGGTTCAAACCAGATATTGTTGAATTCCTCACAATAATCTCTAACTGATTATGGGTGTTTCATTTGAAAATTTAAAATTGATGTCATTTCCAGTATTACCAAAATTTGAAAAAAACTTACTAAAATGTTAGAAAGTGCCCTCTAGTGAGCTAATTCTATGTTGAAGATTTCAGAAATATAGCTAGAAAGACAAAGTAGAAAAGGGGGTGTATTCCTCAAGTAAGAGTGAAGGATTTTGTTGGCAAATTTCGTTAGAATCGTGGCCCGATTGTGCGTCGAAATAATTTTGTTTGCCCAATTTCTCCAAACGCCCTGTATTGGAATGACAACTATAACTTGTCTGTGGACGAAAACAGGTAATTTCGAGTGCAGTGAGACCAAGAATGAGTATTGAAAATTGTCGCTATTGAAAAGTGTTTTCGGTCCATATACTCCAAACGCCCTGTATTGGAATTGGAATGCCAAATATAGCTTGAACGGGTAATTTCGAGTACAGTTAAGGCAAGAATGTGTATTTTATGATTCTGGTGGATGGTATTCATTGAAATGCCGAATAAAGCTTGTCTGTATACGGGAAAGGGTGAAAGAAAAATATGGTCAGAGTTCCATCGATTTTGGATGATTTTGGAGAGTAGGCCATGACAATGATTGCAATATAGTGGCTATTGCTAATATACCTGGATATGTGCTAATTGTTATGGCCTTCTCATGAAAATCGTTTAGAAAGCGATCAAATTCTGTCAGTTTTGGATGCCCATAAGTTGAGAAATAAGATAGATAATCTTGGGTATTCGAAATTCATAAACTTTGCTAGTCCCTGAACATTTTCGTAGATTGTGAAAATTCATCTTCTGATTGATGATTCAGTGAAAAATATTCCCTGTAAGCCACTTTTTCATTTTTCTTATTTTTTTCCACTGTCAAAAATAAGAGTTATTACAGGAGGTGGTCCTTTACAAACATTTCACTGGATACATGAAGAAGAATCGTTCTATGAATTCCATCTACTGCTCTGGAGTATATGAGTGTCTTCAAGATAAGTTTTCAGAAACAATAAATTTTCCATTTCCTAAACACAGATCATAACTCTATTATTTTTTGAAAACTTGTCTGTTTAAAGAGCAGTTTGTCAATGTGTTGAATATCAACTTGAATAGTCAAAAGATTAATACTGTATGTAAGTGTATGGAATCACGTCAAGTGCCCTTATGAGGGGAGTGTATCAACTTTGGCGTTCGTACTGCCTCCCTACAAAAGAGGGTGTTGCCTATTGAGAGTTAGATATAAAAAGTGGTTTCATATCAGTTCTTTTCAAAATTTGAGAAATAATAAAGTTGTTTTTTTATTGGATATATGTTCTCAGAAAGGTACACCAATTTATAAGTGTAATTAATAAAGAATGATATATGAAGCTATTGGAAAATTCGGTGAGAATGCTTTGATGGATTTTATGTTTTGGAAAGTGTCAAATTAGTTGTCAAAATTTGAGAAACAATTTTGTTCATTACTTAATTCTCATATTAACCCTTTCCACAAACTTATAAATGTGTCATTCATTCACTCATGTTTGTGAATCACTCCTGATGATGAATGTTGCCAAAGTTAATGGAGTTATTCAGAAAATGATCATGAAATATTTTAACATCTTCAATGTCAAATTACAACAAAAATGTTTGAAAACACTGAAAAAAAAAGCAAGTTCCTGGGGCAGTTTTCTCCAAATGTCATTTCAGTTTTACCTTAAATGATACTTAATATGAATTCATGCATCTCACTAACCTTGTTGGTGTCCATTTACCACTATTTGGATAGTAGACTATCATCAAAATAGAGGTAACTAGTAGTAATAAAGGGGGCAGTAGGACTTGTGAGCAAATATTCATCAAAATAGTCTATCAAAGGTATCATGAAGGCCATTATGGCAATCGCCAGTCCCAAACCAGCAATGATATCCTGAAAATACACAAACAAACTCTTTTCTTGGTGTACCTACTACAACATTTAGATATGATAGAAAAACTTCACCATTTTTTAATATCAGGTGCTGAACATGCAAGAAAAAATCAGATTTTCATCATCTATGAAAGTAAAAGTTGCTTGAGAAGTTGTCTGGCCAATAAAATATCAATTAACCTAGTCTATCAAAGGTATCATGAAGGCCATTATGGCAATTGCCAGTCCCAAACCAGCAATGATATCCTGAAAATACACAAACAAACTCTTTTCTTGGTGTACCTACTACAACATTTAGATATGATAGAAAAACTTCACCATTTTTCAATATCAGGTGCTGAACATGCAAGAAAAAATCAGATTTTCATCATCTATGAAAGTAAAAGTTGCTTCAGAAGTTGTCTGGCTAATAAATATCAATTAACCTAGTCTATCAAAGGTATCATGAAGGCCATTATGACAATTGCCAGTCCCAAACCAGCAATGATATCCTGAAAATACACAAACAAACTCTTTTCTTGGTGTACCTATTACAACATTAAGATATGATAGAAAAACTCCACCATTTTTTTAATATTAGGTGCTGAACATGCATGAAAAAAATCAGATTTTCATCATCTATGAAAGTAAAGTTGCTTGAGAAGTTGTCTGGCCAATAAAATGTCAATTAACCTAGTCTATCAAAGGTATCATGAAGGCCATTATGGCAATTGCCAGTCCCAAACCAGCAATGATATCATCAAAATACACAAACAAACTCTTTTCTTGGTGTACCTACTACAACATTTAGATATGATAGAAGAACTTCACAATTTCTTAATATTAAGTGCTGAACATGCAAGAAAAATCAGATTTTCATCATCTATGGAAGTAAAAGTTGTTTGAGAAATTGTCTGGTCAACAAAATATCAATTAACCTAGTCTATCAAAGGTATCATGAAGGCCATTATGGCAATTGCCAGTCCCAAACCAGCAATGATATCCAGAAAATACACAAACAAACTTTTTTCTTGGTGTACCTACTAGAACATTTAGATATGATGGAAACACTTGACAATTTTTTAATATTAGATGCTGAACATGCATGAAAAAATCAGATTTTCATCATCTATGAAAGTAAAAGTTGCTTGAGAAGTTGTCTGGCCAATAAAATATCAATTAACCTAGTCTATCAAAGGTATCATGAAGCCCATTATGGCAATTGCCAGTCCCAAACTAGCAATGATATCATGAAAATACACAAACAAACTCTTTTCTTGGTGTACCTATTACAACATTTAGATATGATAGAAAAACTTCACCATTTTTCAATATCAGGTGCTGAACATGCAAGAAAAAATCAGATTTTCATCATCTATGAAAGTAAAAGTTGCTTCAGAAGTTGTCTGGCTAATAAAATATCAATTAACCTAGTCTATCAAAGGTATCATGAAGGCCATTATGGCAATTGCCAGTCCCAAACCAGCAATGATATCCTGAAAATACACAAACAAACTCTTTTCTTGGTGTACCTATTACAACATTAAGATATGATAGAAAAACTCCACCATTTTTTAATATTAGGTGCTGAACATGCATGAAAAAATCAGATTTTCATCATCTACGAAAGTAAAAGTTGCTTGAGAAGTTGTCTGGCCAATAAAATGTCAATTAACCTAGTCTATCAAAGGTATCATGAAGGCCATTATGGCAATTGCCAGTCCCAAACCAGCAATGATATCATCAAAATACACAAACAAACTCTTTTCTTGGTGTACCTACTACAACATTTAGATATGATAGAAGAACTTCACAATTTTTTAATATTAAGTGCTGAACATGCAAAAAAAATCAGATTTTCATCATCTATGGAAGTAAAAGTTGTTTGAGAAATTGTCTGGTCAACAAAATATCAATTAACCTAGTCTATCAAAGGTATCATGAAGGCCATTATGGCAATTGCCAGTCCCAAACCAGCAATGATATCCAGAAAATACACAAACAAACTTTTTTCTTGGTGTACCTACTAGAACATTTAGATATGATGGAAACACTTGACAATTTTTTAATATTAGATGCTGAACATGCATGAAAAAATCAGATTTTCATCATCTATGAAAGTAAAAGTTGCTTGAGAAGTTGTCTGGCCAATAAAATATCAATGAAGCAACAAAAGTTATTAGGTCCTTGAGTATATTGAGAGAGGAAACGTTCATTTGTTTATTTGAATGTGAAATATTGTGCAAAACAATGATTCACCAACTGGAAAATTGTGAAAACCTCCGGTTAATACACTCTTATCACTAGGTAGGTAGGTAATATTGTTTCACAATGGCTTCACATATTGAACACTTACTTATTATCTACTTAACATTTATTTTCTTTTCAATTTCACAAATAATTTCTCCACTTTCTCAAGAACAACCACAATTTCATTGAAAAATATTTAAATTTGCACAGTTTGGTATGATCATGTGCAGACATTCTTTTGTTACACTAGCCTGCTTCTCATATTCAAATTTTTAATGATATTTCATGGGTACCTAGATTCATTAAACCAGGTCTCAAATTCATAATAATTATATAATCTGATAATCATTTCATTTCATGAGTACCTAGATTGATTAAACCAGGTATCAAATTCATAATAATTATATAATCTGATAATCACTTTGGTATCAGTTTTTTTTTTATAACCACCTTGTTTTTAATGATTCAATGACCACATTCAACAGGAAATTGTCTAAGGAATGAATGAATACACACATTGTACAGTAATAAAAATATAAAAGCCAATTGTTGTTTCATCTGAAGCCCAATGTACAGAAGTATGCTGATAAAATAAAATAATAGACAGAACACCAAAGTTCAATTCATTAGCTACTCAATTTTAAATCATCAAAGTTTGTTACTTACCTACCTACCTAAAATAACTGCCAATCAATGAACTCAAGATTAACTCTACAACTCAGATGCAAATAAGCACACAATATTTCCAACTGTAGAAAAAATTTGTAAATACATGAAGTACCTACCAAGATTGTATGCATGCCAAGGTACAACCTACTGGTACAAATCAAAGAGCACCAGAGGATAGCAATACACAATCCCAATGGAACACTGTACTGGTATCTGTTTACTGTGAATATCAGAACAGAAAATGGTATAGAAACTCCCACCATGGCATGTGTGGAAGGCATTCCATACTCCAGGGACCATTTATTCTGCAATTGCACTACTGGAGACCCTGGTCTGGGCCATCTAATTATATCTTTCACACCCTGACCTACACAAATATATCACTATGTAAATTTGGCAATGCAAAAAAGAAGGTTCTTTATATACCAATATACATTACAGTAGCCCAAGTGAGCACAAATCTTCTTCCGACAGCTCCATCAATGTTCCAGAACCAGAAGGGGATGAAAACTGAGTAAAATGTTTCATCTCCCAATGCAGTTCCGAAAACAAACAGGAAGTACCAGAATTTGTTTTTGATTATGTACCCTTTTTCATAGTTTGTTGAGCTTCCTGATTTATTCACCTGTGTCCTTTGCACTCCAAAGTATTCTTGTACTTTTGCAACTAATGCAGGTTCTTTGAGATATTCCATTTCAATCTATTCTAATTGAATTTCACTAGACACTATCGGGAGCAGTGTGATAATATCATGATTTTTCTGGAAAATGATGATAAATGAAGATTTTTGAACCTCACTTAGCCTTTTGCTTATCATAATTATTCACTTACTAACTTACTACCACCACCGCTATTAATTTTAAAATCAATGCCCACGAATGGGGTCGTCGACCTGATTTGAATATTTGAGATTGTAATGGAAATTTTCAAAATTCAAATGGAAAATATTATGTTAATTAAAACATTGACAATTGAATGATGGATGATGCCATAGTGGAAGGAGAAGATTCTATGGCCACCACAGAACACAGAACGTGTTTTATTTCTGTGATGGCCATAGAACACAACACTTCCTAACCTTCATAATTTAGTGCTCTAAGGTCTAAGTTTCTTGGTTAACTCTTAGATCATGTACAATTCATTTTCCAGATCATATACAGGGTGCCTGTTTGAAATTAGCATAATGGATCATAGATTCCGGAAAAAATATTCACTATAAATGTTAATAGGATTGGGATAATTTGAAGAATGTTCCTGGTGGTCCAAAAATTACTAAATTTTGGAGTTAATGCAAACAAACCAAATGCCTCTGCCGATTATTCAAATAAAACTCGGAAGTGATTTGATTAATTTATTTACAGAAAATATTTGCTCACATTTACACTGATACATTTATTATTTAACATTGTTCGGATCTCATTTCCATAATAATATATACCGGGTAACCTACGGATACACCACTATATTGATATTTTTTGGCAAATTTAAACATTGATGAAACGTAAAAAAGTTATATCAATTCTTACAACGATCAGTTATTTCGTTTTGTGCACAAAAACATTGGAGTCGACCTGGATAATTGAAAATTTTTGAAGTGCATTTTCCATACTCTTATACACCTCATATATTGTGTGATCGTTATATACATAGATATATTCATTAACAATTCTATGAAAATTTTGACTATTTTTAATATCACAGGTTATAACAGAACACTAAATTCGAATCTTCACATATATCTTCACATGATATTCAGATTCAAGTACCTATAGATCCATGTAATATTTACAGGATGATTTCAAAATATGTGATATATCTTTAGATGGGTACCTCTTGAACACATCAATATATTCAATGAAAAAGTTGTTAATATATTAGATTATTTGAGGAGTGTTCTAGGATTCTAGGATAAACGAGGTATAAACCAGAAATATCATCCTGAAAATTATAGAGAAAATGAAGGAAAAAATCGATCTCTTTCTCACGAAAATTTATACAGAAGCGGGTTGACGTCATATTTGGGGCTTGTCCCAAATTCTATTTTGAACACAAATTTTGTTCACTGATACTATATGAATACATTGCTACTTTTGAGCTTTCTTGGGGTATGAATAATACAATATAATGATAACTATTATAATTCCAATGTCACCCTGTCTAATACATAATATTTACCTAATAAATTGCCAATTTTATCTTCTCCAATCTCCATCCGAGAAAATATGTTTTCATACGCAGTATATTATATACATAGTGCTGACGACGTGATGACGACAGGCCCTTCATCAGAAATTGACAGAGCAGTTCTTATAAATATATCTTCAAAGAAAGAAAATGGTGTTTCATAAGATTTTATGGGCTCATCATATAAAATCTTATGAAATCTTATAAAATAAATGAAATTTTTATACATTGGTTATCATCCAGCAGTACTTTTCACTTTTTTTTATTGTACCAGAGTATTCCACCTGAAGAAAGCTACTATGTTTAGCGAAACATCTCGTGTTACTAAGAATTTTCCGAAAATGCTTACCGTGTGAACTTTTTCATAAGTACCTTTCACTTTCACCGTATCAAATTCAGTACCTACTTATATTCAGATAGTGCTATTCGGATTATGGTGTTTACGTACAATAACACTTTTTTCAGAAAACTATGACCCAGTTAGCCCACCTCAATGAGTTTATTATTATAACGTATAAGTACTATTTCATTTTATGTAAGCTAACATTGAGAATACTATAAAAAATGAAGACAAATCAGAACTTCAACGACATCTATATAGACATAATATAGAATGACAATACCACGAAATTTCGAAATCACTATATATGAATAACATATTTTTGTACATCTACCTATATATGTATATTTATCATCCTACTATAACAATATTTATTGATAATAAAAAATACCCTGCTCATTTTCCTACCTATTATAATAATAATTCGTCTCTACATTGATTTTGAAACCAAAAATTCGAAAATCAGACATTTCACTCTTTTATATCCTTTCTTCAAGACTAACAAACAATTCTTATAAAAATCCCTGATCACAGTTCATTTTGTCAACTGAAAATGTGACAAACTAGAGCTCCGACCCTTGGTTCCCTATGTAATTCTGCATGACGTAAATATTTTGAAGTGTTTGCATTTACTGTCGTAATATTCAAGCATAAATGGGCGTACAAGAATAACCAGAAAGAAAGAGAGAGAGGAAAAGAGAAAGAAAAAGAAACTCGAACTAGAAATTTTTCTTCTACCGGCTATCCGGCTCGAAGGACCAATGATGATAGATTAACACTTTTCGTATTGGTAATGGACTGCATTTCAATATAAACAATTACGAAATGTGTAGTGCATGTTAGTTTATTTCCAAATTTAAATGATTCCTTATGTCATATATTTTGAAACGCCCACATTCAAGGTTGAATGGACAAGAATAACCATATATTTTCCAATGAAAGAGAAAAATAAGGTAAGAAACAAAAGAAGAGCGGAAGAAAGGAAGAAAAAATGCCTATATATTACTGCGTAGACGGCGCTTTTGTTGGCTGACTATTTGTTCAAGGTCTAGGTCACTTCCATTTTCTTCGTACTATTGCGCAAACTCAACTCCAAAATCTCAACAAACACCGGCAAAAATCGAAAAATTGTCCGTTCGCCGCTCCTTTTATAGCGAAGTAGGCTGCGACACGGTCGACCCACCGTTCTTCATCAGGCTGCTCTTAGTGCTCCTGTTCGACACACTGTCGCTGCTATCGCACATCGTCGTGTTGCGGCTGTTGACAGTGACAGCCGAGGTCGAAGCGTCGCCTTTGCTCACCAGAGGACCTCCTGCGTCCTCGTCGTCATCGTTGGCGCAAATCGAAGTGCCTCTCGTCCTGCTCGGCCGCAATCTGTCAACAGTCAGAAGTGTCTGAATCTAAATATTTCGAACCGTTCTATCACGTGATATGTTGTGCCTCCCGACAGCTGCCGCAAACCATATGCATTATCCTAGCTTCCAATGACACGAGATATTTGCGATATCGAATTCTTTCTTCATACGTTTATCGAAAGACAGTTGAAGAAATCACTGAAAGTAGAACTCCACGTAGACGTTATCGTACGAAAAATAACGCTTACGTATTGTCTTCAAATGAGTTGAAGTTGTCACTTTGGTCGTCATTGTCATCGTAACGTAATAATACATTTTGTTCTCGGTTTGTATTAGTAATTTTTTGTTGTTTGTTTAGAATTTAGATCTTGACATTTACTCCTGCTGAAATTAGAGAACTCCTTGGGATCCCGAATTTGATAATTTTGACTCATCGGCATATTAGTTTGGTTAACGTACGTTTGATATTTGAGGTATACGTGAAAGTACGTGAGATAAGGTACACCTGTAAGCCCACTACCAACGCGAACGTGAAGAATTGAAAAATGCGTATCCATGGCAGTCAATTTTTACTGATATCTATGGGGTGTCACGGTGGGGTATTGTAGTTATGTCAACGATTATTATTATATCGGAAGGATATCTAATTCCCATTTTCAATGAATGTAGATGTTTGCCTAGTGTTGACTATGAGGAGAGCAGGTGCGGCACGAAACGTTCTGCAATTATTTTTGGATAAACTTTACCTATATACTCACCTTTCCGAAACAGGTTTTAGCTTCTTCGGAAAAACGCTGTTTTCCAAATGAAGCGTCGCGTTGACGTCCTTGTTGGCAGCGCAAGTGCAGGCTTTCAAGAAGCTTTTTTTGAAGTTGTCGCTCAGGAAAGCGTACAATATGGGATTGACGGCAGAGTTCGAATAGCTCATGCAAGATGCGAGCAGATGCAGAGTAATTGAAAACCTTGAGAAAAATGTACAATTATAAATAATAGGTAAATTATACGATAAGTCACACAAAATATGATGCTTTTTTTAACTGATAACAGAGAAATTACGTGGTGTATGTATGGGTGTTCATAGCCAACTAACCGGCAAAAAAGGTCGTGGGTTTATCACTGATTTGTCTAAGTATCAAAAACGCCACATAAACCGCTCTACAGTGTGTTACAATTCGGTCCATCCACTCCTGTACTTCCGTATTTCTAGGGCGATTTGAATTTTTTTCTCGTAATCTACCCAGAATTATATATTTTGTCACAACATCCTATCCTAGTCATAAAAACACCAGCAAAATCAGAGAAAACTGATAAGACATTTTTTTACGAAGATTTTGATAATGGCAATCGATTCAGACAGAATGATTGCATTTTTCAAGCATCCCTGCATAATATTTCATTGTGATTAGTAACATTTCGCGGTATTTTCCGGCAACAAATTAAAAAATTCAACTTGTTCACTTACGTGTCAGTGCTGCCGTTCAACGCCAACTGCGTAATCCAATATGGCAGCCAGCAAATAACATAGACCGTGACCACGGTCAATACCAGATTTGTGACCTTCCTGTGAGACCTCTTCTTCTCCTTCGATCTGTTCTTCGGCCCTACGGTCTTCAGCTTCCTGATCACCAGCCAATAGAAGACCAAGATCAGCGCCAACGGTATGGCGAAGCTGAAGATGAAAGTGTACAGGGTGAAGATCTTCGCCGGGGCGCTGTCGAGTTCGTCCGTCGTCTGTTTCGGTCAACAAATTCATTTAATTCCATTATTTTGAAGTACTAACCCTAAATTGTTGACTTTCGCAACAGTTCTTTCCTCAGAGCTTCGTACATTTTTCGAAAAACTATTGAAATATGCGAGTGAACTATTTTTTTTTCATTTCTTAAATAGAAACATCGCTCAAATACCTTCCAATTTCATATTTCTAAAGAATTTTTTGGTCTATTCCTAGGTACTAAAATCATCAATAATACCACGGTAATTTTCAAACGGCTAGAAATGTATCGCCAGTATCGGTGATTTTCCGAGAACCTGATGGTATGACGTGAATTCAACTACTGTGTATAACCTAACCTCATTGTCGTAGATCTCGTAGTAGGTGACGTTATCCGTGTCTCCCCATTCGATGACACACGACTTTTTGCCGCCATATTCGATCTCCTTGGCGTGTTGGATGATGGGGATGATGAGGAAGATGCTGGACGTCCATGCGAGAAGCGAGACGATTTTAGAGATGAAGGGGGTGCGCCATCTCGGGGATGATATAGGGTGGCAGACGGCTATATACCTGCAATTGAAGGAATGTTGACAACATAAATGTGGACCATCAATCTGCTACAATACCTAACTATAAGTAGTAACCCTAACTAAAGTATCCTAAGTAGCCTTTTAACCAGCACCATTTTGTATTGGTATTTCTATTACTTTTAATAATTAGTTAACATTGTACATATCAGCTGGTTAATGAAGATACTATTATAATTATTATTACTATTATTGTGACTAATAGAATGATATTATTCTCAATTTAACTTAAAGTTTCATCTGACTCTCTCATCATAAATGCTGGTGTTCCGCAAGGACCAATTAATTCTAGCACCAACACTATTTCTGCTCCATATATCAACGATTTGTTGGAAGCAACTTCATGTCCAGTTCACAGCTTCGCGGATGATAGTACCCTACATACCGCCTTCTCTTCCAGGGCTCCAATACCAGCCAGGCAAATCAGAAACGAAAGAGGGAGAACATAAATATGGACTTGGCAACAATTCTCGAATGGGGATCCAATAACTTGGTATATTTCAATGCAAACAAAACACAAGCATGCCTTTTCTCTAGAAAAGTCGATCTCACTGTGCCCAACATGAGCTTGTCAGGAGTAACCATACCTTTGAAGACATCCATTTCGATGCTTGGTATTACTATCAGCAATTGGGGAAATCACGTGAGATCAATAGCTAAAAGTGCATGCCAAAAACTTGGTTTTGTGTTTCGGGCCAGGAGCTTTTCCACTTCCAGTCAGCTGCTTATGATCTATAAGGCACAGATCCGACCTGTCCTGGAATACTGTTCCCATATCATCATCATATAACCATATGAAAATACAGTTCACTATCTATAAAGAATCGAACATATTGGTTCTTAGAGCCTGATATTAGTTCTTCGTCAAATCTATTCAAATGAACCCTCGAGACTGCCAAGTTCTCCTCAAAGGATATAGACTAGCAAGAGTACCTGGAGTAACAGGGAATGCCAAGCAGATGGAGCTTCCACAGGTAGTAACAAGCGAACAACCATTAATTGATAGGTAGATATTGTTCAACTACAAAATTTGATGCCATGCCATACACATAACAGACTAACTTTTGCCACCACGATAAGCCATATAGGGGAGGACATAAGAAGATTCTATAAATATTTGCTTCAACGCCATGTATCTAGCAAACGCAGCCTTTCACGACTATTGTTTATGGGAACTTTCTTCATTTTATTGCCAAGTATCATAAATCATATTAATCATTATAGTTCTGTGGAACTGAAATATGGACCTGTTGTTACTATATGTACGAAGTGCTTTTCAATTATAACTAAATACTAGTAGCCATGGCCATAATGGCATATCATGACAAGTCGTTATTGATTAATACCTACTAGATTCGAGTGCCATTCCTGCGAATCTCGCATCAGAATAGTGAAATGTGGTCAATTATAACAGACGTGGCCAGGTATATTATTGTCGCAACTCAGATGTTGACCCTCCTATAGGTCGTAACTCAGCTACTCGCTTGGCTTTTTGACGAGAGGTTTTGATTATTTCACCACCCATCAAGAGTCAGTTTTCATATAAAATTTGACATTAATTTATTGATTGAATGGAAAAAATCGTGGAAAAATGCTTGCTCCATGGCAGGTAAGCAAAGAAAAAATAACATTATGGATTGCCAAATGAAACACATCGCAAAACAACACTTGCAAAAATAGTACTCACATTATATATATCTCTTTATTTAGTTGAAAAACTAATTCATTCACAATAGTCTATACATTCACATATAAATAAACTTAGATTAACATGAAAAAATACAATCAGTCTGAATAAAAAATACATACGTGTAAATAAAAACTACTAAAAAAATAATAATTATATACTAATTTTTCATTAAATAATCCTTCAATCGTCTTTTGAATGTATTTATCGAACCACTCTCTTTAATTTCTTGTGGGAGGTCATTAAAACAATCTACTCCTTTATAAAATAAGGAATTATGTGTACTATTTTTTTTATATTTTTCAACTTTTATATTGTTTCTGTTTCTTGTATTATACTCATGTATTTCAGCCACATATGATAATTTATTCTGTAGATATACAGGTGAATATGCAATTTTGATTTTAAAAATGAAAATTAGTGTTTGATACTCGAAGAGTTTTCTCACTGGTAGCCATTGTAGGGTTTGCAACATATTTGCTATAGGTGTTATCCTTGAACATTGTAAGATTATTCGCATAGCACGATTCTGCATCTTTTGTAGTCTGTTTATTTCATTCTGGTTGGGAAAAAACAGAATGGTGGAACAGTAATTTAAATATGGAAGGATTATGGAGTTGTATACTAATAGTTTAGACCACTGGCTTAGATATGGGGAACATCTCCTTAAATAATTGACTTTGTAAGCTACTGTTTTGATGACCTGATTAGCATGTTCCTTGAATTTCAATACATTGTCAATGGTAACACCCAAGTACACGAATTTGTTCACCTTTTCTATATCACTGTCATTCAATCATAGAAGTAGATTTTCATTATTATGATCTTTATGTTCTCCTAATAACATCCATTTTGTTTTATTTACGTTCACCTTTAGCAGATTTGCATAGCAATATCTATTCACCCTTTCAAGACCAGCGTTCATAGTATCAACACACTCATGCACATCATCACTACTAAAGTACAGTA
The DNA here is from genome assembly GCA_918026855.4 of Phaedon cochleariae. Lineage (NCBI taxonomy): Eukaryota > Metazoa > Arthropoda > Insecta > Coleoptera > Chrysomelidae > Phaedon > Phaedon cochleariae. The sequence continues at coordinate 34,931,994 of OU896721.1, forward strand.
GGGTGTCGTCGGCAAATAAGTGAATTTTACATTCTTCTGCTATGGTTACGATATCATTTAAATATATTAGGAATAACAATGGTCCCAATATAGACCCTTGGGGTCCCACGTCTAGCATAGCAATTGATAATTACTAATGACTTGTATTAATGATAATGATGCCTCATCGACTCGGGTATTATTTATATTCGGAATCGATGCTATAGGTTCGCAATTTTCTGCAATGGGAATGTCCGTTACCTTTCGATATTGCTTACCTAGGTATCATCGCACGGTACGCGTTTTTTTCGCAAATTTTGAAGGAACTGACGTCTATGAACTCCGCTGACCTGACCGAAACTACTGTACTGGATGTTTTAATTTGGAAAAGTTAATTTATAATAAAAGATCTTGAAATGAACGAGAGTTTGAGTCATGTTAATTCATAGGCATTTGTACTTCTTGACAATATCTGTATTGACTAGTAGTTCATGAAATTACGAAAACTACATTGGTAGTAAAACCACACTTTACGCATTCAGAAGAAGTCAATAATGGTAGGTTGTATAGTCACTGGTGCAAAAAAAATCTTACCTGTCAGCACTCATGATACATAACAAAATGGAGCTAGTAAACTGATTGATACTAGTGGATATCATGTAGGCCTTGCAAGCGATGTATCCGAAGATCCAGTGCCGGTGCAAAATGGTCGCTATCAGAAACGGGATGCCGATCAGAAAACACTCGTCAGCGATGGCGAGGTTCACTATGTACATGTTGGTGACCGTCTGCATCTTGGAGAAGCGTATGACCACGTAGATGACCAGGGTGTTGCCTACGAGACCCACCAGGCAAACCACGGTGAACAGGATGGTTTGGATGATTTGTACGACCAATGGGAAGAGGTTCTCCTGGTGTTGGTCCGTCATGTTGGAGGTGATGTTGTGGAGGTCCATCGTGGGGTCGATAGATCATCAAAAACGGCTGGAAGGAATTCGGGAAGAATCAGAATTTGTTCAGCCTTTTCAGGTCTACACCATTTTCAATTTTAATTCGAGGCCAGTTTGAATATTTTAATTTTTTCTAGAGCTATACTGATGGTGGAAAAACGTTCATAACTTATTAGTACTTATTAACAAAGAAACATTGACAATACTTTTCCGAGCATTATTCGGAATCTAATTGAATTGAATCTGGCAATAGGAAACAATAAGAGGATCGAGCCATTTTGAAATGAAAGTAATCTTTTCCATTTCCAATATAGAGGAAAATGCGAACAAATGCGAGTAGGTTTACATTTAATTTTTCTTCTTATAGCAGTCTTCCTCGATCTAAATTTTCTTCGTCCACCTAATATGAGATAAAGTTCTGGAACTTTGAGATGCAAAACTTTCAGTTATTAAACTTCGCTCGGTCGAAGGCATTGTTATAAGTATAGACATTCAAGTTTGTGTATACGAGACCTTATGAATACAGAACTCATAAAATGTGACTATTCAAATGTTCACTTGGGTAAATGAAATTCAGATTTTGGCCAGTGATGAGTTATTTTGTCATTAGTAAGTTTATAACTGAAATTCATCGGACAGACAGTTCGTTGTTACTGTATTTCAGAGTTTACAGTTTACGACTGAGAACACTGGAGACAAATTCAATGCAAATTTCTTTGCTTTCCACCTTTTAATATGTACCCACTCAGGAAAGCTTTCCAACATCAAGAAGATTAAATTTGTATACATCTCTAAGACGTTTTGAATGTTTTATTCACTGAGCAATCCTGGAATTTCCGCATAAATCCTCGAAATGCTTCGAAAAACATGATTCGATAGATTTCTTGAAAGACCTATTTCATTGTAAACATCTGAATGGAAAATGGTGGAAAATTATTAAACGTTGGTATTTGTTGTTTGCGAATAAGATAACTTTGAAGGAGGATATTCAATTATTTATATGGAATCTGCACATCAAATTTGGTATATTTCAACATAGTAGGGTACATCGGGGTAATGATAGGACCACGTTCAAGTATGTTGCCCGTAAAAGAATTATTTGATAATTATAACACTACTGATTTCTTGCAAAAATCTTTATGAACCCATAATGACATTTAAAATACGTTCTGAATGAAGGTTTGTCGTAAAAAAAACAAAAGCACAAATTTCAAAAAAACATTAAATATGGGCCTTATTTCCGTCATTAGTCCAGTAAAAAATAGGAGGGCAAAAAATGCGAGGATATGTATGAAAAACTGGAAAACAATATTTAGGTTTTATATGGTGAAATGATCTACACCTTATTAAAACACTAAGCTTAGGCCACTGGTTGATAGATAACGCCTCGTGTCCACGAAAAACAGGATGGGCTGTATTTTCGCCCGGGGCTTTTCTTTAATGTCCCACCCCTTCTATTTTTTGAACGGGTCGACTGAAGGAATTGAAACTTGTGGTAACGAATTTGATGCATGAATACTATAGTTTGAAGTGAAATTGATAGATGAAAATTTCAAAATGGCGACTGGTTGCCATCTGAAAAAAAAATTAGATGGAAAGGGGGGTCTTGTGGTACATCTTTTCGAAGCTCCTGGCGAATACTTCACAATTCTATAATATGAAGTCAATATCTTGGCCTACTACAAAATGGCGGAACATCTGATAATTGCCTGAATACATCGACGTATTCGAGGAAATAAGCTGAATTCAGTTCAGAAGATGCTCGAAATGGTTGCCTTGAACTTCTTGACATAAGAACAGCCAATCCGATATTCAACGCCGAACACTTTCGACAGTTACGTCGATTTTTCTACAAATATTTATCATTCTCTGTCGTATATCTGATATTGAAGCAGGTGCAGTTTCGTACACATTCTATACTTCTAATAAAAACACGTCTAAAGGTGTCAAATCTGTCGAACGGGCTGGCCATTTATATATAGGACATCGACGGCAAATCCAATGAACAAAAAAAGTATTATTCAAAAGTTTCTAACTCGTCTGGAATAATGTGAAAGTAATCTTATTGGAACACCTACAATATTCATATTGATGTGTTTTGTTTAGCTAGCGACTTCATATTTTAGGATTTGGAAGTATGCAAACTTCATTCTCGTAGGAAATTACTATCTTTCCGTGCTCGTTAAACAATATACTATTTAATTTTTCGAGCAGAAAAGAATTTCATCCTCTCCCCAGTGAGCACAAACATCCCTGGGATGTTTTGAAAATGTTGGCATGAAGATGTTATTTTGAGACGTAATATGCACTGACCCAAGAGGTCTTTGAAGGATATTGAAGTATTGTTTTTGTTCTTCTGTGGCATTTCTTTGTTTGCCTACTGAGATAGGTATCCCTGGGATGTTTTGGGATGTTTTAGAAATGTAGGCATGAGGAGTTTTTTTGAGGCGTAATATGCACTTCCCAAAGAGGTCTTAGAAGGATATTGAAAGTATTGTTTTTGTTCTTTTGTGCCCTTTCTTTGTTTGCCCCACCACAACGTCTCATGCTTACGTCACAATACGATGAATTCTGATTTGTTTTCGATTTTGTTCTTCTTGTTCGCAATTGGCATTCGCGTTTGCAGCGTGTCACGCTTACATCACGCTGCTAACGAACAGAAAGGAATTTGGTGAAGTTTATTGTGTTAGAAGACTTATTTAGTTTGTAATAATGACCATCAGATGCAAGATGTGTTGTTCGGTGCCTCAGTGTAATCAATACATAAAAATACGAATTCAACAAAACACAGCTTCTCCGCAGTTGCAAAAATGCATTGTGGAGAACATTTCAAAAATTGGGAAACCTATTTCCAATTATCTGTCTGTGTGTAGTAAGCACTACTCAAAAACCGATTAAGAAGGTAATTTCATATCAAGAAAATATTTTTATGTTCAATCGATTTTTAATGCATTTTTTCATTCAAGGGAAATGGAATCCTAATGCAAAAGTTCATTTTGACAAAAGGTTACAGAAAAGTACCTCGAAAATGGTTTTTTTACAGCGATTCAATGTGCGCAAGACGCGTTGAAAATGTTCTGTTGTGTCCATGAAAAGGCTTTAAAAAGAACTAGGGAGCAGGTAATTTTGTGACATATCAAGGACATCTCGATAATTGCCGCCTGTGGCGGACATTGGCTATTCTATAATAGTTCTATTCATGTGTGAACAGAACATCGCAGTGGAGGTTCAATGTCTCGAAATTTCGTACTTTTAACATCTCTGAGATGTTTTTGTGCTCGCTGGGTCTCTGGTCACAGTATCTGGTGGTTACCTAATACCGAACCTTAGCCACTCATTAAGGATTGTCGACTGTCCATATTCCTGACTAACTACTATTTACTTAGTACCACTTCTCACTTTTTCTTCTTTTTTGTGCTATCATCTTGTTTACAACGGTTGAGTTTAAAAACAGCTTATAGGCTGACACTCCGCCCTTTCACCAATAATTATTGTAATATCGTATCTCCACTTGGATCCTTGTTTGTATGTACTTTGGTGACTAAAGACGTATTATTATTATTATTATTCAGTGATTTCTCGACCATTAGATTCGCATTCTGCACGTGTCCGAATGATTTCATTGGAAAATGCAGCAATAAATGAAACACGTTCTGTCTATATTTAATTGGAGAATGGACACGTGCGAGAGTGTCCAGCCAGAGACATCGAAAAAGTTGAAAGGATGGATGAACTCATGTAACATGACTGGAACAGATATTTCGTACTGAATGAAGCACCAATTGCAATCAACGCATCTTTACCAGATACGATTTTCAATGAAATTGAATACAATTCGAAACTTTCACGTGACAGCAGTATATGTATATATTTTCGCTGCAGTATTCTCATTACTTTTGCGTATTGCATAAAATGAGAGCCCCAGAAAAAAGGTACCTATGCAACAATCTTCCGGAAATACTAGTGAGACAAAAAATAATGGTAATTATTTCTTCAAATTGCTAGATAAAACAGATGCTCTCTCAATATAACCCAAAAGTAAGTAGGTACTTACTTTTTTTTTTCAAGAGAATTCGATAAACATTTTTTCACAGACTATAAACTTTGTATGCCTAGTATCTCAAATACTGTCTGTAGGTTAATCGAGGACCATCTCCTCGTAGATTCATTTTACTTGATTAGATATTGAGAGTACTAGGCAACTGTCAATTGTAGTCTTACTTATATCATCTATCAATGTCTATCATAATATATGTATGTTCATCTTGATAATCTTAATCTATACCTATCTCATATATTGTTTTGGGGTTTTTTAATTATTTACATTTTGTTCACTTATACATTTTAATATTGATTTTATTTCTACTTATTGTCTGACATATCTAGTTTATTCATTTTGTGAGTAAAACTGACGTATTTTTTATTTAAATTCATAATATATCGATATATATGCTATAAGTATAGGTATACCATGTGATTACTAATATTCGTCAATAAGAAATTCTTCTTGGATAATACAGTATATTTTTCATTGTGATTCTGATATTTGGGATTTTTTCTCCTAGTTTCTATAAAATAAAAATCAGAGTATTATTTCCTTGCTCGCACAAGACTCTCGAAGACTTCTGAGGGTTGCTCGTGAGGGGGCAACCGAATGACGGATAGATAAAAAGTGAAAAAAAAATGTGTAGTAGAACGAATCAGGTGATTTGTTCCAAAATGTCACTGCTTTCAACAAATTTTCCTATCAGAAAAAATCCCAAATGATCAAGTGAAATGAATAGCTATCTTAGTTAATGTTGGTCTTACAGGAACGTTCAGATGAGCAAAATGAAGTAGTTTTTATTGGCATTCAGGATCTATTAATTAAAACCTGAAAATTCTTTTTTTTTGTTAGTGGATGTATGATGAATTGATATTGATAATACAGGACGTGAAAAGAAATTCTGAATAGAGAAAACCTAACCACGAATCTGCGATTGAAGGTCTATAAAAAGTTTGAACTTCTTGATTGGGTGAAAATTTCGACAAGGAATATTCCCAGAGGTGTTTATGAAATAAGTACACATATTCAGCACATCAATATTGATGATATCAGATTTTCTTTAATTCTTCTCTAACAAGAAATTCCATCCTGAAAATTGAAAAGAAAACGAGAAAAAAAAATAAGTACGCCACTGTTAAACAATTTAAATGATCGAACTTTGCGTGATTGTGCCTTCCGAACGAATTGAACAGAGTTGACGTCATAATTGCTACAGTGTGAAACTTTGGGTGAAAAAAGGGGCCCAACCGTAATTTTTGTTTATCCCTATATTTTTTTATTGGTACTATTCGACAGTATACATCGAGCTTCCTCAGGGTTTAAAATATTTGCACTTATTCCAAAGCCACCCTGCATATAAAGAAATACATTGAACATTTTTATATCCATTTGTTCCTAATTCATCTAAGAATATTCCTTTCTGAAAATTCTATAATAACGAGTATTTTCTTAATGGAACACCCTGTATTCACATGTGTCATTTCACATAAATAACTCATTGAGGATAACTTTCGTCAGTTTTCGATTCCTTGGTGTAGATCTGAGATAGAGATAACTTCAAGATAGCTATTGAGTGAAATATAATACTAATAATAAATAAAATATTACCCTGTGCAATCAAAGGAAAAATAATGCGGAATGGCTTCGTTGTTAAACCCATCCTTAAAGTTCATCTTGGAAAACTTCTTATTCATTATAGTTTTATTGGAAATATAATAAACCATTTCGAATTGAATCAGGTGAAACCAAAGTGAAAATACAACGATCCTCTATATACATCTTCATTTTCGTGTCTGCGGTATTAATTTCGAGAATCTACAAACTTTTGGGGAAAATTATTTTGGAATGAACTTGCCAACTTATTTAATATGGATTAAAAGCTGTAGCGAAAAAGTTTCCCACTGAAGTTATAACTCATCGGGCGATCTTATATCTCTCGAAAGAAGAATATTAATTCAATGTTACCCTCAATACAAGTGTACCAGAATTCAGATCGAAAAAAGAAAAATTCAATGAGTATACCTATACACACTAACCATGATAATTCAACGAATTATCAAAAACAATCGAGATAACTAATAATAATAACTATTTTCATTATTTTAACTTACTGACTTAGCTAACTCGGCTAACTCAGCTACGTTGGGCTAGTTTCCTACGTTGGATTAGCTTCCAACGTTGGGTTTGCTCACTACGTTCGGTTAGCTTCTTACGTTGGATTTGATCTCTCCGTTGGGTTTGATTTCTACGTTGGGTTAACTTCCTACGTTGGGTTGATCTCTACATTTGGTTTGTTCTCTACGATAGATTAGCTATTGTAAAAAATTTCAAATAGGTCAACGTAGAGAGCTGAGTCAATACCCAGCGAGCACAAAAACATCTCAGAGATGTTAAAAGTACGAGATTTCGAGACATTGAACCTCCACTGCGATGTTCTGTTCACACATGAATAGAACTATCATAGAACAGCCAATGTCCGCCGCAGGCGGCAATTATCGAGATGTCCTTGATATGTCACAAAACTACCTTCTCCCTAGTTCTTTTTAAAGCCTTTTCATGGACACAGCAAAACATTTTCAACGCGTCTTGCGCACATTAAATCGCTGTAAAAAGACATTTTCGAGGTACTTTTCTGAAGCCTTTTGTCAAAATGAACTTTTGCATTAGGATTCCATTTCCCTTGAATGAAAAAATGCATTAAAAATAGATTGAACCTAAAAATATTTTCTTGATATGAAATCACCTTCTTAATCGGTTTCTGAGTAGTGTTTACTACACACAGAAATATAATTGGAAATGGGTTTCCCAATTTTTGAAATGTTCTCCACAATGCATAATTTTGCAACTGCGGAGAAGCTGTGTATTGATAAATTCGTACTTTTATATATTGATTACACTGAGGCACCGAACAACACATCTTGCACCTGATGGTCATTATTACAAAACTAAATAAGTCTTCTAACACAATAAACTTCACCAAATTCCTTTCTGTTCGTTAGCAGCGTGATGTAAGCGTGACACGCTGCAAACGCGAATGCCAATTGCGAACAAGAACAACAAAATCGAAAACAAATCAGAATTCATCGTATTGTGACGTAAGCATGAGACGTTGTGGTGGGGCAAACAAAGAAAGGTCACAAAAGAACAAAAACAATACTTTCAATATCCTTCTAAGACCTCTTTGGGAAGTGCATATTACGCCTCAAAAAAACATCCTCATGCCTACATTTCTGAAACATCCCAAAACATCCCAGGGATACCTCAAGAAATGCCACAGAAGAACAAAAACAATACTTCAATATCCTTCAAAGACCTTTTTGGTCAGTGCATATTACGTCTCAAAATAACATCTTCATGCCAACATTTTCAAAACATCCCGAAACATCCCAGGGATGTTTCGATGTTTGTGCTCGCTGGGCAAGCTGTAGGTCCCGCTCTTCCTAACCCCGCACAAGTTTCGACTGGGGAGTTGGTTCCCAACTTCGAAGAAGCGATATTGATATTTTACAAAGAAATTATTAGTCTTCAAGTTGGGCACATGGTTGGGTGGACACAGTCTGAAATTTCATTCAGCCAAATGTGAGATTTATTGAGGTAGCCTATACTTGCACCTCACTACAAGTTCCGAATTCTTGGTGTAAGAACAGCAATTTCAGGCCCCCGTGTAAATCATCCATCGACGGTAATTGGAGCGCTATGTTCGGCGGGCAACGTTCAATTCCCAGTGAAATGTGAAATAGTCGTTCAATTTGCGGTCCAATACATGGACAAACTTTCATTAAACGCTTATTAAACGTAGATTGATAGCCAACTAAGCCATATTGTTGGAAACCGCCAATAAATTTTTCCAATTGTTCATCTAGCGACGATTTCAAACCATATTTGATGGCTGCTATTAAGTCCATACATGCAAAGTGATAGATTTTATAATTTCATCACTTGCTATCTTGAAAACTTTTTTTTTGTCCTGGTTCCCACGAAAAGGGATATCCTGTAATTTTCAGAGAACATCGTGAGAACCAAGGGAAATAAGGTAGGAATTGGTGTTCCTCTTAAATTCCTAGAGGTTATATGCCTCAGGAAACACCTCCCTTGGCAATGTGTTCCAGAGCCTCGCTGTTCGTTGGATGAACGAGTCTTTGGAAAAAGATGTTCTGCAGGTCTCCAAAGTAACCACGAAGGGGTGCGAAGCCTCAAATAGACAAGTTCATCTCACGGGGACTGCCAAGGGAGGAACTATTGTTGATATTTCAGAAGAGCAAAATAATCTATAAAATAGAGCCAGGTCGCCAACTTTTCTACGGTGTTCCAGAGAAGTGAGTGAGTTTGTGAGCGAGGCATCACCCACGATTTTTTGGACAGAATCAAACAGTTTCAGGGTATGTTTGGATGCTGCACTCCAAATATGGGAACAGTATTTCAGGACAGGTCAGATCTGTGCCTTATAGATCATAAGCAGCAGACTGGAAGTGAAATAGCTCCTGGCCCGAAACAGAAAACCAAGTTTTTGGAATGCACTTTTAGCAATTGATCTCACGTGGTTTCCCCAAGAAAGGTTATTGCTGATTGTAATACCAAGCATCGAAATGGATGTCTTTAAAGGTATTGTTACTCCTGAATAGCTCATGTTGGGCACAGTGAGATCGGCTTTTCTAGAGAAAAGGCATGCTTGTGTTTTGTTTGAAATTGAAATCTACCGAGTCATCGGATCCCCATTCGAGAATTGATGCCAAGTCCATATTTATGTTGTCAACATTTCTCCCTCGTTCGTTTCTGATTTGCCTGGCTGGTATTGGAGCCCTGGAAGAGAAGGCGTTATGGAGGGTACTATCATCCGCGAAGCTGTGTACTGGACATGAAGTTGCTTCCAACAAATCGTTGATACGGAGTAGAAATAGTGTTGGTGCTAGAATTGATCCTTGCGGAACACCAGCATTTATGATAAGAGAGTCAGATGAAACTCCGTCGACCACTACATGGAGAGACCTGTTTGAGAGAAAACTAGCTAGCAGAGAACATAGCTGGAGAGGCGAGCCATAAGATGGAAGCTTGGCGAGTATAGTCCAATGATGATATTGAAATCCTTAGAGCAAATTACCATATCAAACGTTGTTCTGTTTAAAATTGTGTATTTTACCCTTATTTCACCCGAAAACTAATTCAATAGCTTGGTATATATCTAACTGGGCAAACAACTTGCACGTTAAACAATATACTATGGTGATTGTTGGAACTGATAGTAAATAACCCTTTTAACGACGGCAGTATTTATTAATCTGACCAAAATACATAAAATATCCCTCTCACGCACAGATTCAACCTTTCGATGATTGACAAACCGAATTCATTAATTATCTTTCAAATGTGACATCAGCTCTCAAAATATCAAAATACGGGATGTTGTCGATGATATTGAATGAAATACCTAACAGAACAGTACGAAACATGAGTCCAACTCCACAAGTAAAAAAAATCGGAATAGCTCATTCATGCGGAAAATAAATGAGAGCATCTTCATACATGCTGGAATAATTGTCTATCGGATCGTATTTATTTTCCATGATAACAAAAAATGGAAACAGAAATGGAAGGTAGGTATCGAGAATAATTGTGCACGAGTTTCTTCTTTCTCCAAACACGGAAAAAAGAGGGTAGACATTCGTTCTGTATAATGAGAATATATTGTGAATGTGGAGAAAGATATAACAAGCAAATACACTTCTGTAAAGAAAGAAACAATATTTCATTGATGAAAGAGAAGTGTTTGGATCAGTGGAAATCAAAGGGAAATGAAGTGTTGAGATAACTGGAAACAGGCACCTGAATGTTTGATCTCTTCCCACCTTAACACAACAAATAGTTATTTATTATACAAGGGGGAAAAGTAGGTAGTCGAATTTAGCACCAGCTCTGTGAGGATAAACTCTAATAGTTTTCCCGTGTATAATACACTATTTTTCCTGTGACAGAATATTTATTGAAATATGCAATTAATCTGACGATTATAATTTTCAATTATGTCACTCTTGATAATCAATCATAATAAAGAGCATGCAATAAAACTAAATAGAATGAGTGTTCTTCGTTTGTAGATCAATTCTTACATCTTTATCATTCTTTTGAAGTAATCAAATATCTTTCAGTCTAATTCTGTGTTTGAAAAATTTGAAACTTAGTGGCTGTTTGAACATTATAGGGATTCCCTTTCATGCGCTCCAAGCGATAAAAAAAGTCCTTTTAGTAACGAGTATTTTAAGCACGAGCGGAGCGGAGTGGAGCGAGTGTTTAATAAACGAGTGTCTAGAAGAGTTTATAAACGCGTTACATACTATGCTTTTTCTACGAACTCCGAAAATTAAATTAACATATCTGCTATTCCTGCTAACCTACAAAATAATTCGAATAAAATGGGAATGGAGAACATAATACATATGCTACTGCATGCAACCAGCGACAAGTATAAGTGATATTGGTTGTAGATGTGTCCAGTCCATTGCTCACTAACCTTTGTTTCACGTTTATTGTCATGCTTAGCGCAGAATAAATAAATTGTTCCCAAAGATGGAAGCCTCATGTTTACACGTCTTGGAGATATGCAAGAACCAGAACATTCTCTTCGATTTCACTTTCGTCTACTTTTCGCATATATTTTTAATGAAGAATTCTGATACAAACGAATATTGTTTGAATAATTCTGATACAAAATTTGGAAATAACAGTTGACAGTTAATACAATTGACAGGCCAGACATGTCTCAAATTACTGAAGCTGTGTTCAATGAACTGTGTTGTCATGGTAATGTGTTTAAGAAATCGTGTTGCCATGGTAACGTGTATAATATTTTGAATAAATCACAGATCGGCAATCCGTGATTAATCGATCATTTAGCGTGGTACATATCTGTACGCTGAATGCCATTTTAGTTATGTGAGTAGAGAAAAGGACTTTCAGTTCTTTCTCTCAATCGGTATTATAGGATTATTTTTCGGAACTGGTACAACAAAAGCCAACAACAGTGCACCTATATATCTATGAAAAAAGTAATAACTCTTTGAGAAATGCCTAAATATCAAGCCAATGATGGTTCAATTTGATGACATTGCTTTGAAAGTGATGGCCCATATAATAATGTTTGCTGTGTATGCACAATGAATTGAATTGCAAAAGTAAAAAGTGGAAAGTGAAATTTTGTAACCTGACAGCAAATATAAAATATCTAACTTCTCTCCCGTCACAGAAAAATTATATTATCACCGTGATACGGGTAGAATCATTGGTAGAGTACCTGAACCTCAAGAATATAACCTTCTGGTTATTATTTAGTTAAATTATCATCATTACTATTATTCCTAGTATAGAATTCAGAACGGAGCTTATACGTATTAGTCTGAAATCGTTATACCTTGTACCTCTTGTATCTATATACGCGTTATTCAAATTCCCGGATTCTGATTCATGTATTTCCGAAACTTCACAGAACATTTCTAATACCAATATTAATAATTTGGCGTCTAGAACATTGTAATGCGAATAAGCCTTATTCGACATTCCTCTACCTACATTTTCGTTGTAGAGATGTTCTTTGGGACACAAAGGCAAAAAAGGATGCTTTGATGATAATAACAACTTTGTTGCTGAACTACAGCAGGAAAATGACCAAGTGGTATATTATTTTTGGAAAGAATCATCACTGAACTACCTTTCAATACCACCAGATACCATTTTTGAATTGAATCGGTTCATATAATTATAAAACTCATGCGCCATATTGGATCCGCCATATCGATTTCACGAATTTTGACATAAGATTTCGAATCTCTGACCTTGAAAACCTCCAGATACCAATTTTGATCAGAATCGGACCATAAATACAAAACTTGTCCGCCATATTGAATCCGTCATCTTGATTTTCCAATCTGAAAATAACTTACGACCGATTCTCATACCTACCAAATATGTACAAGAATTTTAATACGAATCGATCAAGCGGTCTCGAAGGAGTTTGGCAGAAAACACCGTGACAGGAGAATTTTATATATTAGATAATTATAACAGGGTGGCCCACGAGGTTTTGACCAGTCGATATCTCGAAAACTATTTGAACTACAATTTTGAATATTTGTGGTTTTGAACAATGGAATGCGGTGACCATTTTTGGTATAAGAGGGTTTTATTGCAACATCGCATTTCCAATCACGTGATATCAACTTCAAAATTTTAAATGGAACACCCTGTATATTATTCCATTTTTGTGAAGACCTTTCTAATGCAAATACTACGATTCCATCATTGTCAGGGTTTTCATGTGAAACGGTGACAATATGAGCTGTCAAATAAATGGAAAATGGAAAAGAACAACAGTATAATTGGGAAACGAAACGAAATAAGTAGAAAAAGCATTACAGTTGATGCAATAATTTGTTCTAAAAAAATTTGTTCTATCCGTCATTCGGTTGCCCCCTTACGAGCAACCCTCAAAAGTCTTCGAAAGTCTTGTGCGAGCAAGGAATGACGGGGGCCTTACCTTTTAACGTGTGATCCCAAACACTTTCTTGGGCCATCAGAAAAATTTCTGCAGTCGACGGGGATCGAACCCACGACAGGCAAGCGAATGCGAATTAGAATATAGACACTCTGTCCGCACGGCTACCTGGCCACCATAATATACAAGGTGTTCCATTTGAAATTCTGAAGTTGATGTCACGTGATCGGAAATGCGATGTGGCAATAAAACCCTCTTATATCAAAAATGAACACCACATTCCACTGTTTAAAACCACCAAATTTCAAAATTATAGTTCAAATAGTTTCCGAGATATCGACTGGCCAAAACCTCGTAGGCCACCCTGTATATTAATTCAGACTAGAGGACATTATTTCGGTAAACCTGAAAACATGGCAAGGATTGTGGTCACTGTCTTGTCAGTTCTCAGCTTTCAGAACATGTTGTCAAGTCTCCAGCCAACATTTACATGATATTCTGTTATGAGTATGAGAAATATTTTGACAAGCTGTTTGCTCGGTAAGGTCAAGTGAAAGATTTAATTTGGATGTAGTATTATTCAACGACAGGACTCTAGGAACCTTTTACTCTGATTATAATGTAATACAACCGCTTCATGAATGGGGATGAAAGATTATTTGACCTATGAGGAAACATCATAATAAGTGACGTCACCATCTATTCGACGTCTCCCAGAATAAGATCAAATGGCGGCCATCATGGCACGTTTGAAATTTCGAAAAACGCATAGATACATTATTCCAATAAAAAAGCGAACCTAAGAAGTGTTGTAAAAATTAATACAGGTCCCTACCAACACAGTGTAGTAATTGAATGCTAATTATTCACTATAAATCTAGTAGTCCATTGATGAGGATGAGAAATAACAAAACATAAATTCCATAATACAAATATTCCCAATACCAATCCGAATTCAGTTGGAATGATGGAAATGTATTAAAATTCTGAAAATTATTATATATTCATAGCGCTCTGAATATTCTTTGATAACCCGGAATCAACACATCGGCAATTCGCACAACGTTAATTAAATCCAGCAATGTTTCATTAAATCATTTTAGTATGTATTAAATTGACATTTGCTCGAGAAAAATTTATTACCTTGTATTTCCGCAGTGAAATTACCTCGTAAATGTACCAGGTGCATAATAAATACACATTTTTATCATGGAATCATGATGCATGATAAAATAAATGTCCAGTAGGGTACAAAGGGCTTTGTATCTGCGTCAGGCGTTGAATTTTATGGAAGGGCTTTGTTGTCAACTTGCTTCATAATGCTGAATAGCAAGATAAGAGAAATTGAAGGGAGTTTTTTCAATTTGGAATAGAACTCGGAAAAGCTTCCTCTGGATCACGTAATAGAAAAGTCGTCTATCAGAAGCAACATCATATGATTTAATAATATCTACTGGACTTTCAAATGGAGTTTTCTAGTTGGCCAACTGATTCTCTAGTCCAACTTCGCCTTTATTCGGAGTTTAATTGCTTCAATTAACTGGGCGTCAATTGAAACGTTGGTAGTGAAATTTGGCATCAAGTTTGACTTCTCGTAATTTCTAAAATATTGAACGAATTTTGAATTGCCGCCCAGATTCTGAATGCCTTTTTCATCGTCATTCGAACCGTTCATTACAGCTTCTTCTAAATTGATCACGACCCGTGATACAGGGTGAAACAAAGTTTCGTGCATTTTGAAAAGAATTTCTTCGCCCCCCCATTTTGTCGGAAGACCACGATGCTCATATTTTATTCAGGCATTTCATAAATAGCAACCATACCTCGGGACGTTTTCGAGTTTTTGCCAAAAACTACTGTGGTTTCCGAAAAA
Source organism: Phaedon cochleariae (assembly GCA_918026855.4). NCBI lineage: Eukaryota > Metazoa > Arthropoda > Insecta > Coleoptera > Chrysomelidae > Phaedon > Phaedon cochleariae. The sequence continues at coordinate 34,947,323 of OU896721.1, forward strand.
TTTTTTTTTTTGCATTTTTTTCAAATGGCCTGATTACCTGTATCTTCAAAACGATGAATTAGTCTATTTATTGTCATGACTGACTTATTGAAAATGGTACTTAAATGAGTTTGGGTATATCCTAATCGTCGTTACCTGAAATAATAATTATCTGTACTGAATTATAGTTCATATCACTATAATGATCTTACCAAATGATATTTTCCATTTCGACCCGATTTGAACGAGGCATCTTTAAATTTTTTAGAACCCGAATTACACTGACGTTTTCATGAAAATTGGCAATTGATATACCTAACCTCTATGCATACCTACATTGTTTCAACAATACGTTGTCATAAAAACAAGGTATCGTTGTTTGTTTTTGTTGATGAGATGTGTTGATTTACTGCTCACTAAGGTAGACAACTTTTATCATAGACTGCGAAGTAATAAATTATTGATTGTTTTTGAGTAACCTGGTATACATATCTGCTCCAACGCTTTCCTGAAATGCATAAAAGCATCCATTTATGGACTCCTCTAAAATTAGTCCATTTAAAAAAATAAAAAAAAATGTTTTTTTTCGGAAACCACAGTTGTTTTTGGCAAAAACTCGAAAACGTCCCGAGGTATGGTTGCTATTTATGAAATGCCCGAATAAAATATGAGCATCGTGGTCTTCCGACAAAATGGGGGGGGCGGAGAATTTTTTTTCAAAATGCACGAAACTTTGTTTTACCCTGTATCACGGGTCGTGATCAATTTAGAAGAAGCTGTAATGAACGGTTCGAAAGACGATGAAAAAGGCATTCAGAATCTGGGCGGCAATTCAAAATTGGTTCAATATTTTAGAAATTACGAGAAGTCAAACTTGATGCCAAATTTCACTATTAACGTTTCAATTGACGCCCAGTTTAGTAGAAAAAATTGAGGGAGTTTTTTCAATTTGGGATGGAACTCAGAAAAGCTTCCTCTGGATCACGTAATAGAAAAGTCGTCCATCAGAAGCAACATCATATGAATTAATAATATCTACTGGATTTTCAAATGGAGTTTTCTAGTTGGCCAACTGATTCTCTAGTACAGCTCCGCCTTTATATGTAAATTAATTGCTTTAATTAGTAGAAAAATTAGTTTTCCAGTAGTTTTGCCCAATTTCATAATTTATTTATGATGCGGTCATCAGTTTTATATGAAAGTTCCGGAACAGACCGTGCAGATAAAGTTTTCACATAGTTATAGTAATTTTAAACTCCAGTTAACGAAATGAATTTTTTTATTCAGAGTGCTCGCAAAAGGTAATAAGGTCCAACCTAGGTCACGTCACAGAATTGCGAGCCCTGAGGAGAGAAAAATATTGGTAGATTCTCCTCTTGGAGGTGAACATCATGTTGTGAATTTCTGGAAAGAGATCCTTCGCTAGAGAAATATGAAACGACGGAGTCCTGTGATGTGGACTTATTAGTGGAGTTCATTGTAACAAACGGTTTTTTTTTATGTTCTGGTTCCCACGAAAAGGGATATCCTGTAATGTTCAGAGAACATCGTGCGAACCAAGGAAAATAATGTAGGAATTGGTGTCCTTCTTCAATTTCTGCCTCGGGGAACACCTTCCTTGGCAATGTGTTCCAGAGCCTCGCTGTTCGTTGGATGAACGAGTCTTTGAAAAGAGATGTTCTGCAGGTCTCCAAAGTGACCACGAAGGGGTGCGAAAGCTCAACTCGACGGGTTAATCTCGCGGGGACTGCCAAGGGAGGAACGATTGTTGATATTTCAGAAGAGCATCGTCCATGAAAACGGTGTTCCAGAAAAGTGAGTGAGTTTGTGAACGAGACGAATTGCCCTTTTTTGAACAGAATCCAACAGTTTCAAGGTATGTTTGGGTGCTGCATTCCAAATATGGGAACAGTATTCCAGGACAGGTCGGATCTGTGCCTTATAGGTCATAAGCAGCTGACTGGGAGTGAACTAGCTTCTGGCCCGAAGGAGGAAACCAAGTTTTTGGGATGTACTCTTAGCTATTGATCTTACGTGATTTTCCCAAGAAAGGTTATTGCTGATAGTGATACCAAGCATCGAAATGGATGTCTTCAAAGGTATGGTTACTCCTGACAAGCTTATGTTGGGCTCAGTGAGATCGGCTTTTCTAGAGAAAAGGCATGCTTGTGTTTTGTTTGCATTGAGATCTACCAATTTATTGGATCCCCATTTGAGAGTTGTCGCCAAGTCCTATATCTCAAAAACGGAGCAAGTTAGGACCATGTTTATATGAACTTCATTTGCTAGAATATCACGACGAATCACCCCTTGAATTTTTACGGTGTTATTTGAAAATAATATCTGTCCGATTTTTCTCTGAATTTTACGTTTTAGTTGATGAAGACCTGATTTTTTCTAGATATTTTTTTCAATGTGTTGAAATGACTTCGCTCTCAAAATAATTCGACTATTCTCTCTTTTTTGTAATATTGGAAGATATATCTGATTAATTTTTCAATGAAGGTTCGACTGCATAACAAAGTTCCTATTTATAACAGTGTTATTAATATCTGACAGAAAGTTAATTGGAAATTCGATACCGATAATTCGAGAGGTGGAAATATAGCCACTTCATTTTGAATCCCGTAAAATATTGATATGCGGACATCGTTTTGGCTCGTGCAATGAAATAAACATTGACATACATTGACATCTACTGTCTTCCAAAGTTTTTGATACTAGAAATAGTGATTATTTCGATATTCTTGTTGGAGACCACCGGTAAGTAGAAATGATATTGATTTTTACTACAGGGTGAGTCATGAATACCGAATGTCCATCAGAAAGTGTCTTATACACTTCTTTTCCAATATACAGTGTGTCCCACTTACCATGCTCACCATATGTATCTTTCTAACGGTGAGAGATACGAGGTCGGTTGAATGACACCAAATGTGGAGTTTGTCGAGGCCAACTATAATGTGAAAAAATATTTTGATAAAATCTATTCGATTTTGTTTTATACGCAAAAAACAGATTTTGATCATTTTCATGTCCCTCCGTAACTTCTTTATTTATGAAAATATTCAAATAGGAATTTCACATTCTCATGGCAGTTTTTCAAAGTGATTTCGAAACAAATATGAAATTTATACCAACTCTTCTAGAATTTGAGATATTAGCACCAACTTCAGTTTTTCAAATGTAGGTCATAGCTCACTATGACTTAGTTTCAAATAACTTTTTTTTCTCTTACAGATGATATGTCGCAGTAATAGTTTTGTGTTGATAACAACGGAGTTATCGTCATTTATACAAAAACAAAAAATTATTTGGAAGCCGCCATCTTGAATTTATAAATTTTAACAAAAAAAACATGATCTCCGACACCTGCCAAATTTCAAGTTAATCGGAGCTATGAAATTTTTGTTGAAATTAAAAAAAATGGCTGCTCCAAGATGGCGGACAAGATTTGGTCCGATTCCATTCAAAATTGGTGAGTGGGGGTTTTTGAGGTCGGAGATCATGATTTTTTTGTTGAAATTTATAAATTCAAGATGGCGGCTTCCAAATAATTTTTTGTTTTTGTATAAATGAGGATAACTCCGTTGTTATCAACACAAAACTATTACTGCAACATATCATCTGTGAGAGAAAAAAAGTTATTTGTAACTAAGTCATAGTGAGCTATGACCTTCATTTGAAAAACTAAAGTTGGTGCTGATATCTCAAATTCTAGAAGAGTTGGTATAAATTTCATATTTTTTTCGAAATCACTTTGAAAAACTGACATGAGAATGAGAATGTGAAATTCCTATTCGAATATTTTCATAAATAAAGAAGTTATGGAGGAGACATGAAAATGATCAAAATCTGATTTTTGCATATAAAACAGAAACGGAAAGATTTTATCAAAATATTTTTTCACATTATAGTTGGCCTTGACAAACTCTACATTTGGTGTCATTTAACCGACCTCGTATCTCTCACCATTAAAAAGATACCCATGGTGAGCATGGTAAGTGGGACACACTGTATATTGGAAAAAAATTGAAGGAGACACTTTCTGATGGGCATCCGGTATTCCCCTCAGGGGCCTCTATTCGTCGTAGGAGTATGTACAGTTCCTCATGACTCACCCTGTATAATTCTCAAAGGCATGTGAAAACATTGTAGTTCATCGAACGGCACTTGTGCCAATCACTATCCTGAGCAAGATAGCGATAATGTTTCGCCTTCCTCTAGAGATAATATCCGATGGACCAGTAATTGATAAAAGTACTTGTAGTGTGAGCACCACTGGTCCATCGGATATTATCTTTCGATGAGGATGAAATATTCACGAAAATATTGACGCTCTGTCACTAACTTAGATCAGTTCGAATCAACCATTTGTGGTCCATTTCATGAACATTTGTGGAAATGACTTCGAGTTTTTTTGCATTTATTTCAACTTATTTATATATTTATGTACTGGTGGAATTGAATTATTGATTTTTCTTCCAGATACTCATTTGAGGATGCAGAAGGGACTATCAGAACTTGAAGTATCCAATCTCACAAACATGGAATCTGATCCATTTTGGTCTTCGAGAGATGGAGCAATAGATATAGACTTCATGTTAACTTTTGAAGAACACTACGCAACATATACCTTCATTTTTTCCATAATTGGTGATCTCATGTTGAGCACTGTAATGATATTGGTGCATTCTTTCCTGATTTACGTGTTCTACAATTTCAAGAAACTCAGAACGCGACTAAATTGGTATATTCTGAATTGTAGTATGATTGACCTTTACTTTCAGGTACAAAGATTCATATTTTTCTTCATGATTTCAGTATGTGAAATTTACATTCCTAAACTGTTTTGTTTTCAAAACGAATTGCAGCACCTATTATTTTGTTTGTATTTTCTTTTAGCGCTCATTTTAGCTTTGGATTGGTTCGCCTGTATTGTAAAACCACAACTGTGCTCTATACTGGAAAAATACTGGAAGTTTATTTTAGGAATAATATATTCAGGTTTCTTCATAGCTGTCATTATAAGAACAAGCTATTGTTTATCTAATGAAAATGATTACTGGTTCTTGGCCAACTTGACTCTGATGAGAACAACTACATACCTGGTTGCTTTTTTTGGACTAACAGTTCTCAATATCTTCGTTAAAAAAAGTGGCTGGGACAAAAACAACAGTGAAAGCATATTCGCCTTGTATACTGCTAACACCATGGTATTTTCCTTCGTACCTGAATTTATCATCCATACTTTTTTGAATTTTTTTTCTCTCCATTTCACGATAGAAGCTTTCTTGTTATATCTTGCTGCTTTTCCTGCTCTCTTCATTAATGGCCACTTTGTTCTGGTCCTGTTTATATACAGGAAGCACAACAAGAATTTTGAATTGATAGTAGCGAAGTGTTTCAGCAGGTCGAAAGAATTCTATGACATTGAGCATATGGTTGATGCTGATTCTGAGAGTGATGAGGATGTTATAAGAAATTCATGTACAACAGCAGGTCATCAAGCGTTGATTTTGTAGAAGAATCAATAATAGTTTTATGCACGACTGGTTTCGCGGGCATAAAGTGGTACTTTACCGCTCGCGGACTACTTTATCGCCTGACGTTCAGGTTACTCGTAATAAGCAATCATGTATAATTCAGGGCATTACCGGTTTTGTGTCCTTGATACATAATTGACTATTATATTCACAATTTTCTGATTGGTCCCATTCACATTCAAAAAGCATCATTTTCAAATTATTACTTGAATTACAAAGCATATCATTTGTATTCCATAGCTCAAAATCATTCTCAAAATGTATCAGTTGTATTTGGAAAAGCATAATTTGTTGCATTTTTGAATTGAATTCACTAGTTTGAAATAGTTTGAATCATAGTTGATACTTTCTGAATCGAAATTGAGGAACGTTTAGACTTGTTTTTTGTTACAAAAATGTTTGATATTTTACAAATACACAGAAGATCTTGATCCATTATTATTTTTATTTTGAATTTTTACCTTAGTCAGATTTCCAGGTATAAGCAGTGATATTCAGAAAATACTTTCCAATTATACTATAACAAAATAGTTATTTTTGTATCTAGAGCGCGAAATGCTACTTTGGTTATCGAGATCTGATTTTTTTAACGAGGCGTAGCCGAGTTGAAAAAATAGTCGAGATGACCAAAGTATTTCGCGCTCGAGTTGCAAACAACATTTTTTCTACAAACGTCAAAAAATATAGTTCTAAAGGAAAAATATGCTCAACTTGATATAAAAAATAGTGTTGAACTGGCTTGGAAGGTCTCCCCCTATCCTCCCTAGGTACGCACGATGTTCCACGAACATAATAGGAATTTCCTTTCATGCGCTCCAAGAGAAAAAACAAAGTTATTGTTGAACATTCAGAAATAAATGATTTTGTGGATGTCTGCTCGATTGAGGACCATAAAGTTGAAATATAAATATCTCATTTATTCTACATAACAATGCGCGTAGTAGGTACTTCGCGCACTGTTTTACTTCGCACATTGTTTTGTGCAAGGAATAATGGTAACGTAGGAAACTGAAAAAAGTGTCACTTCGCAATTTGTTATCAATGCGCGAACCTTGTCATTTTTTGACGTTTGTAGAAAAATATATGTTCTCAACCAATATCATTTTCAAAATGTATCAGTTGTGTTTGGAAAAGCGTAATTTGACGCATTTTGTATTTAAATTGATGATTTTGAAATAACATTGATATTGAAAGGGAATATTCCGAGATATAATTATGAACATAAAAAAATGGATATTGTATATATAAAAAAATACATTCAGAATTCGCATTCTCTATGTGATGAAAATATCAATTCTTTCTCGGTTTATTCAACAGAAAACTACTATTTTCCTGGCTATATGCCACGACGAACATTGAATTGAATCTATTGAACACACACGATAAGAATTTGAAAACAAAATCTTTTGAAGTTTAGAATTTGCATTCTCCCTCATACAAAGATATGTCCATAATATAATTCTGAATATTCAACAAAAAACAACTACTTTCCTGGCTATTTGCCACGTCGAACATTTAATTATATCTGTTGAACATCCAAAAAAAGAGATGAAGAATCAAAATCCTCTGAAATTTGAATTGTCATCATCTCTCGGAGGAAATTATATGGTGTATTATGATATAAAAATATAACCAATATGTTCAGTAGTGAAATAAAAATTGAAATGTATGTATATATTTTTAAATACAGTTGATACTTTTCAAAATCAACTTTCTGAATCAGAATTGAGGAACAGTTGACTTGTTTTTTGTTACAAAGAATGTTTGATATTTCACTAATGAACGGAAGGTCTTGATCCATTATTATTATTATTTTTTTTAAATTCTCACCTTGGCCAGATTTTCAGTCATAAGCAGTGATATTCAGAAAATACTTCTTAATTATACTAAAACAAAAATATATGTTCTCAAACCAATTCTTATAATAATGAGTGAACACAGAAAAATTGATGAAACCAAGTTCATCATCGAGAGACGATCACTTTATATAAGGCGGTATTATATATTATCTCGATCTATATATATTCCGAATACTATCTCATTAATTCTTGATAGAAGCAGACTCAAGTCAACATCATTGATTACGTTATGATTTGTGAAGTTTAAGTTTATGTGAAATTCATTTCAGGTAAGTCGAAACTACCCAAAAATACCTACACAGAATTGCTATCAGAATTCCTCCATTCAAATACAAAAACTGTGTATCAAGAATTTTCCCAAGAATAGGGTATAACTATAATTTGCATGATCGGTAATATTTTAGATGTAACTATATAGAGCATGTCAGAGGTCAAAAGATAAATTATGTGGATGCATTAAAAGATATAGAGAGATCTGCAGTTGACTTGTAAAAGATGATGAATTTTTTGAAATCGAAAACCGACACAAAATTTTGCTTACTGATCAATTGAATCCTTGAAATACCTCGAAATAGATACAAGCATGCTTTTTCTCTAGAAAAGCCGATCTCACTGCGAGCCCAACATAAGCTTGTCATGAGTAACCATACCTTTGAAGACATCCATTTCGATGCTTGGTATTACTATCAGCAATAACCTTTCTTGGGAAAATCACGTGAGAACAATGGGCTTATATCACCGATATTATTCAAAATGTTTCGATATTCTGATCAATGTCTGCAGATTGTCAATAGTTTGTTTGAGTCAAGATGAAAACCTTCGAAAATAACTCATGATATTGAGGAATCTAAGATAGGAACATGTTTTTTCGAATTCAGCTACTCGTACAGAAACTTTCTGTCTTCTATTTTCGCCATGTACCTATCACATGATCTTTCCATTTGGAATAATAAAACTAAAATTGTTCCTCTTATACGATGATCCACAGGGCTATCAGTCTATTTTTTCATAATTATTTCACTTAGTAGGCGGTGTACCTACACAAAATGTTTTATGTGTTTGACAGTTAATCGATTGCATCAATAATTTTTCTTCTTCATTTGTGTGTTGATTAAAATTGCATATTGCATATCGACTTTTTCGTTTCTTGAATACATTCAGGTTGGGTTACTAGATCTGGTAACATATCTTAGGTTAGGTTACTAGATCTGGTAACATATCTTAGGTTGGGTTACTAGATCTGGTAACATATCTTAGGTTGGGTTACTAGATCTGGTAACATATCTCAGGTTAGGTTACTAGATCTGGTAACATATCTTAGGTTGGGTTACTAGATCTGGTAACATATCTTAGGTTGGGTTACTAGATCTGGTAACATATCTTAGGTTGGGTTACTAGATCTGGTAACATATCTCAGGTTAGGTTACTAGATCTGGTAACATATCTTAGGTTGGGTTACTAGATCTGGTAACATATCTCAGGTTGGGTTACTAGATCTGGTAACATATCTTAGGTTAGGTTACTAGATCTGGTGTAAAGCACCCCTTTTCTTGGGTTGGCCTATACAGGGGTCTTCACAAAGTTACTGATTCACTGGGTTCGTGAATACTTAGGCAGGAGTAAGATTGGTGTATATAGACATTAATATGGCAGTTCAAAATACATAAATCTCTATTCAGCAATCATCATAATATGGACAGACAGAGTTGACATGGAAGTAAAACAGATGTGCTTACATAATATTGGTTGGTTGTACATGATGACAGGATGATGTACACTCGCACTATTATACCGGGTCACTTTGAAAAGTTAATACAGTTTTATAAAAGTTCAATAATTCTCGATACACATCTATTGCAGCAACACAATATGTTCACTAGGTACAGACTTTTAAGCAATTTCTAATATCAAATACATATCACGTATAACTAGACTGTTTAGCAGAGTTACTGGTTCAAGACATGAGACTTCGTATCAAGAGTTCGATCAAGACTTAGATCAAGACTGACTTTTATGCCAAAACTCCCAGCTTTTATACTGAGATTTGGTCATAAATTTAATCAGAATTCATTAGATTTTCGCTTAGTTGAATTGACCTCGAATTAAAGTGCAAAAAGAGTGGCTTTGGATGTTTTCAGAAATAGTTTTTAATTTAATGGAATTTTATCATTAATCATTTTGCAAAAATCGATGTCAGTTGACCTTGGGTATTACTTAAAATTAAGTACAGAAAAAGGATTTCAATGTTCATCTGAAAAGATTTTAAACTAATTGATTTTTGTAATAATTCATCTGGCCTCTACCTATCTTTGGCCCGCCCCTCTGCTGTGGCTCAGTTACTTAGGTTATGAATTCCCTGTACACTCTTTTCTAACTTTTATACACATCTTTTTCGCTGTTCCTGTGTGCCACTATCAACAATGTTACAAAGGTAAAGTACCTAATAATAAACCTATTACATATATGCATTTCTTGGTATTTGAAACAAATATTCATATTTCCAACAAGAGTTAATTCACGTAATAATGTTGCTCTATCAATCTATCCTTCTAATACTTATTGAATGCATTCAAGTTCAGATACCTAAATATTTATTGACCTAATTAAAACGACCTTCTACTTCCTATAAGTGTGAAGTGTCTAGCATTAGTATTTGTTATGCTATTTTTGGTCGAGTCTTCGCGTTCATTACATTCGATCCATCCCTCGTAAACGAAATTCCATATTTTAACATATGAATTTCGTTGCTATATATAGATTATGATCTGTATTTCTTTCTAGCGCTATTATTACGTGAACTTCACCCATGAAACATCAAGAGCATCTTACAACATCCTCGAAATTGTTTATATAAAGTTGTGACCCAGTAAATTATAGTATCAACAAATAAAATGAATGAGATATTTGAATGATCTTTGGTAGGTACCTGCAGACCTCTCTAACGATAAATATATAGAGTCGTTCATGCAAAATTCCTATACCTGAATAATATAACTATTATTAATTATAATCATTATTAAAAATTAAAATTATTGCATTTTTTTTTCCACTCTATACTACTACCTACGAAAATTTTAGACAATTTCCAATATATATTGCTTTTAATACTTATCTCTACTCTGGTGAATTATGAAATAACGATAATTACATGCTCGTATAGTCTAATGAAACCTATTTCTATAAAATTAATTCACTCACTCAGTGACGTTTAATGGTAACCTTATTCAGGTTACGTCCCATTCGATAAACCCATCGCTCGGTCGGGGTGTTTGACCCCTGGGCTTCTTGGGTAGATCCAGGCTGGTTCAATGGATGGTCCTCTCGCTGTCCTGGGTTAGGTGCCGGGTATGGCACAGAACGGTTCAGGGGTGGCCTTTGAGGTATCATAGGCCCAACACCTGGGGCGATGTTTTCGTGCTCATAGGGTGGTGGTGGGGAGTTGGATCGCCCTGCTGTTGTTAAATGGCCCTTTTGAGAATCCAATCATGGTCCTCTACCTGCCCTTGTGACCTAGTATTATATCTAGACTGCGATACTTGAGTATTCATATTGTCCTGTGTTTTGTTGTGCTCCAGGTCTTCCTCACAGTTTTCTTCATTCACTTCCTCATTTTTTCTTTCATTTTCAGAATTATCTTCTTCGTCTCCTTCTTCCTCCTCTTCGTTATCCTCTTCTTCCTCTTCTTCGGAAACATCAGTGGTTGATATTTCAAGTGGTTCGTCATTATCGTGTTCTTCTATGTTTTCGTGATCCTCAGGATTTAATTCTTCATTGTATGTATGCTCAGAATTCTCTTGATCTGTTTGTTCTTGCGGTAATCTTATGATTTTACTTGGATTAGTATCAATAACTGGTTGAGGGGTTCTTTCTATCAGATGTTTAGGAATTGTTCGATCATTTTCTTCCTCATCCATATCTTCCAATCCCCGATATCTTTTTAGTCGGTTGGCATGTACAACTTGATCTTTTCTTCCATTGATTTCTTTAATACGATAGGTTACTGGTCCTAACACTTCAATTATTCGGTACGGTCCTGAGTACTTGGGATAAAATTTATGAGCTAAATGACGTCCAGCCTTGACGGCGGGCGAGTAAAGATATACACGATCTCCTAAGTTAAGTGATGTCGGTTTGGCTTTTCGGTTATATCTTTGCACCTGTTTTTCGGCTTGTTTATTCAGATTTGATCGAGCCACTTCATGCGCTATTTGCATTCTCTGAACCATTTCTGTTGCATAATTGTCATCTAAGTCATAACGAACCTGTGCATGTTTAGTTATTAAATGTAATGGCATTTCCATATCTCTACCGTACATCAAGAAAAATGGAGTTTCTTGAGTTGATTCGTGCACGTGATTGCGATATGCCATGGTGGCGAAGGGTAACCATCTGTCCCATGAATCGTTGTCTTCGGTCACATAATGCGATAAAGTGGTTTTTAGAGATCGGTGCATTCGTTCTATCATTCCGTTTGATTGAGGGTGATATGGAGTAGTTTGAAGTTTCTTGATTTCCAAAATTTTGCATATCTCTTTGAATAATTTTGAGACAAACTGCTGACCGCAATCCGTTAGTAATTGTCGAGGTGTGCCATATTTTGTGATGATGTTTGTTACGAAAGCTCTAGCTACCGTATCTGCTGTTATATTTGGAAGCGGAATACATTCTGGGTATCTTGTTAGGTAATCCATGACAGTGAGGATATATTTATTTCCATCTTTGGTTTGGTTGAGAGGTCCAACTAAATCCATAGAAATACGCCCAAACGTAGCATATGGAACTGGTAGTTTCTGTAGTTCTGCGGGAGGTTGGTAATTGGTTTTCCGTAAATTGCAAGAATGGCATGCATTGCAATATTTTTTAACATCTTGTCTCATTCCTCTCCAGAAGAAATCCCGGTGTATTGCCTCTAGGGTTTTCTTTTGTCCTGCATGACCAGACATAGGGGAGTCATGGTATATTTGTAGAATTTCCTTCACCATGGCTTTAGGTGCATACAATTTGTCATTTCGGTCCCCTTCTTTTCTCTTAACGTAAAGGATATTATCTGGGCATAGATAAAATTGGTTATCGTCGTCCAATACTTGTGGTATTATTTGCGAAATGATAGGGTCTGCTGTCTGCAATTTACTTAGTTCCTCTTTCGTCCAAATAGTCGATAACATTGGGTTATACTCCTGCTCTTCTTCCTGAGTTACCAAAGCTATTGCAGCTAATGGACTACAAGTTGCCTCTGTAGATGTCTCCTCTGGTTCTACCTCTCTTAGCCTGGTTAATGCGTCAGCGTTTCCATTTCTCTTTCCCGGGCGGTATTTGATATTAAAACTATATTCCATCAAGAACATTGCCCATTTGGCAAGCCTTGAACTGGCATCTTTAATGGTTAAAAGATACACCAATGGTCGGTGGTCGGTAATAATGGTGAAATGAGTTCCAGTCAGGTAACACCTATACTTTTTCACAGCCCAAATTACTGCCAAACATTCACGCTCTATTGTTGAATAGCGTCTTTCTGCTGAGTTCAAGGTTCGGCTAGCATAACAAATTGGATGTTCTATATTATCATATTCTTGACTCAAGATTCCACTAATAGCAGTAGCGGAGGCATCTGTATTTACAATGAATTGTTTTTGAAAATTTGGGTACTTCAAAATAGGAGGAGTAATGAGAGCCTGTTTCAGATGTTGAAAAGCCTGTTCATGTGGTTCCTTCCAAACAAAGGGGGTATTTTTCTTGGTGAGATTCGTAAGTGGTTGAGATATTTCAGAAAATCTCGGCACGAATTTGCGGTAAAACCCACAAAGTCCTAGAAAAGCTCGTATTTCTTTTACGGTGGATGGACGAGGGTAATTACGGACTATCTCTGTTTTTTCGGGGTCTGTCTGACATCCAGCTGCTGATATGATGTGTCCCAGATACTTGGCTTCATTCTTCATAAATTGGCATTTGGTTGGTTTGAATTTCAAATTACTGGCTCTCATTCTATCAAATACATGTCTCAGTCTGTTGAGGTGTTCATTTAGGTCAGATGAGCTGAACACTATTACGTCATCCAAGTAGACAAGACATTCGTTCCCAGTTAAATGGGCTAGAACCGAATACATCAGTCTTTGCCAAGTTGCTGGACTATTCTTTAAGCCCATAGCCATGCGATTGAATTCATAATGGCCAGTAGGGGTAGTAAATGCACTTTTCTCCTGATCTCGTGGGTCGAGTTCTACTTGGAAATATCCACTAGCCAAATCTAACACACTGAAAATACTGGAGCCAGTCAATTGATCTAAGGTTTCTTGGAGATTTGGTAAGGGAAAGAAATCTGTTTTAGTGATTGCATTAAGATCTCTATAGTCGATACATAGACGAAATTGGGGTTCTTCTCCAGGGTGCAATTTCTTCTCTACCAATATTGCTGGAAATGACCATGGTGATGAAGATTCACGTATGATTTCATTTTCTAGAAGATCTTGAATTTCCTTGTCCAGTATTTTCTGACGTTGGTAGGGTACTCGGTAAGGTCTTTTTGAGATAGGTGGTACATTTTCTGTTATAATTCGATGTTTTACTCGAGAAGTACAGGTCAATTTGTGTGTTGGAGCTCTGAATATGTCGATATATTCGGTGATCAATTTTACAAGTTTTTCTTCTCCTTCTCCTTGTGGATTAGATAGCTGAAGCTGCTCAAGAATAAGTTTAGTATCTTGCATGCTCACAGAGCCAATTGTTTTTCTTCTTTTTTCCTGTTCACTTAGGACTTCACATTCTGTTTCAAATGCTCTGGCTATTATTTGTTTTCGCTGAATCACTACAGCACAATTGAGAACGTTAATCAGTTTTACAGGTATTTCTTGGTTCTTGTGACAAATGGATCGGGCTACCAATATTCCGTTGATCGAGTCCATAGATTCAATTACGATAGAATCGGTGGTAAGTTGTTTCGGCTTCTTGAGTAGTGCTGGTTGTATGGTCATTGTCCTTGGTGGTAAGTGAACATCTTCTTTGAAATATACTCCCACTCCGTTACTGTGGTAATTCATAGGCTTGGTTGTGCATCCATGTGCCTTCTCATTTTGTGTCCAAGGCACTACTGTCTGTGAGAGACTGGTATCAGTTATCTTACTTTGATGTTCAACTTTTGTACAGTCATTTCCTGATTTAATCATCCGTTTTAATTTAGAGACTTCTTCTGTTGGGTACTCGCTGCTTCTTTGACTTCCACTGTCGGTGTTTCCAGACTTAGAGGTGCATCTTTGTGCCCTATCCTCTTGTATCTGCGAAACAGGTGCAGTCCTGAGGCTATTTTCTCGACTAACGATTGGCTCTCCACTACGATACTGTGTTCTGCTATCATTTAAGGGCCCTTTGGAAGCTGCAGTCTTCCTTTCCTTTGACTTCTCTTCATACCTTGGAGTATCCGGGATGGATATTGCTGTTTGGTGAACCAGAGGACTGGAATTCCCCTGTTCACCGGAATTCGCTGCCAATTCCAGTGGCATCGAATTCATATCCTCCTTGAGTACGGTTGAAGTAAAGGCTTTCAAGGTATTCTTGATATCAATTATATTATTTTCCATTTCAGCTAACCTCACTTTTATCTCTTTTTCCCAATCGTTATTTTCTTCTAATAACTCAATAACTTCATCTAGAATGAACATTTTCCCTGTTCCCCAATCGATTTTTGCTCCGAATCTTTGTAAAAAGTCTAATCCCAGCAGCATATCTGCTCTGAAATTCCCTGTCTCTATCAGGATGAACTCATGTTCAATGGTTTTTCTTGAACTCAACTGTATTGGTAAAATAACCCTTCCATTATCATTGATTTTCCTTCCCTGAATATCAACTAGACTAATATCGTTGTTAACTTGAATATTGAACCCCTGCACGATACTCGGCTTAACTAGAGATACTTGTGCACCTGAATCAATTAAAGCTGTCAAGTACTGACCTTCTACTTTAATTTTTGCTATATTCCTGGGTTCTTCCTTTCCTTGCGTGCAACTTAGTATCTCTGCCGTCCTTGACTTTATTGTCGAGGCACCTCGTTGGCAGCTACATGGCGGGGTTGAAATGCAGCTGCGGTCGTGTTTAAATTACCGGTGGAACGTCCTCCTCTACCTGCAGCTCGCCAGGTCCCAGTTGGATGACCTTGACCTCGTTGTTGGCTTCTGTCTGGACAATACCTCACTATGTGTCCAGGTCTTTGACATCCATAACACACCCGGTTTCGGTTATTGCTGTTGATTCGTTCCTTGCAATCTCTGGCAAAATGTCCCATTTTCTGACATCTGTAGCAGTTAAGAGTGTTCACCACCCTGCATTCTCGTTCCTGTATTTTGGTGAGATTTTCTATCGTCTCCTCTTTTTCTGCAACTCTCACCGCTTCTTCTAGTGTGGCGGGCTCTGCGGACAATACTTTCTTCCGTATCGGGTTGAGTAGGCCGAGAACAAATTGTGTGGTTGTATCCGCTGCTAATTTCTGTTTTATCAGGCGGTTGTCATCTGGTCTAGCGGTGTATTTTACAGTCTTGTTAGCAGCAATTTTCAATCGGGCCAAAAATTGCCTGCAAGACTCACCATTGCGTTGTTTGCACTCAATAAACGCCTTCAGTGCTTGTCCAGGAAGTTGAACTACGCCAAACTGCTTACGTAAGGCCTCTTCTAGAACCTCCCATGTTGATGTAGCTCGCAGATCTGGTTCTGAGTCTATCAACTGCTTGGCTATTCCTCTTAATTTCAATCGAGTTATCGCTGTTTGTTGTTTTTCTGTCCACCCTGCCAATATTGCCGTTTCTTCGATGATTTGAAGAAAGTCATGAATACTTGTCTGTCCATTATACTCTGGTATTGCATCTAAGTTCATGGGCATGGAAACAATGATATTTTTCTGGTCGTCGTCATTGTTGTCGTCTCCTGTTGGTGATCCGGTTCGTGACATCTTTCAATCTTTATGTCTACGAGTCGTTCTTCTGCCGTTGATGGTAGAATGTCTACATTTCTCTTTCCTGCCGCTGAGGGGGTTTAACAGCTTCTAAATATTCGAACCCCACACCACTGACACCAATTGTAAAGCACCCCTTTTCTTGGGTTGGCCTATACAGGGGTCTTCACAAAGTTACTGATTCACTGGGTTCGTGAATACTTAGGCAGGAGTAAGATTGGTGTATATAGACATTAATATGGCAGTTCAAAATACATAAATCTCTATTCAGCAATCATCATAATATGGACAGACAGAGTTGACATGGAAGTAAAACAGATGTGCTTACATAATATTGGTTGGTTGTACATGATGACAGGATGATGTACACTCGCACTATTATACCGGGTCACTTTGAAAAGTTAATACAGTTTTATAAAAGTTCAATAATTCTCGATACACATCTATTGCAGCAACACAATATGTTCACTAGGTACAGACTTTTAAGCAATTTCTAATATCAAATACATATCACGTATAACTAGACTGTTTAGCAGAGTTACTGGTTCAAGACATGAGACTTCGTATCAAGAGTTCGATCAAGACTTAGATCAAGACTGACTTTTATGCCAAAACTCCCAGCTTTTATACTGAGATTTGGTCATAAATTTAATCAGAATTCATTAGATTTTCGCTTAGTTGAATTGACCTCGAATTAAAGTGCAAAAAGAGTGGCTTTGGATGTTTTCAGAAATAGTTTTTAATTTAATGGAATTTTATCATTAATCATTTTGCAAAAATCGATGTCAGTTGACCTTGGGTATTACTTAAAATTAAGTACAGAAAAAGGATTTCAATGTTCATCTGAAAAGATTTTAAACTAATTGATTTTTGTAATAATTCATCTGGCCTCTACCTATCTTTGGCCCGCCCCTCTGCTGTGGCTCAGTTACTTAGGTTATGAATTCCCTGTACACTCTTTTCTAACTTTTATACACATCTTTTTCGCTGTTCCTGTGTGCCACTATCAACAATGTTACAAAGGTAAAGTACCTAATAATAAACCTATTACATATATGCATTTCTTGGTATTTGAAACAAATATTCATATTTCCAACAAGAGTTAATTCACGTAATAATGTTGCTCTATCAATCTATCCTTCTAATACTTATTGAATGCATTCAAGTTCAGATACCTAAATATTTATTGACCTAATTAAAACGACCTTCTACTTCCTATAAGTGTGAAGTGTCTAGCATTAGTATTTGTTATGCTATTTTTGGTCGAGTCTTCGCGTTCATTACACTGGTAACATATCTTAGGTTGGGTTACTAGATCTGGTAACATATCTTAGGTTGGGTTACTAGATCTGGTAACATATCTTAGGTTGGGTTACTAGATCTGGTAACATATCTCAGGTTAGGTTACTAGATCTGGTAACATATCTTAGGTTAGGTTACTAGATCTGGTAACATATCTTAGGTTAGGTTACTAGATCTGGTAACATATCTTAGGTTGGGTTACTAGATCTGGTAACATATCTTAGGTTGGGTTACTAGATCTGGTAACATATCTTAGGTTGGGTTACTAGATCTGGTAACATATCTCAGGTTAGGTTACTAGATCTGGTAACATATCTTAGGTTGGGTTACTAGATCTGGTAACATATCTTAGGTTGGGTTACTAGATCTGGTAACATATCTTAGGTTGGGTTACTAGATCTGGTAACATATCTCAGGTTAGGTTACTAGATCTGGTAACATATCTTAGGTTGGGTTACTAGATCTGGTAACATATCTCAGGTTGGGTTACTAGATCTGGTAACATATCTTAGGTTAGGTTACTAGATCTGGTAACATATCTTAGGTTGGGTTACTAGATCTGGTAACATATCTTAGGTTGGGTTACTAGATCTGGTAACATATCTTAGGTTGGGTTACTAGATCTGGTAACATATCTCAGGTTAGGTTACTAGATCTGGTAACATATCTTAGGTTAGGTTACTAGATCTGGTAACATATCTTAGGTTGGGTTACTAGATCTGGTAACATATCTTAGGTTAGGTTACTAGATCTGGTAACATATCTTAGGTTGGGTTACTAGATCTGGTAACATATCTCAGGTTGGGTTACTAGATCTGGTAACATATCTTAGGTTAGGTTACTAGATCTGGTAACATATCTTAGGTTGGGTTACTAGATCTGGTAACATATCTTAGGTTGGGTTACTAGATCTGGTAACATATCTTAGGTTGGGTTACTAGATCTGGTAACATATCTCAGGTTAGGTTACTAGATCTGGTAACATATCTTAGGTTAGGTTACTAGATCTGGTAACATATCTTAGGTTGGGTTACTAGATCTGGTAACATATCTTAGGTTGGGTTACTAGATCTGGTAACATATCTTAGGTTGGGTTACTAGATCTGGTAACATATCTTAGGTTGGGTTACTAGATCTGGTAACATATCTTAGGTTGGGTTACTAGATCTGGTAACATATCTCAGGTTAGGTTACTAGATCTGGTAACATATCTTAGGTTAGGTTACTAGATCTAGTAACATATCTTAGGTTAGGTTACTAGATCTAGTAACATATCTTAGGTTAGGTTACTAGATCTGGTAACATATCTTAGGTTGGGTTACTAGATCTGGTAACATTTTCCGTCTCTATTGATAATATGCAATTTTAATCAACACACAAATGAAGAAGACAAATTTGATGCAATCGATTAACTGTCAAACACATAATAGTTATATTTGTTCAACTAGGCAGCAAAGTAGTAGATTGACTGCTGAGGCTGAATTCAGGATTTCAGCTAAGACAGTCAATCTACTTTGCTGCCGAGTTGAACATATAATTTTTTCTCCGATTGTTCATAATGATATAGGAGGTTATTGTATTTGCAAATTATTACAATTCTCACAATCTCTTTATTTTTGCTGTAGTGTTCAGTTATATTAAAATGTGATAGAAATCGCAGTTGTTGGAATGGTTGGTTGCTATGGAAATGTCCATAAGAATTATAGTTTGACAATTCATGAAATTTCTGACAGTAGTGCGAAAAAACATCGGTATATTTAAAATATTATATAATGGACAGTGATAGCGACCTGGAAGTACTTAATCCTCCAAAAATAAGGGAGATGGCTAAAAATATAGAGTAGAATTTGTTGCTGGAGAAGTCTCAGATGAAATATGAAGGAAATTATAAAAAATTTATGGATTATTAATTTTGCTGACACATATCAATCAGCAAAGTAACCATTTTGCTGCCTAGGCAGCAAAGTACCCACTTTGCTGCCTAGGCAGGAAAAGTAATACTTTGCTGATTGATATGTGTCAGCAAAATCAATATTTGCTGCCAATCGGAGAAAAAACATTTTGTGTAGGTACACCGCCTACTAAGTGAAATAACTATGAAAAAATATAATGATAGCCCTGTGGATCATCAAATAAGAGGAACAATTTTAGTTTTATTATTCCAAATGGGAAGATCATGTGATAGGTACATGGCGAAAATAAAAGACAGATAGTTTCTGTACGAGTAGCTGAATTCGAAAAAAATATATTCCTATCTTAGATTCCTCAATATCTTGAGTTATTTTCGAAGGTTTTCACCTTGACTCAAACAAGCTATTGACAACCTGCAGACATTGATCAGAATATCAAAACATTTTGAATAATATCGGTTTACTAATGATATTCAAATTTCAAATTTCAAAGCCTACCAAGTGTCGATATATCATGGATGTTTGGAAACATACCACTCCTTTAGTTGTTAGATCAAAATATGGTTGATAACCAATTTTCTTGATCAAAACAACAATTCCATATTCAACTATTGTTTGCTGCTTGATTTAATTATTAAACCAACCGGAACTTTAATGTAAAATTCCGAGTTATAACACGGAGTTTTAAAATTCTGAGTTATAACTCGGAATTTTGAATGTAAAATTCCGAGATATGAGTCGGAATTTTAAAATTCCGAGTTATATCTCAGGATTTTGAAGTGTTAATTTTTTTTTATTTTACATGTCCCTTCCAGGCCTTCGTACTAATCAGGCCAAAATACTTAGCATGAGAATATATGGAATTAATCTTCTCCTGAAGATGCTAACATAGTTAGCGAAACACATGTCAAGGCCTTCAATAAATCGATCGGTTCGGTTAGTTATAAAACACTGAAGTGTGATAATCTTGCCAAATACAGTGTGTCCCACTTACCATGCTCACCATGGGTATCTTTTTAACGGTGAGAGATACGAGGTCGGTTAAATGACACCAAATGTGAAGTTTGTCAAGGCCAACTATAATGTGAAAAAATATTTTGATAAAATCTATTCGTTTTTGTTTTATACGCAAAAAACAGATTTTGATCATTTTCATGTCTCCTCCGTAACTTCTTTATTTATGAAAATATTCAAATAGGAATTTCACATTCTTATGGCAGTTTTTCGGAGTGATTTCGAAAAAAATATGAAATTTATACCAACTCTCCTAGAATTTGAGATATCAGCACCAACTTTAGTTTTTTGAATGTAGGTCATAGCTCACTATGACTTAGTTACAAATAACTTTTTTTCCTCTTTCAGATGATGTGTTGTAGTAATAGTTTTGTGTTGATAACAACGGAGTTATCGTCATTTATACAAAAACAAAAATTATTTGGAAGCCGCCATCTTGAATTTATGAATTTTAACAACAAAATCATGATCTCCGATCTCAAAAACCCCCACTTACCAATTTTGAATGGAATCGGACCAAATCTTGTCCGCCATCTTGGAGCAGCCATTTGTTTTTGATTTCAACAAAAAATCCATAACTCCGATTGATTTGAAATTTGGCAGGTGTTCATAATTTCGGTGACAATATATTATGGAATTTTTGTTGAAATTAAAAAAAATGGCTGCTCCAAGATGGCAGACAAGATTTGGTCCGATTCTATTCAAAATTGGTAAGTGGGGGTTTTTGAGGTCGGAGATCATGATTTTGTTGTTAAAATTCATAAATTCAAGATGGCGGCTTCCAAATAATTTTTTGTTTTTGTATAAATGACGATAACTCCGTTGTTATCAACACAAAACTATCACTGCAACACATCATCTGAAAGAGAAAAAAAGTTATTTGTAACTAAGTCATAGTGAGCTATGACCTACATTTAAAAAACTAAAGTTGGTGCTGATATCTCAAATTCTAGGAGACTTGGTATAAATTTCATATTTTTTTCGAAATTACTTCGAAAAACTGCCATGAGAATGTGAAATCCCTATTTGAATATTTTCATAAATGAAGAAGTTACGGAGGAGACATGAAAATGACCAAAATCTGTTTTTTGCGTACAAAACAAAAACGAATAGATTTTATCAGAATATTTTTTCACATTATAGTTGGCCTTGACAAACTCCACATTTGGTGTCATTTAACCGACCTCGTATCTCTCACCGTTGAAAAGATACCCATGATGAGCATGGTAAGTGGGACACACTGTATTTCAGTCTTTGATATTTTCATTTCCATCATGATAAACAAATCGCTCTCATTTCCAGATTTATGAAATGATGGCTACCAATCTGACTGTCCTCAATGAAACAGTCTTCGAAGACGACCCATTCGCAGAGCTAGACGAGGCAGCTATAGAACAAGAAGAGCTAGCAGCCTCCTTCGCCTACATCATAGTAACCATCCTAGTCAAACTAGCAGTCTGCCTTGCAGCCATAGCGGCAGACATCTTCCTAGTCATCATGATCTGCAGATTCAGAAAACTGCGCTCCATCCGAATGAACATGTTCATTCTCAACGCCACCATACTGAGTGTGGTGTATTTGCTTTGTACACCTTTGTACTTTATGCTAGGCCACCTGCTGTTCAACCACAACGCTCCAACTCTGTTTTTGTGGCAAACCCAGAACACTCTGTTGATTTTGTACAATACATTTGCTATTTGCATGGCTGTATGTTGGTTCCTTACTGGGTACAAACCATTGCTGATCAAGAAGTACCAGAAGTATTCCAGTCACGTGTTCGGCACCATCTACATAGCTTTTATTATTGAATGGATCTTCGCTTTCATCTACTCCAAGAATCATCACATAGCCAGGATGTCTATCTTCACTGTCTTCTACGTTATCTTCTTGGTACTGCTGGTGATCTTGAATGTCCTGAAGACTAGAGTGAGCATGAGCAGCGATTGTGCAAAGACTTCGTACTGTTTGAATGTCGCGAACATTATTTTCTTTGCTTATTTGCCGATGTTTTTGTTCCATATAGCCATACGGTTTATTTCGAATGATTTTATGTTTTACTTGGAGTTTATACCAGAGCTGATTGCGTTAGCTCATCCAGTATTGATAGTTTATGAGTTAGGGAGGAAGGATAAGCATTTTAAGACGGCTTACAAGAAATCTTTTGAAAGGCAACATGAATATGAGGATGACAATTTAGATGAGGTGTCTGATAATGAAATTGGCGATACTAGGACTAATGTTATTAGTGTTGATGATAATAGACAAACCTTGATAATTTGACGACATTAAGTTTATTTGTACATGGAAATAATATAGTTTCAATTCATGTTTTTCACTACATGTTTGTTTTTCCACCACTAGATATAGAACCTACCATTATTTACTCCTTGAATCTATGTATGTATGTGAGTGGAAGGTCTGGGACCTGACGCCTCCCTTTTCGGGCTCATTGTGCACCCACATTCCTGGCATCGCAAGTCAGCCATGGGGAAGGCCGATCTCGCGAGCAAAAGAGACCAACTTTCTAGGCCAAACCTCTTCAACATCCTCTGGGTCCAGGATACTGCTCCCAAAATGGATATCCCTTGCTGCCACTACTGCCGGGCATTCAGTGAGGATGTGAGTAGAAGTCTCTTCATCCTCTAGGCACCATCTGCATTCAGGATCCTCCACAATCCCGATCGTGCTGAGATGTTTGTTCAAGTCAGAAGGCCCACCACCAGTTTCAGCTCCTTCCTGTTCGAAGCCAAGAGGGCATTGGTCTGTCTTCGTGACGGGTTTACTATATATGGAGTTTGGACTGCCTCATTCTAGGAGCCTCTCTCCAGCTGTCCTGAAACCTTTTCGTCAGGATTTTCTTCATCCTGAGGTTACTCCAGGACCGAGTGACCCCTAAAGATTGGCTCTGGGCCAATCACTGAACCCTTCGCCCCCTTTCTGGCCAGACCATCGGCCATTTCGTTGCCTGGTACCCCTGAGTGTCCAGGGACCCACAAAAGACATACTTTGTTCGTTGCTGACAGCCTTTGTAGGCTATCTATGCACTCTGACACCAAGGCGGAGGTCACCCTATACGAGGTGAGCGCCTTGATCGCCGCCTGGCTGTCAGTGCATATAGTGATTTGCTTTTCAAGGAGTTGAGTGTGTTTGTTCTATCAAGGTAGGTTGTGTAATTTTATCAACTACTACTCAATAAAGACATAATGTTTTAATTTACACGAATTCACTGTTCTGATGCGAGATTCGCAGCAACGACACTCGATTCAATTAGAATTGAAAAGTGCTTCCATAGTGACAATAGTTTCATATTTTAGTTTCACACAACTGTAACAATTTCAATATATCGCTAGTAATAATGATATCGTTCACTACCTTGCTTTATACATAACTATTATACAGTTCTAAACACACTAGATGGACCAATTTGACTCTATTTCGAAGACCTGTATTTTTTGAAAAAGTTGACCAATCTTCATGCGGTTTTCGATATCAGATGTGATGTTTTATCGGCTTCAAAGAGAGCTAGAACACTCTGGAAAAGTCCGCAGAACAAAACTTACACAGGGTGTAAAGTGGAACCAATACACTAAGGTCTACATTTCCAATGCTGCCAGAACTCGAGAAATTTTTTTCTGATCAAAAGTCAGTCATATTATGATACACTGGGACCTCATCTCGGGACATTTCCGTGATTTCTCCTTGATTGGCCATTGGAACAAAAATTCGATTTTTTTTTTCGAAAGTCTTGCATTTCTTGAATTTTTTCTCTAGAACTCCACTTGAGCTGACTATTGGAAAGAACTATTCTCATGTTTTGTGGAGGACAATGAAAGTCGAAAAGAGCAGTTTTGTGGAATATACAGGATGATAAGAAAATAGGACAAAATCTCATTTCAGTAAAAAAAATAAAAAATGGTGACTGAAACCATGGCCCATTCGATTCAGTATATTCAGAAACGGCCTTCTCGATATCCATTATTTATATTAGACTATTAACTCGAGACGTTTTCGAAAATTCGTCTCTTATATACAGGATGAAAATTTTCAATTCACACTTGTTTGATGTTTCCTGATATCGATGATTCTTATAATTTTATCAACTGATTTCCAATATTTATGGCCCAAGTATGAGACACAGAGTATTGTTGTTCAATATATACTGAGTATTTCACAACTTTTCTGACAAATTACGAACTCTAGAAAACAATAATGTTAGAAGAATGTGGTGATCAGCATCATCTCCAGATCTGAATTTGATTGAACATGTGTGGAGCCGAATGAAACTTAACCTATCAAGAAGGCGAGAGACACCTCAAAATAATGACATCCTTATCCAAGCTGTATCAGAAGAAGACTTCATCAAAAATCTCATAGAATCTATGCGAAACCGATTTCATGAGGTTTTGTTGAATCGGGGAGGCCTATACCAAGTACTGGAATTTAGGATATAGGACTTTCTAGTTGGATATTCATAATGCTGAAGAATTCACTGTCATATTTCGCCAATAGAGCCCTTTTCGAATATTTTTAGTGGATATATAAAGTGTTACAAATTTTATTTTCCATCTCGTTTTACTTCTATGAATTTTTTTTGTGATAGACTTCCTAAGTAATATCGTAGTAGTGGTTGAAATTTGTCAGATACGTTGTAAAACACTCAGTATATTGAACAACAATACTTTGTATCTCATACTTGGGCAATGGATATTGGAAATCATCTATATCAGGAAACAAGTTTGAATTGAAAAATCTCATCCTGTATTTCAATTAGAGGCGAATTTTCGAAAACGTATCGAGTTAATAGTCTAATATAGATAATGGATATCGAGAAGGCCGTTTCTGAATATACTGAATCAAAAGGGCCATAGTTTTGGTCACCATTTTTGATTTTTTTTTCACTGAAATGAGATTTTTTTTTCGCTTGGAGCGCACTTTCTTAGGGAGGATAGGGATAGGAGGTAGGTATTGGAATCTTTCTTGAACTTCTGGAGATTATATGTTGTTGGGAATACTTCCTCAGGCAATGAATTCCAGAGCCTAGCCGTTCTATGGATGAAGGAGTTTTGATGAAGTGCTGTTCGACATCTTTCGAGGTTGACAACGAAAGGATGTGCTGACTGGGCTTGTCTAGTTCGTCTGAATGGTATTGCGATAGCAGAGATTTCCGAAGAACATTGAGGAGAAATCACGAAATCGTCCCGAGATGAGGTTCCAGTGTATCATAATATGACTGACTTTTGATCAGAAAAAAATTTATCGAGTTCTGGCAGCATTGGAAATGTAGACCATAGTGTAATGGTTCCTTTTTACACCCTGTGTAAGTTTTGTTCAGCGGACCGATGAAATATCACATCTGATATCGAAAACTGCATAATGATCAATTTTTTCAAAAAATACAGGTCTTCGAAATAGAGTCGAATTATGACACAAAATCACATGATCAGCACGGAGAACTGCTTCTCCTTCCACTACTGGTCGGCTTTTTCCATCTGAATAGTACAAAATATCTGCCAAAAGAACATCTACAACAGGCATTATTGAAGTTTTCGATCGAATATTGACAATTAATGTCAAGGACTTTGAAAACTTATCACTCTTATCAGTACACAGTACACAAGCTAATGAAACTTATGGAATTGAGTGAGGATTAAGTTTGTTTTCCCCCAGTTTTGACGTGACTTTGACATGGAACGATGAAAACCGAGCGCCACCTGGTAACATTGATTCCCGCGAATATTGTGACATTCCCCCTTTTCCCCTGTGGTTTTCAATTTGCATAGGGCTGTAATATTTCCATCGTCATCTAACTTTCGAGCAAAACAAATCGATTTCCCCCGTATTAACGCCACTGGGATTTGCATCAGCTGAAGTGAATCAGAATTTGATACGAGAGGCGTACATAGTAGACAGATTTTTTCATTCCAATAACCACTCAATAATCTCATCTCGAAGTGGTACTAATTTTGTCTGAAATATATGTGAATTTACAATATCAATAAGGAGTTTGGTGACTGGAACAAAGGGTAAACATTACAATAATCTTCAGATTCAGATATTTTTACTTGAAATATCACAACAGCTTGAGTTATTTCGGAAAATAATCAAATATGAAAAATTTTCAAGTATGTGTCTGGTTGTCATGGTTAGGTATCCAAATAAAGACATTTTTTCTGTGACGGGAAAAAAGTTTGGCATTTCATCTCTGTTGGCAGTTTATAAAATGTCACTTTTCATAAATTACTATTTTCCCGTGGGAAAAAAGTGAGTACTTTTTTCCCGGATATATATCACATATATATACACTGTTGATGGCTTTTGTTGTGCTATAGTTCCAAAAAATGAGTCAATAATACCGTCTCCGAGAATGAACTGCAAGTCCTTTTATCTTCCATTCGACTTCGCGGTTACGTATATTACTAAACAACCACTAAATTCGCAATTATTTGAAATCAAATCACAGAATTAGACTGACAGAAGTGACATCAGATATTTGATTACTTCAAAAGAATGATAAAGACCTACAACGCAGGTGTCCCTACGCTAAAAACTTAAAATTTCATGTCGATAATTTTCAGATTTCAAAATAATATGATATCTTCGCAATATTGATTCGTCCTTTCTTCTGTCACAGAAAAAAATAGTGTATTATACACGGGAAAAATATTAGATTTTAGCTCACGGTTTGTTTCCCGGTGCGTAGCGTAGTTATTCAATGAAGCAGACCTGATTTTTTCAGGTAATAAGAATGGTTCTCCCACAAGATGCTGTAATTCCAGAAGGAGAACAAGATTACATAGACTTCAAACAAGAAAACCCGGAAGTAAACGAATTCTACAACAACCTACTGAAAAGTTTGGAAGTACATGATCTCGTGACCATAACCTTGAACGATTTAATACTAGCAACTTTGATGATCGTCCTACACGTATCCATCATTTTGGCTTTCTGGAAATCCGATAAACTCAGGGGCGAAAGACTGAACTTGTATATCCTGAATCTTAGTTGCATCGACTTGACAACTCATATCACACGTGTCATTACTTATGTTGACAGAAGCATCGAGGAATATTTCAATCTGACATTGTACTGTTTGGAAAAATCAGGGATGGCGATATGTAAACTCTTGTACTTGATCATTACTTTAGCTTTGGCTCTAGATTGGTGTGTGACTTGTCTGAGACCAAACTGGACTGCTAATGTCCAAAAATATTGGAAATACGGCATCATAGCTTTGTATTTGTCTGTGTTCATAGGTTTGATAGAAAGATGTAGGATATGTTTTGGTCCGGAGTACTGGAATATGCGCAACATACATTTGTTGAAGAATTTAGCCTTCATAATGGATTTCGTTTTAGTACTAGTGGTGAATATACTCGACAGAACTTTCAAAATGCGAGCTACCCATATTGAAACTAGTCATGTTTTGAAAACAGTTAACATTATCATTATGTCATTTGTACCTTTGATAGTGCACACAGTCTTATCATATTATTTCAGACCACATCTGATTGTGTCTGTTTTCTTGTATTACACTATCTTCCTTACTGAGATGATAAATTATTCTCATTTTCTACTAGTAGCCTATTGTCTGTGGACTCAATGTGAAGATTTCAGGTTAGCTCTATCAAAGTTATACAAACGGACTACGGGACCATCGAAACTAGTAAATGAGAGAGTGTTATATGAAGGTACTAGTACTAATACCTATATCAGTGCAGATTACTTTGAAGATGACGAAGATCAGAACCTCATGAGCGCTGTATGTGAGACAGATGGTCAACTACAAAACGATCACCATGTAGAAATAGAATTTGATAATATGTTCCGTACCAAGCTCTAATTCCACCTATTATTCTATTAACTTGTGTCTTGGATCATATTTCTCGAAGGCTAGTGGCGTTGGTGTAAGATTGTTCCTTCATAATAATTTTGGTGAGTCAAGTTTCAATTATTTTTTCATTGATTTGTTGTACCTGTGATCTGTGAACCCTCATATGTCTCTGTTTTGGCACTGGGATGATCTCAATAATCAAACAGTTCAACGCTATCATGATTAACGATTGTTATCAAGAGCCATTAAATTACTTAACCAAGTGGAATAAACTGGTCAACATTCACAACGTGAAATTGAATCGATCAAAGGTAGTTGTCCCAGAACATCTTTTTGCACAAAAAATAACACTCAGTGGATTTTTCGCTATTTTTGCAATTTTTCAATTGAAGCAACTCAAAATAAATCTTTTTTAGCCCCTGACTTTTTTTCGTATCGGGCTTCGTTTTAGAGGAGAAACATTACAACCAAACCCTTGCTTGTCTCTAAAAGGTTAAAGTAAGTATGAATTAAAACTGAATATGGTTGGTACGTTCATGAACTAAATGACTGATATTTAAAAACAATAAAAATAAAATAGCTGAACATATCCTTACTGAAGATGGACAACATATGGCAGAGTGGAATAACATTAAAATCATTGGGAAAGAGGAAAACAACCAGCAGAGAAAAATCAAGGAATCTGCTTGCATTCTTCTGAACGGAGACAATAGAATTCCTGTTCAGTTGATATAGATAGAACATGGTATACAATACTGAAATCTGAAAATGGAAATGGTAAATTCAAGATGAAATGAAATCATCCTGTACCTCATTTGATTGCCAACGTCACCGATTGTCACTGAGGATTGAAAAGTGTCAGGACAAATACGAATTTGCAACCAAAAAAAGAACATTTTTTATGTTGAAAACGGGAGCAGATTCGTTCCCGAAACGTCCAAAAATTTGATATTTTTTCTATATTTACCTTCATTTCTCTTCTCCAAACATTTTTCAATACAAATTGTCACTGACAAGCTAGTGAATTTTTCTTTTAAGCTCTCTGATAGGAAAATTCTTCAAACGCAGTGACATTTTCTGAAATCTGGAATAATGAACAATAATGATGCTTCAACATCCTGTATCTCGGAAACGAATCGTTTTCGGACATATGTTTATATGAACTACTCTTCATATTTTGTGCAATATTAATGAAACACCCTGTTTGGATGAGTGGTGGTCAGGTTATTATTTTTTTTCCAGTTCCCTTGGTTTCACACTGATTTCTGAAGACTTTCATCGATTCCCAAACTAACATGAACATATCCGATGGATTCAAAAGCTTGAACGGAAGTGAAATCGATGAAGACTTATCTCTAGATGAAGATTTTTCTCTTGGATACATTATCCATTTGCTGCTCAGCTATTTCCTGTACTATCTTGCCAAATCATCAGACGCCTTGGTCATCTATGTATATTTCAAATACTCAGTTGTGAGGACCTGGGAAAACTATCTAGTGCTGCATTGGGCCATCGCAAGTTTTTTATTTTTTGTGATGACTGTTATTATTGATTATGTTATTCTCAGAACGGTTTTGGATGTTCATACACCGAATTGTTTTAGGACAGCCGCTTGTAGAACACTCGTTATAATGACATTGTTATTCGCCGATGCTATGCTTTTCAATTTCACACTGCTGAATTTCAAGTTTAAATTGTCTGATAGGCATGAAAAGGGTTTTAGAAAATATTTTGTTTACGCGCTATATATTATGAGCTTCTACATTTTCATTTTGGAATTTTTCATTTGCAAGGGTAGTCTAGCTATACAGAGTATAGTATTCTTTGAAGTACTTGTATTTATAGCTATTATCATGAATATAGTGGTGCTTATTTTTGTATCACCAGGAGAAAAATGCCGAAACACCAAGTACACCCTGTATGTGGCTAACGTGATAGTCTTCTCATTTTTACCTATGATAATATTTCACTACTTGATAACTTATTTTTTGGACAATTCTACAGTTGTAGAATTTTTGTTACATGCTCATTCTATACCAAGACTTGTCCAAGTTAGTAATTCCATAGCAGTGTGTGTTGTCTTGTATAGTTGCAATAAATATTTTGGTACTGCAATGGTATTGACCATCAGAAAGTGTTTCTGTATAACAAAAGAGAGAGATGGATGGAACGATCTCACTGAGCAGTTAGTCTGTAAATGAACTGATATTGTTTATTGTATTTCTAGATGTTTGCAATTGATGAGAATATATTATTCAACCATTCCTCGTATACTCAATTGATTGTTGTTTTATGATCTTGACAAAAAACAGACATAGGTACCTTGGTACCTATTTGGGATATTCCAGGATTACAAGATAATAGTACAAGAATAATATGAAAAGTGAATATTATTTCACGAAAAGTTTATAGAAACTGTATATGCGTACAATAATACGGGAATATCAAATGTTTTTCAGTTTCCTATTCTTTCTGATTCATTCTATGTAACACGATACCATATTTTGATAAAATATATCTACGAATATAACAGGGCTCTTAGTCGTGCTAATGACATTAATATCCACTCGTATTCTATGAGTGGTGGAATCCAGTCTGGTTAAAATCTGGGTGAGTAGACATAGCATACAAGCATACAGTGTGATCTAGTTTATAGCAACAACAATCGATAGAAAATCTTCGTTCGAAAAGAAACAATTTAGGTCGTAAAACGCTTTGATTTCATTCAACAAGAACTTTAGATTCAACAAGAACTTTAGATTCCCAATTGAAAAATGTTCCTAGGTAATGAGATCATCTTCATGCCTCTGCTGTCAAAGTTGGAAAAAAAGTTTTTGTTCATTCGGGATCCGTTTGAAAATTCCGAAATTTTTCACAGTTTCAGGTGACACCCTGTAGCTATGTTATATATATATAAAAAGTTATTCATATTTCAACAGGCACAAAATTTTGAGGTGCGACGAAATTAGTGATGCGTAGTTTAGATTTGTAGTCTGGTGTTCAACTGTTCAATTCAAATTTGTTTTTAGTGTTGCATATTTTTTGATTGTAGGATTACTAAGATGCCAAATACACCGAACCAAACACAGTCGCTGACAGATTTCGATCAAGACAGCTGGGTGGAAAAACTAGATTTCCTATTCATCATTGATGCCATAACTTCCATAATCAGCTTCTGCGTTATAGCGGCCGACATCTTCCTCATCACAGTCATTTGCCGAAATCGACAGCTCAATACAAAAACATATAGCTTCATCAAACACTATGCTATTTTCAATATGCTATCACTAGTGCTACCCATAGTGGCTAGGGTAGTTTTGGAACTAACTGATCTCCACAGGTTTTTCGGAGGTGGCGGGTTTTGTATTCTTTTGAAGATGGAATCTAGTTGTATATCGTTATGTCACCTTCTTTCTATTGGTTTATGTTTAGACTGGATACTGAAGAAACCTCAAAAAAAACTCACGATGATCTATAAGTACTGCTTTCATATAATTTATGCTCTTGGTTTGTTGTTATTTCTTGTAAATGTTAGTTCGTGCTTCTCCAAGTATGATTTCGGGAGATATATTGGTGAAAATGTTATTTATCTATTGGTATTAATGTTTACTTTGTTTTGTGATTGTCTAGAGTACAAAAAAGTTATAAACAATGTGAAATCTTATGCGCTCACTTTGGCAAATATCTTGGTACTCAGCTGGATGCCTTTGCATGTCTATAAGTTACTCTGGTATATTTCTTTTAAGATGGACTTGGATATTTTTATGCAGATTTTATTGATGACTAGTTGTATACCAAACTGGATAGCTTATGGTTGCCCTATTGTCATTATATTTACTCTGGTGAAACTGGATAAAAAATTCCAGTTAATTTATGTAAAGACGTTTCAAAGAAATGGAAATGATAGGAAGTCAGATGGTGCAAACATGAAAATAGCAGAAATTGAATCTTTGGAACGTATTTTTGAAACATTTACTTATATTTAATGTGTGATGCGGCTTTGCTATTTTGACAATATTTGTATATAACTATTGAGATTTTTTCATGAAAGCACTAACCAACTGTCGTATAATAATTGCACTTAGCTGGTTGATTGATTTATTGATCATGTTGTCACTTGTTCTTTTTTGATTCCAAATAAATTTGATACATCAAAAAAGTTGGTATTGAGTTACTCATGATAAGAATGGCAGATATGATGTTCTCATCTGGTAGGCGGTTCTCGTACTCATATATTGAACAGTTCAATGTGAAGTATATTGCTGATAGCTGACTCAACATTTCGTTTGGAAATACACACTTATTCAATACAAGGTAAGATAATCTGTCTAATATTTGATATTTACCTACACAGTGCTATCATTGAAAATGAATATTCTCAGATATAATTATGAACATAAAGACATGAGAAATGAAGAAAAAAATAATCGATGCACTCGATTAACTGTCAAACACATAAAACATTTTGTGTAAGTACACCGCCTACTATAATTATGAAAAAATAGACTGATAGCCCTGTGGATCATCGTATAAGAGGAACAATTTTAGTTTTATTATTCCAAATGGGAAGATCATGTGATAGGTACATGGCGAAAATATAAGACAGATAGTTTCTATACGAGTAGCTGAATTCGAAAAAATATGTTCCTATCTCAGATTCCTCAATATCATGAGTTATTTCCGAAGGTTTTCATCTTGACTCAAACAAGCTATTGACAACCTGCAGACATTGATCAGAATATCAAAACATTTTGAATAATATCGGTTTACCAATGATATTCGGATTTCAAAGCCTACCAAGTGTCGATATATCATCGAATTCATGTCACAGCCAACTTATTCTTTTTGAATAACGAGCAATTCAACAGCGAATTGAGGAATAAATGCCACTTTGTGATACATGGTTGGATAGAGAATTTCAAGGCGAATAAGACAGACTGAAGAAATGTACAGGGTGACATTAAAAAAAAAAGTTGGGGTCACTTCTGGTCAAATAGGTGGTTGAAAAAAATTGTCGTTAAGTTCGTAAAGTGCGCTACAATTTATTATATACCCCGTGAATTTCAAAATTTTATCTCTTCAAATAAAAAAACTACAGGCTGATACATGTCTCTTATTGTGTCACCCGGTATAGTCATATTATACTAGTAACATTGACAATGTTCAATTATCATTTCAGATCTAAGCGATGTCACTTCTGAACATAACGCAAATAGAAGATGATCCATTTATGGATATCGACCCAGAAATTATCAATGAATTTGAAAGTATGGACATGAGCTGGTATTGGATCATGACTGACATCATCAAATTCTTCATTGGCATCGCTTTGATATCAGCTGACCTCTTCATGATCATCACGATGAGCAAGAACAAGAAACTGAAGACGAAGACGAACAGCTACATTTTGAACTACTTCATTTTCAATCTCTTATATTTGTGTTCCCCGATTTTTTGGATTCTTCTCGAACTCACCTCATTGATGAGGATGCTTGGCTCACATATTTTCTGTATATTACTTTATTTGGAAGGTTGCTTTATTTCATTTTGCCACCTATTTTCTGGGGGACTTGCATTGGATTGGTTAATTATGGTACAGAATCCAGCTCTGGGCCAAAGATTTCAAAAACATTACAATTACTCTGTTCATTTCATTTATTTCATAGGTCTAATTTCTACTATCATAGTATGCAGTAATTGTTTTTATCTCTCGATTAGATCATTCACCCTAGATATAGTGTACTCAAGTATACTGATATTCATTATAGTATGCAATTACTTCAAATACAAAAACAAAACACTACTTCCGGATAACCAAAAATCATTCAGCTTAACTATTTCAACCATTATGATAGTTTCATGGATACCTCTGTATATTTATGATCTGCTGATGAAGTGGACTCGAGTGCATACTATTTTAGAAACCATCTTAATTTACACATCCTTTATACCTGATTGGCTGAGCTTCGCTTGTCCAATAGTGGTGATAGTCATGCTGGGTAAGTTGAACAAACATTACCAGATGGCTTACGATAGAGCTTTCAAGAAAAATGTCAGGGACTACGAGTGTGACGAGGAAAGTTTGGAGGGATCAGAAGAAACAAGAAATGCAGAAAATGGAGGAGAATACGCCAACATAACGCCGATTTGAATACTCTGCTTTTCATTTGAAATGTAACGTTTTTTTTAGATAACTTTGTGAAATATGATGTAACGGGAGATAAGGATACCTATGCAATTGCAATTCTTCCTGTAGTCAATCTTACTACCCTTTTTTTCAACTCAACTCAAACCATGACTTTTTATCAAATTC
The DNA here is from genome assembly GCA_918026855.4 of Phaedon cochleariae. Taxonomy (NCBI): domain Eukaryota; kingdom Metazoa; phylum Arthropoda; class Insecta; order Coleoptera; family Chrysomelidae; genus Phaedon; species Phaedon cochleariae. Next base: position 34,982,012 of record OU896721.1, read on the forward strand.
GGTACCTTAGGACTATTTTTATAACGCAGCAAAATTTTAAAATCAATTGATCTCGAAAACGGTTAAGATAGATAGATAGATAGACTTACTTCTGTGTATATAGCCAATACAGAATATATGAAAAAAAAACAGTGAGCTTATAAAAGTAAGCATATGGACACAAAATGTGCTGTGGTCTGTACAAAGATAAATAAATGAAATGTTTACACATGATATACATATTCATTGCTACACACATATACACAAATATATGCTTGGGATTACTATCAGCAATAACCTTGCTTGGGAAAATCACGTGAGATCAATTGCTAAAAGTGCATCCCAAAAACTTGGTTTTCTGTTTCGGGCCAGGAGATATTTCACTTCCAGTTATGATCTATAAGGCACAGATCCGAGCTGTCCGGGAATACTGTTCCCATATTTGGAGTGCAGCACCCAAACATACCTTGAAACTGTTGGATTCTGTCCAAAGAAGAGCAATTCGTCTCGTGGGTGATGCCTCGCTCACAAACTCACTCACTTCTCTGGAACACCGTAGAAAAGTTGCCGATCTGGCTCTATTTTATAGATATTTTCATGGACGATGCTCTTCTGAGATATCAACAATTGTTCCTCCCTTGGCAGTCCCCGCGAGATTAACTCGTCAAGTTGAGGCTTCGCACCTCTTCGTGGTCACTTTGGAGACCTGCAGAACATCTCTTTCCGAAGACTCGTTCATTCAACGAACAGCGAGGCTCTGGAACACATTGCCAAGGGAGGTGTTCTTCGAGGCATATAACTTCCAGAAATTTAAGAAGAACACCAATTCTTACCTTATTTCTCTTGGTTAAGAACATAAAAAAAAATTAGTATGCGTAAAAACCTTGTGAATGAAACAACTGAGCTTTCCATTTGGTACGAATAGGTGTTTCCAAAATATCAAAATTAGTTGAAGCAACAACATAACCTTGCTCACCCCTATCATACAAGTTTTTTTGCTGTAGTTACTATATTTTCATTCATGGCTAAATTTTTTTTCCTCAATGTAAGCAGAGAAAGTATACTTTTCCTGCCTATTAAGTGTCAAAAAGAAGCCACTTTGGAGAAGAATACTATTCTTGTGCTCTCCAAACGTTAAATCATATATTTCGGATTCGATAATACAGGGCGTTGTTTCGATTTTTTTTTATCGCTTGGAGCGCACGAAAGGGAATCCCCATAATGTTCAAAGAACATGGTGCGTTGCTAGGGAGGATAGGGACAGGAGGTAGGTATTGGAATTTTTTTTGAACTTTTGGAGATTATATGTTGTTGGGAATACTTCCACAGGCAATGAATTCCAGAGCCTAGCCGTTCTATGGATGAAGGAGTCCTGATAAAGTGCTGTTCGACATCTTTCGAGGTTGACAACGAAAGGATGTGCTGACTGGGCTTGTCTAGTTCGTCTGATTGGTATTGCTAGTGAAGAGATGATAGCAGAGACTTCCGAAGAACATTTCCCGTGGAAGTATCGATAGAAAAGTGAAAGGTCGCCGACCTTTCTACGGTGTTCCAATGATGTCAAAGAGTGAGTGAGTGTGGCGTCACCCACCAGGCGAATGGCTCTTCTCTGGATGGAATCTAAGAGCATCAGCGTATGTTTTGGTGCTGAACCCCATATGTGGGAACAGTATTCTAGAACAGGCCGTATCTACACAAAACGCAATTTCAAGAATTGGCATTGAAGGCAGTTTGACTAATTTTCGCTTGAAATGGCTCTGATACTGCAAATAGCTGTTGGTAATAAACAGTACCTAATTTTCGTAAATAACCTTTTGTGCTCATCAATTGTGACAACGTGGGCTCTAGAAGACCATTAAATTATTAAAATTGCGTGACAAATTCAGTGCAGACAACAGTATTCGTTGTGGTCCAAGTACGTATTAAGTGGTATGTGTGATGTAACCTGATTACGTCGTGTTCGTTAGAATAATAATTATTTTCGATTTATCTGTCACTTTCCATTGACTTTACCAAGTGTCCCAAACTAGAGTTTTCCTAGGAAAGCAGGAATCTGAGTTATTCCAGTCAAAAGAAATCTTGGAAAAGTTGTGGCGTACAGGATCAGAAGCTCTTTCAAAATAGTAAGTTCAAATTCATAATGCAGTCAAATAAACCACTAGGAATTATCCCTAGCTTTGTTTCAATAACATTTCGTCATTCTTATACACACTGATTTGATTTAACCAGTAACTAATAACCTAGAATTCTGAGGAACGAAAATTTCTATAAATAATAAGTTGGCCAATGTTTGACAGTAGCGAATATAAAAAATGGTCATTTCACTTGATTATTTGGAACCAAACAGGGAACCGAATCTGTGTTCATAGGACCAGAACCATATTTTGGGGTCACCGCAAGTGCGGCGAAAACAACTATCTCGGGCTGGGCGGAGGGAAATACATTCACGTACTGGTCTGAATTAGCAGGATTAACCCATTCGAAGGCATTCCTGCCTAAACCATCGGAAAAAATAACCAGGCAGATCCTAGAATGGAGCAGGGGTAACCTGCGAATTCTGACTGGACTGCTTACGGGACACTGTCGTCTAAGATACCACCTGGGAAGGATGGGTCTGAACCAACAAACGGACTGTCGGTTCTGTTGTGTGGAAGACGAAACGGCTGAACACATATTATGTTCATGCTCTAGCTTAGAAAGACTAAGGTCCGACTGTCAGACACATTTGGCTTTACCAATTTAGAACCTATCGATTTCAGACAAATCTCACCCAATTCAACCATAAACTTTGTAAAAAGATATGGATTGTACGGTGAACTGTAACCTCTAGGGGTGAGCCACAATAGACCCATCTAATCTAATCTACCTGATTATTTGGAATTTTTTCTCTTCGTTTCTATAAAATGAAAATATGAATATTATTTCAATACATTGAGAATTCGCATTCTCTATGTGATGAAAATATCAATTCTTTCTCGGTCCATTCAACAGAAAACAACTATTCTCTTGGCTATATGCCACGGCGAAAAGTGAATTATATCTATTGAACACACACGATAAGAATTTTGAAACAAAATCTTCTGATGTAATTTGCATTCTCGTTCAGATAAAAAAAAGTATATGCTCATAATATCATTCGAATAAAGTCTTGTTTGTGAGAGATATAATTCCCATATCCCTGATACGAATGATTTTCCTGGGAGTTTCAAGCTCATGAAGATCAGAGTTTATACAAGTATACTTCTCCTATACATTGCAATTTTCATTTCAAAACTGGACATATCGGTAAGTTATATTTTTATATCATGATACATCATATTATTCATTCGATTTGAGAGATAATGTCGATTCTCAATTCCAGAGGATTTTTGTTTTAATGCCCTCCTTTTTGATGTTCAACAGATATAATTCAATGTTCAACGTGGCTTATAGCAAGGAAAATAGTTGTTTTCTGTTGAATGAACCGAGAAAGAATTGAAATTTTCATCACATAGAAAATGCCAATTCTCAATGTATTCCTTATGCAGGGTGTTTCAAAAACATTAACTTCCTTGCCAGGGTAGGTAGAACATTGCAAAATAAGTTGGGTTTGCTCAGTAAAAATATGTCGTAATGCCATCCGTTTTCAAGATACAATACTTTTTTACACATTTTTTACGATTATGTTGAAACTACTGGCAACATTGTGATGAAATTTTGTATGGATGTTTCTTGGAATCTGACACATCGCATGCATTCGTATCTATATCTGACTCTTATAGAGGGCGCTAGTTACACGGTTCGTACCGAGTAGTTTTGAACATAACTTTTTTGAGGTTGGAATTTTTGATCCAAATTTGATGTGAACTTAAACATCATTCAGTTCCACACCAAAAAGGTACACTTGGTAAAACTCGATACTGTGTTCCGTTTTCGGAATATTTCGATTTGAAAATGATAAAGTGGTAACTGTTGCTGTTATGAAGCTATGTATTAGAGTGAGTATTATGAAAAATTATCACCTATTTATTGAAAACCGAAAACACCAATACATTTCTGATGCAAAACTCATTGATTTAACAATGAATCACAAGAATAACATCGAAACAGATTTGACTAAGAACATGGATTACACAGTTTTGTTGTATCTTGAGCAGAAAGTCTATGCTACATAGTACATAGGTGAATTCACGTCAAGGGTAGTGAGTCATAATTGAAAATCATTTAAATGACCTAACAGCTGATCCTCAACTGTCCAGAAGAATAATTCATTTAAAAAAAATAATATAGAATCGTGTATTCCTCGAAACGTAGGACATTTTGAACACTTACTCTAACTGATTCAATATTTCGTGTTTCTAGTCAAATATCTCTTAATTTTCTACTCATGATTCTTTGTTCCATCAATAATTTCAGCACAAGAATAATTTTATTGTTTTTGAACCTGAATAAACAGGCAATTGAACTCAATAAAATTCATTTTATACCAGCGTCATTACTACTCCATTATTTTCAAATCCAAATATTCCGAAAACGGAACATAGTATCGAGTTTCACCAAGAGTACCTTTTTGGTGTAAAATTGAATGATGTTCGAGTTCATATCATATTTGGATTGAAAAATCGAACCTCAAAAAAGTTATGTTCAAAATTACTCGGTACGAACCGTGTAACTAGCGCCCTCTATGTGAGTCAGCTATAAAAACATATTCATGCGATGTGTCAGGTTTCAAGAAACATCCATACCGAATTTCATTCTGAATAAAGTGTCAGCTATACGTCACAGCTTCCTCAAAATTTGTGCAACCACTTGAAAACTTCCATTTATTTTCCAGATACCATGACGGAAACCTCAGCATGGGAAAATGATCCCCACGTCCAAAAACCTAACGAAACAGGTCGATCTGCCTTGGAGTACCTCTCCTTGACCACAGACTATCTGAGCTTCTTAGTCATATGCCCAGCAGCCGTTTTAGCTGATGTGCTCATCATATGCGTCGTCCTCAAGTACAAACGGCTGAAAACACGCACCAACATGTATCTACTCAACTTCGCCATATTCCACATCCTGTATATCGTATCTACACCTTTGTTCCACGTGGTACTGGATGTATTCTACGAGGGTGTGCTGGACGTCCATTGGTTCTGCATGTGGACCAGATTAGAGAACTCAGCTATGGCCTTAGCTATCACCTGCATAGCTGGCTTTGGATTAGACGTCTACCTGGAAGCTAGACAGCCTTCATGGTTCCCTAGATACGACCAAAGAATCAACTACGTCTTCGCTTTCTTGTACTTCTTCCACACTCTCTTCTACATTATTTCTAGCTCCATTTGTTTCAACCATGGCTTCAATAGCAACTTCAGCACCTACTTCCTCACTACTGAATATTTGCTCACTGCCATTTTGTTGCTCTACCTGGGTATTAAGAACAAGAGTGGGAGGATGGTTGCTAGCAAGGATTGGGTGCTTAGCACTTCATTGACGATCGTCATTTGCTGGCTGCCGCTTTTCGTTTGCTACAACTTGATTGATGCTTTCCACTCGGTACGGGACGTGGAAATAGTGCTGTGGTACCTAGCGTTTTTGCCGGAGTACTTGGCGTACTCTTGCTCGATGATAACTGTGTGGAGACTTTGGAAGTCCAACCAACAGTTCAAGGTGGCGTTCAGGAAGTTTTTCAGACGGAATGTGCCTTCGGCTGAGTATGAAGAACTTTTTGTGAGTGAAAATACGATAACAAAATGATTGAAGTGTTTGTTTTATTATTAAAATTCGATATGGTCATGCTTGTTGTCTAGAATTTGATATAATCAACAGAATATATAATAAAAATAATGATGATAGTAAAAAATAGGCCGTCTTAACGGTGATCTGGAGAGACAATTGAATTTGAATGTTGTTATTCACTTTCCTAATTCCTCAAGTACAGAAGGCTGAAAGCTCGCACAAATATGTGCCTGCTCTATATCGTATCTACATCTTAGCTCCACGTGGTTCTAGTTGTATTCTACGAGGGTTTCTTGGGCGTTCTTTGGTTCTGCATGTGGACCAGATTGGAGAACTCAGCTATGGCCTTAGCTATCTCCTGCATAGCTGGCTTTGGATTAGATGTTGACCTCGAAGCAATGCAGCCTTCATGGTTCCCAAGATACGACCATATAAAATCAACTACGTCTTCGCCTTCTTGAACTTCTTCCACACTCTCTTCTACATCATTTCTAGCTCTATTTGCTTCAACCATGGCTTCAATAGCAACTTCAGCACCTACTTCCTCACTACTGAATATTTGCTCACTGCCATTTTGTTGCTCTACCTGGGTATTAAGAACAAGAGTGAGAGAATGGTTGCTAGCAAGGATTGGGTGCTTAGCACTTCATTGACGATCGTCATTTGCTGGCTGCCGCTTTTTGTTTGCTACAACTTGATTGATGCTTTCCACTCGGTACGGGACGTGGAAATAGTGTTGTGGTACCTAGCGTTTTTGCCGGAGTACTTGGCGTACTCTTGCTCGATGATAACTGTGTGGAGACTTTGGAAGTCCAACCAACAGTTCAAGGTGGCGTTCAGGAAGTTTTTCAGACGGAATGTGCCTTCCGCTGAGTATGAAGAACTCTTTGTGAGTGAAAATACGATAACAAAATGATTGAAGTGTTTGTTTTATTATTAAAATTCGATATGGTCATGCTTGTTGTCTAGAATTTGATATAATCAACAGAATATATAATAAAAATAATGATGATAGTAAAAAATAGGCCGTCTTAACGGTGATCTGGAGAGACAATTGAATTTGAATGTTGTTATTCACTTTCCTAATTCCTCAAGTACAGAAGGCTGAAAGCTCGCACAAATATGTGCCTGCTCTATATCGTATCTACATCTTAGCTCCACGTGGTTCTAGTTGTATTCTACGAGGGTTTCTTGGGCGTTCTTTGGTTCTGCATGTGGACCAGATTGGAGAACTCAGCTATGGCCTTAGCTATCTCCTGCATAGCTGGCTTTGGATTAGATGTTGACCTCGAAGCAATGCAGCCTTCATGGTTCCCAAGATACGACCATATAAAATCAACTACGTCTTCGCCTTCTTGAACTTCTTCCACACACTCTTCTACGTCAGTTCTAGTTCCATTTGCTTCAACCATGGCTTCAACAGCAACTTCAGCACCTATTTCCTCACTACTGAATATTTGCTCACTGCCATTTTGTTGCTCTACCTGGGTATTAAGAACAAGAGTGAGAGGATGGTTGCTAGCAAGGATTGGGTGCTTAGCACTTCATTGACGATCGTCATTTGCTGGCTACCGCTTTTCGTTTGCTACAACTTGATTGATGCTTTCCACTCGGTACGGGACGTGGAAATAGTGCTGTGGTACCTAGCGTTTTTGCCGGAGTACTTGGCGTACTCTTGCTCGATGATAACTGTGTGGAGACTTTGGAAGTCCAATCAACAGTTCAAGGTGGCGTTCAGGAAGTTTTTCAGACGGAATGTGCCTTCCGCTGAGTATGAAGAACTTTTTATGAGTGAAAATACGATAGCGAAATGATTGAAGTGTAAAATTCGACATGGCCATTCTTGATTAGTTGATTGTGAATTTATTCATCTAAAGGTCTAGATTTTGATGATGGATGATGATGATAACTGTGAGGAAACTTTCTGAGTGAAAATACGATAGCAAAATGATTGTTTCAATATACTGTTTGTTTAATTATTGAAATTTGCCATGGCCATGCTTGATTGTTCATTTATACTTCTAGAAATCTAGAATTTGATATAGCTATGGATTAAGGGACTGCCAAAGCCTATAAGAACTAAACTAAGAGTACTAGATATCACAAAATATATCATGACATTGGTAAATTTGGTCAATCTGAAAAGACTTTCTGGAATTGAAGATTGTTATTCACTTTCCTATAATTTGAAAATAAAAACGAAATTACTGGTGATACTGAATTTGTTGATTCGGTTTTCACATAATATATCATCCGTAGGCAATACCATTTTAATGATTTTGTTGAAAAACAAAAATGATTTTGATAAAGCCGTAGCCTAATCTGAGAGTATGCAGTTTCTGAAGTAAGTGGAAGAAATATTTTCAGAAACTCATTATCAGATAGGATCTTGCAGATATTATTCGTTTGTATATTTGGACAACAGACAAATGATGCGAATAGATATTATGATCAATTCTACTAGTTCAACCAAAATTTGAACTTTTATATGCATGTGATAAGATAAGAAATGATGGGATTACATTTCTTGTTGTTCACTATGTTAGTATTTTTCCTAGTATGAGCCAATAAAGATGACAACTCATTCTCTCTAACACCCTATATAATTCCCTCGCCACTTGAAACACAGTTCGTAGAGCTTACTAAGAATACCCCACTCAATACTATAATATCATCTTCCTCATTTCTCAATTCATGGAAATCCCAAACAAACAGAGTTTGATCGATTTTTGAACGATTTTCCAGAAAAGGTCATGGCAATGATTGCAATTCCAGGTAATTTATTCTCATTGCCGGTGATCACCGATAATAAGAATTATAATCATCGTCATGGCCTACCCAGGAAATTCATTCAAAATCTGTAAGATTTGAAAGCCCATATTTCGAGAAATATAAAAGGGTAGTATATTGGATAGGGAGCTCATTTTAAAATTCTACACTTTTTGCTGCTTTCTGTATATTTCTCCAAATAGGGAAATGTATCTGTCCACTTGGGAAGATGAAAAATACCGTGAGAAGATGTCAGATCGAAAGCCCATATTTTAAGAAATATAGAAGGTAGGTATATTGAGTATGGTGTTCAATTTGAAATCACTACATTTATTTTTTCTGCTTCCTGTATATTTTTTGAGACAGAGAAAATGTATCTGTTGATTCGAGAATAAAACAAATATCCCTGAGAACCTGTTTTTAGTTATGAAACCTCGCATACCATTGGTGAAAAAGTAATGGAAAAAAACAAACAAAATTAAACTGACTCTTCTGTATTACAGCGATATTTTGTGTTCAATACTAAAGTTTATCAGACTTATTCTACCAATACAGAAGCCGAAATGATCTACAAAGTGACCAACCAACCTCGCGTTTCAGCAATACAATTTTATACATTCAAATCGTCAATTATGTTGACAATGTCATTTGCGAAATTAATAGTTATTTAACCAACTAGTGTAATAATGAGGGCGATTTATGATCAAGATATTTTAACGTGCGAGCGAAGCGAGCGCGTTAATGTTCGAGATCATTAATCGCCTTTTAATATACAAGTTGGTTACAAAATTTTTCCGTCGACTATATTTCTCATTTCTCCTGCAATGAAGAAAACTTGGTTCGCGAATTCATCATTCATCCGCGGAACCTGCTAAGAATCACCTAGTAGCCTTTTTACTGACATTAGTGACATTTGACATTTGTCGAAATGATCAACATAGAAAATAAATTCCTTGTGTTAGAAAACAGGGATAAAAATCGTGTCAGAAACTTGGAAAGGCGAACCCATTAACGGAAAATCATCGATGAAAGCCATATTTTCGATTTAAATGCAGATTCTGTAAGTTATAGCATAAACAATGGATGCACGCGGTGTATGTTTGGTTGCCTATAAAACAATCGTGTGCATTAATAGACACATCGTTCATTAATAGGGGTCATTAATGAACGATTTCATATACATTAAAGTTAGTCGTTAATACGAGGTCGACGGAAAAATAGTATTACTTGTGGTATCACATATGAAAAAATTCATCGTTTCAAGGGATGTTCAGTGGTTATTAGCCCCTGATGATCCCTTCTAATGAGTACGCCAGTGGGTTGTAATCAAAGAAAGATTAAAGGTTGACGTCGAATAAATGAGATAGGGTCTTCTCGCAAATTGAGCGACCTGACTTTGTTTTGGTAAACAGTTCGTTTTAATGATACCATTAGACATTATCGCCGAGTATTTATAATCGAATCCTATACAGATAAGAAGTAAATTATACAGCTTCACGCTACTCATTCCAGTTTCAGTAGAGTTCAAATCTGATTGTGTCAAACTCAAAGTTCTCTTCAACTAACGATCTGGGTACAACTTGTGTTCTGCGGCGTGTATTGTATTTTGGATAACTACATATTCCAGGCCGTGGAGATAGACACTGAGGTAAGATTTCATTCAATTGTAATTAAATACAGACAATTTTAATTAGAAGCATATATTGCCTCATTAATTGAACATTTTGTCGAATAGTATAGCATTCATTGACTATTCCACCCATCACATAATATGCCCAGCGAGCACAAAAACATCTCAGAGATGTTGAAAGTACGAGATTTCGAGACTTTGAACCTCCACTGCGATGTTCTGTTCACACATGAATAGAACTATTATAGAATAGCCAATGTCCGCTGCAGGCGGCAATTATCGAGATGTCCTTGATATGTCACAAAACTACCTTCTCCCTAGTTCTTTTTAAAGCCTTTTCATGGACACAACAGAACATTTTCAACGCGTCTTGCGCAGATTAAGTCGCTGTAAAAAAAAACATTTTCGAGGTACTTTTCTGAAGCCTTATGTCAAAATGAACTTTCGCATTAGGATTCCATTTCCCTTGAATGAAAAAATGCATTAAAAATGGATTGAACATAAAAATATTTTCTTGATATAAAATTACCTTCTTAATCGGTTTCTGAGTAGAAAAAAAAAAGTAGTGCTTACTATACACACAGACATATAATTGGAAATAGGTTTCCCAATTTTTGAAATGTTCTCCACAATGCATAATTTTGCAACTGCGGAGAAGCTGTGTATTGATGAATTCTTACTTTTATATATTGATTACACTGAGGCACCGAGCAACACATCTTGCATCTGATGGTCATTATTACAAACTAAATAAGTCTTCTAACACAATAAACTTCACCAAATTCCTTTCTGTTCGTTAGCAGCGTGATGTAAGCGTGACACGCTGCAAACGCGAATGCCAATTGCGAACAAGAAGAACAAAATCGATAACAAATCAGAATTCATCGTATAGTGACGTAAGCATGAGACGTTGTGGTGGGGCAAACAAAGAAAGGGACAAGAGAACAAAAACAATACTTTCAATATCCTTCTAAGACCTCTTTGGGAAGTGCATATTACGCCTCAAAAAAACATCCTCATGCCTACATTTCTAAAACATCCCAAAACATCCCAGGAATACCTCTCAGTAGGCAAACAAAGAAATGCCACAGAAGAACAAAAACCATACTTCAATATCCTTCAAAGACCTCTTTGGTCAGTGCATATTACGTCTCAAAATAACATCTTCATGTTACACCGTATATAAGTTGGCGATCTGGCTCTATTTTATAGATATTTTCATGGACGATACTCTTCTGAAATATCAACAATTGTTCCTCCCTTGGCAGTCCTCGCGAGATTAACCCGTCGAGTTGAGGCTTCGCACCCCTTCGTGGTCACTTTGGAGACCTGCAGAACATCTATTTCCTAAGACTCGTTCATCCAACGAACAGCGAGGCTCTGGAACACATTGCCAAGGAAGGTGTTCCCCGAGGCATATAACCTCCAGAAATTCAAGAAGAACACCAATTCCTACCCTATTTCCCTTGGTTTTCACGATTTTCTCTGAACATTACAGGATACCCCTTTTCGTGGGAACCAAAACATAAAAAAAAATTGCAGTCACAATTTCAAATAATATATTTTTCCTACCTAACTCACCGTGGCTGTTGCTCGGAAAAGGTGCATTTTACATGTTAATTTGAAGAAAAATTCTTATTTTGATCCTATAACAATATGTTCTTGAAATGTTAACATCCAATTGTTGATCACCCTGTAATTCCAGGATTCCAGTGTGATACATTCTTTTCCTCTAGTAATATGGAAATTCATGAATCAAATTGGAAAATTGTTTCGTCCTTTAACCTAAGTCAAAACGATATGACATTTGATTGAGTAATTTTTTTAATGACTTCCTATGTGACCTTGGGAAAATCCTAATGCATGTATTCAGTTCTTTTTCATCTCTTGGAGCGTACGAGAGGAAATTCCTATAATGTTCGAAGAACTTCGTGCATACTTAGGAAGGGTAGTGAGAGGAGGTATAGGTATTGGAATTTTTGAACTTTTGAAGGTTTAAAGCTCTTGGAAATGCTTCAATATAGACGAACAAGTTTTTGTAGACTGTTGTTCCACATTTTTCAAAGTTAACGACGAAGGGATGTGCTGACTAGGCCTGTCTAGTTCGTCTGACTGGTATTGCTTGTGAAGGCTTTATAGCAAAGATTTCTGAGGAATATTTCCCGTGGAACTATCTATAAAAAAGTGAAAGGTCACCGACCTTCCTACGGTGTTTTAGAGTGGTCAAAGAGTTGGTGAGTGTGGCATCACCTACCAGGCGAATGGCTCTTCTCTGGATGGAATCTAAGAGAATTTTGTTAAATAAATCTTGTTTATGACGGGAAAAAAGTTACAATTTTTGTATACCTATACAGTGTTGATAGCTTTTGCTGTGCCTTCGAGAAAGAACCGCAGGTCCTTTCATCTTCCATTCAACTTCGCTGTTACGTAGTACTAAACAACCACTAAATTCGCCATTTTTGAAAATCAAATCACAGAATTAGACTGACATATATGCAACGCAGGTGTCATTACTTGAAAAAACATCAAATTTCATGTCGATAATTTCTCTCAATATTGTTTCGTCCTTTTTTCTGTCACAGAAAAAAATAGTGTATTATACACGGGAAAAATATTAGATTTTAGCTGCCGACTACTTTTTCCCCTTGTATGATAAATAACTATTTTTGCATTGTTGAAACTTCCCAGTACTCAACTAGGTATATTAACTTTCTTGTTGAATTCAACCTCAGATTCTTAACTGTGTATGTTCCACACTCCAGCATTGATAAGTATAATCACTGATTAATCAATTATTAGAGCGTAATACAAACGTTCCACACTTTTTGCCCCACACATTCGTTCTTATACCGAATGACCTCAAATTTGCTATTTACAGAATACCTACATAGACTACTACAAGTAGTTGCAACAACATCTAGTGAAAGAACGTTGTTTTCTCATTCAGAAGAAATCGATAAATTCTTGACTCTGATGGCTATCAAATGTCGTCTGTACAGGGTGTTTCTTAATAAACGGAATTATATCCCTATCCTCCCTAGGAACGCACGATGCTCTTTCAACATTATAGGGATTTCCATTCGTGCGCTCCAAGCGATAAAAAAGAAACTATGATGTTTGTAAAACATCTGCGTGATAACTAGAGAAAATAAGCAAATTTATGTTTGGGAAGTAAGATTCCCTGAACGTATAAGTAAAACTTATCCTTGAACTCTCAAGTCACAATAAAATGAAGTTAGGTTAAGTTCATCAAATTTCTATGAACTCACTATTAGGAAGAGAATCGCAGCACATTACAACCTTTTCAGATTTTTTCACGAAATATTCTCCATATATTTGAAGTAGTAGTAAAACTCCCAGCTATCTCCACAGTCCACAATTATTCAATAAAAATCTGGACGATTTAAGGACATGTTTCGAACCTTCATAGGTTCATCAGCAGCTATTATCTCAGGTATCAATTCTAGAACGAATGAAAGGAGTGAAAAATCAATCAATTTCACAGCTGCTTATGATCTATAAGGCACAGATCCGACCTGTCCTGGAATACTGTTTCCATATTTGGAGTGCAGCACCCAAACATACCATGATACTGTTGGATTCTGTCCAAAAAAGGGCAATTCGTCTCGTGGGTGATGCCTCGCTCACAAACTCACTCACTTCTCTGGAACACCGTAGAAAAGTTGGCGATCTGGATTTTTTCAATAGATATTTTCATGGACGATGCTCTTCTGAAATGTCAATAATTGTTCCTTCCTTGGCAGTCCCCGCGAGATTAACCCGTCGAGTTGAGGCTTCGCACCCCTTCGTGGTCACTCTGGAGACTTGCAGAACATCTCTTTCCAAAGACTCGTTCATCCAACGAACAGCGAGGCTCTGGAACACATTGCCAAGGGAGATGTTCCCGAGGCATATAACCTACAGAAATTTGAGAAGAACACCGCAATTCCTACCTCATTTTCCTTGGTTCTCACGATGTTCTCTGAACATTACAGGATATTCCGTTTCGTGGGAACCAGAACATAAAAAAAATATTTCAGCAAACCGCATCATTTCGAAGCGTTACAGCTACCTTACTATGAGTCGTACAAAAAAATGTTTCATATAAAACTTGTAGGTAATTCAGTTCTCTATAAGATTGTTGATAGGTATTTTTATGCTAGGAACTATCAGTGCGGAGATAATGCGACAATTTTCGACGCCATTTTCCAAAATGGTGGTTGACGTGGGCGGTCGCTGAGGTCGCAAATTTGGAAATTTGATAATTACCGTGGATTCTTGAACCTATCCAGAAATCAAAACTCTCGGACCTTTTACAGGAAAAGGCTTACTCACGATCCCTGACTACTGGACTATTCGCGACATCTAGGATACATAATACGAACTTCAAAGTAGGGGACAACAAACTGTTGTCTAAGGATAAAGTGCATAGACTACATTGCATTCAGCTTGCTGTAGCTGTAGTCAAACTTGTCAATGACATGAAGTGTTGGCACTGTTGGTAGTGATGATGGTTGAGTTGGTTAGTTCTTTTACATTATTACATTTTTATTAGTTTAGTGAACAGTGAACGGGTAAAGAATTGAAGATAGTTCAAACAATTCAAACTAAAATATGACGAGCAAATCAATTGGACATATGAAAGAACAGCTACAATATGTTCACAATACCCAGATTATCATGCTTTGCATGAACAAATACAAATCAATTGTTCAACAGGAGTTCCTCTGGACCCTAACTTCAATATTACTTCATTTGGGGAAGATTTCATCGCCGAAGTTTGTAGACAAAGTGCAAAAATGTGCCTTTTGTTGAAGTCTTCTGCCTCACACAAAATCACATGAGCACGGAGAACTGCTTCTCCTTCCACTACTGGTCGGCTTTTTCCGTCTAAATAGAGCAAAATATCTGCAAAAAAACATCTACAACAGGCAGTTTTCGATCGAATATTGACAATTAATGTCAAGAAATTTAAAAACTTATCACTCTTATCAGTACACAGTACACAAGCTAATGGCACCAATGGGATTGAGTGAGGATTGAGTTTGTTTTCCCCCAGTTTTGACATGGAACGATGAAAACCGAGCGCCACCTGGTAACATTGATTCCCGCGAATAGTTGGAGCCTGTATTTTTTTGTTCGATCGAGTGCAACTACTTGGTGAGATATATGTATGTCGGTGTTACGTAGCAGGGGATCCCGAGATTATTATTTGTCTGCGTATTAGTAATAGAACTGGTTCTGTGGTAAGAAGCAAAAGTTAAGCCCGTTCATAATGTTTGGGACAAAATTCCATCGCCACATGGTCTAGCTAGTGCTTATAGTTTTCTAGTGAATGGATTATAGTTCTCTACTATACAGGGGTGAGTTTTTGTTTTTGGCAAGTGAAACATAGACTCTGAATAAGTCGTTGAGAGATTTTGTTTGTATGTTTTTCTCAACAAGTGTGACACCACAATATGATCTCTGATTATATATTTGCCAAAGAATAATCTTTGCACTGCTGATAACGAATTAATGCAATTGTTTTTATTGGCTGTAAATGCGAGAGCAGAAGTCATCATAATATTCGAGATATAGGGTGATATAGGAGACGTAAAACTAACAGTTATTATCAAAACCTGAATTCTGATTCATGAATGAGAGTTCTCATTCCGAGTAATGCTCAGAGTTTTTCAGATTCTTCAAAGCTTCAACCATTTTAGTAAGAATCGAAGTAAGAAAACTGACATTTTCTTTGAGATGGGGAAAGGGAGAATGCTCAAGAAGTTTTCAGAGAGAAAACTCATGAAAAGTTTAAATTTTCCCCTCGCCTGTAATTTTTCAAAGCAAATTCTTCAAAAATCTATATAGAAAATCATCCTTATATTGAGTGTTTATATTTACTTATACTATATGTAGTATAATTTTCTCGAAACGAATCGCTATAAGGTCTTCTTCAAGAATTTGCTTGGATACAGTTTATGGAAGTCTATCCAAGATACATTATTCCAATTCATAATATGACAAAAATCGTTATGTGAAAAATATGACCAGAGATTAGTGACATAGTAATAACAATTTTCACTTCATATAAACTATATTCTCGATATGATATAATATTGAATTGAATTTTCAAGGGTGTTGAGTTGGGGAAGTCGCAAGGCTTATGTGGATGTTAATATCTACAAAGTGAAATCATTTCAGTACATTTATAATAGGTCTCCAAGATTATCTGCGGTATGATATTATTAGGTATATTCCCTGCGAACTTACTGTTATTATTTCGCGTGTTGTCTAGATTTTGAGCGGATATTCTTGGATGCCATTCGCATGTAGAAAATTACAATTGAAGAACACAGGGGAAAAAGGGGGAATGTCTCAAAAAGTATATTTCGAGACAAACGCATTTCAAAGTTAAAAACCTCCTTACTTTTTGGAAGTTGAAGGAAAAGGAAACTGAAACCAAACCACCTGGATTCATTTGATGGAGTATAATGAGCAATAAAGTTGAACAACTAGAAATAAATATCATATCTGAATGAAAAAATCATCGAAAACAAAAAATAAGTCCAAAGATTCAAGGGAAAAATGGGGAATGTCCACATGAATTGTCAAAAAACTGGATTGTTTACTCGCAATTATCTGCTCTGGTACATTTCTCCATTCTTGCCTGACTACCTAATGAGCGGTAAGTTGTCATAAAAGTACATCTAGCCATCTAGCATCTCTATAATTTGTTCATTTTTTTATAAATTCCACGCGATATAGGAGTCATCATGTAGCAATCTCATTATATTATTCCCGTCACTCAGACGTACTTGACAAGCCCAGTAAGCACACCTTTTTCTCGTCAGCCTCGAAATATGTCGAACAACTCTTTACCAAAACTCGTGTATACATAAAACGGCAAAGCTTTGGAATTTTCTGCCTAACAGAGTATTTCCAAGAACTTATAATCTCCAAAAGTTGAAAAAAAATCCCAATACCTACCTCCTCGCCCTATCCTCCTTAGGTACCCACATTGTTCCCCGAACATTATAGGGATTCCCTTTGGTATGCTCCAAGAGATGGCAAGAGATGGAGAAGAGGCTGTATCTCTTCTTTTTCATCAAATCACAATGGAATCTGTATTCAAGCAAGCACTAAGCTTGGACGTTCCCCTTTTTTCATTTTCAGTTTTTCTGGTCGCCTAACATAGTTTTTTCATTTCCAGATCATGAATAAGATGAACTATACCATCTTCAATGACACCACCAGTACCACCACCAGTACCACAGAAGATCCCGAGGAAGCTGAGTTGTACGAGAAATACCTGGAGCAACAAGCCCAGCAAAACCTGATCTTCAAAACCTTCCTGGAACTCTTCACCGTACTATCTCTCGTCTGCATAGCCATCAACTTGATCCTGTGCTACGTCATCATCAAATACAGACGCTTGCGCAGAGACAAATCCAACGTCATTCTGATGCACTGGACGATTCTCAACACCTTGTTCATGATCTTCTCCCCTACTTCCATAAGAATCTCCTTGGAGTACAATTTGATTTACTTCGATGCATACGAAGTGTTCTGCGCTTTTGAGCAAGTGGAAATGACTCTGCTCCTCGGCAACTTACTGCTGATTGTTGTGCTGCTGATTAGCTGGTACCTGAAGCTGTATCACCCTAGTATATGCCTGAAGTTCGAGAGGAATCTGGTTTTCTTTATAGCTTCGGTTTATGTGCTGTGTGCTTTTTGCATTGGGTTGCACGTACATTCTTGCGTCAATACGTTCTTCAGGTTGTCGGAGATATTTTTGGGTCTCACCTATCTGGTTTTCATAGTGTTTATGATTGTTATGAACTTGGTGCATCTAGTCAAAAGAAGGAAGCTGGTTAACAGTTCCAATGTGAAGAATACACCGCTGATTTTAGCCAACACGTTCTTTTTGTCTGTGTGTCCTCTGCTGTTGGCTATTCTTCTTCAATTCGTTACCAGAATACCGATGTTGGTTGATAGTGTGATTATTTTGATCAGCTTGATGTTGGCTGTGTTGAACTCCATTTACTTTTTTGGGATTTTGTATAGGTTCGATAAAGATTATAACACTTTTCTCAGTCATGTGTTTACTTGTAAGTGCAAAGAATATACAGAAGATGAACTCGTTGAAGAGCCTGTCGTTTATAACAGAAATGTTCAAAATGTTCAAATGTGATATACTATTAGTGATAATTGTAATATAGATTTCATCTGATTTTATAATATTAGGTACCTATGCATTCAAGTGATCCAAAAAAATACGTGAGATGATCTGACAATTAGGAAAGCTTCTTTTGTGAGCATAGGTTTGGATCATTTGAATTGATTAGAACAGACTTTGGACTAATTTGCTCTTTGAGAAATTCTAAAGGAAGTGATATTAAATATTTTCCATAAAGATGAAGATTTTCCATCCTCCTAGTTTTTGTTATACCCATCTACTACAATAATGTGATAGTTCAATGCACTATACAATGTACAGAGTGTCCCTAGAAGGTCTGTAAAAATCTCAACACATATTTCTGAGGTCAACATAAGCCGATTTGAAGCAACATACCTCAATCCGAAATTGATCCGTTCCCGAGATACTGGGTGGTGAAGATAAAAAATAAAAATCGACAAATAGATACACTCCAAGAAATTATTTCGAAAAATCCTTGTAGGCCCTGCTGATTCAATGATCAAATTACATCCATGAAGATATACAGGGTGTATCTAAATAACACCGAAAAAATTCAAGGGGTGATTCCTTTTCATATTTGAGGCAATGGAGTTCATATAAACAGAACAGATACAGGGTGATCAGAATTCTGAATCTTGAACCACCCTGTATTTGTTTCAAATAAATGTCAGTAGATAGTAAATCACAAGGTGAGATAGGGACATGGAAGCCGTTTTGACCAATAATGAATAGTTTCGACACAAAAAAATGCTAAAGTTGAAAAATCTCGATTTTGAAGACTTTATATCCCTGAAACCATTGAAGCTAGACTCCAAGTGTGATGCATTGATGAAATCAGCTCTTCGGGGAGAATCTGAAAACGCAATAAAATACAAGGTGTTCCATTTGAAATAACAGAGTTGTTGCTTCTTTTCGTCAGAAGCGGCAACGCCGCAGGGCTGAAAATATTTTACAACGATTTCCCCCTCGAAAATGTAGTTGACGTGTTCCAGATTTTTTTCATAATCCGGTTTTGGCGACCTACAGAGCCTCTGTTTCGTTTTCAAAGGCCCACTCTGTATAATCAGAGCTTTATAGTGTATAGTTGTTTAATATCGAATATGTTTGTTTCATTAGATAGTTGTTTCGATGCATATCTAGAGTTCTTGTTGAGAATTAGTTTTAGAAATTTCCTTTGTATCACTTCAAGCGGTTTTAGCTTAGTTTTCAGAACCCCTCCCCAACCTCTAATATACAATACGTAATGTGACTCTGGACAAGGCCATAGTGAAGGGTTTTTTTATGGTTGAGGTCAGAAATGTATTGAAATTGTCGAAATTTGTAAAGGACACATCTCAATTTTTACACAATTTAATTAATGTGGTGATTCCATCGTAAGTGAGAGTCCATCATGACTCCTATAGATACTTATGATTATCCAGATCTCGGAATGGATTCAAATAATGAAATGATGAATAAAATATAACACGAATTAGAATGACATAGTGGAGCCAATTTTTCTAATTCCATTGATGTCTCAAAAATTACGACAAATAATAATCAAAGTTTCAGCAAATTATAGATCAAAATTTTAGTATATTTGTATTACTGATGTACATACTGGAAATGTGAAAAGGAAAACCATATCAAGAGCAAAACATATTCAATCAATGTCAAAAAAAGAACATAGCATCAATTTATACACGAAAACTGAAATTTACAAAATGATTTGCAGACCACTGCTTGAAAACATATATGACATATAATATAATATAATATAATATGGACATATAATATTCCAGAACTTGAGAAGTCCTGCTTTAAAAAATCTGAAAGTAGCTGAAAAAACTGCTCTACGTATCATTACCAGAATAAGACATCTTAACAATCCCATCTACAATCCACCCAATGAACTACTGTATGAAACATAGAGAGAACAGCCTATTGAGGAAAGACTAGTCCACTTATCCTCCAAATTCAGTGAGAAAGCCGAAAACAAGAATTTCACCTCTCCATTCTGTATCAGAAGGAACCATAGAAGAACACAATACAAACACCCGGAGCACACTTTATGGGAGAGACAATAGTGCGATGATTCTCTTAACTCCTAGTAGACATTTCCACCACGATAGAGACCAGTTATATGCCTTTTTTTTCAGAGAAACTATGTTATTTTCTTAACAATAATCTTTATATGGATAATTATATAAAACTTGTACTATGGCTGAAGGACCTATCGGTCGATGGCCTTTTGAGTATTTATACTCAATGAAGTTCATTTTGTTGTTGTTGTTGTTGTTGTTGTATCCCAGTGAGCACAAAAACATCTCAGAGATGTTAAAAGTACGAGATTTCGAGACATTGAACCTCCACTGCGATGTTCTGTTCACACATGAATAGAACTATTATAGAACAGCCAATGTCCGCCGCAGGCGGCAATTATCGAGATGTCCTTGATATGTCACAAAACTACCTTCTCCCTACTTCTTCTTCTTTTTAAAGCCTTTTCGTGGACACAAGAAAACATTTTCAATGCGTCTTGCGCACATTAAATCGCTGTAAAAAAAACCTTTTTTTTTCTGAAGCCTTTTGTCAAAATGAACTTTTGCATTAGGATTCCATTTTCCTTGAATGAAAAAATGCATTAAAAATAAATTGAACATAAAAATATTTTCTTGATATAAAATTACCTTCTTAATCGGTTTCTGAGTAGTGCTTACTACACACAGACATATAATTGGAAATAGGTCTCCCAATTTTTGAAATGTTCTCCACAATGCATAATTTTGCAACTGCGGAGAAGCTGTCTATTGATAAATTCGTACTTTTATATATTGATTACACTGAGGCACCGAACAACACATCTTGCATCTGATGGTCATTATTACAAACTAAATAAGTCTTCTAACGCAATAAACTTCACCAAATTCCTTTCTGTTCGTTAGCAGCGTGATGTAAGCGTGACGCGCTGCAAACGCGAATGCCAATTGCGAACAAGAAGAACAAAATCGAAAACAAATCAGAATTCATCGTATTGTGACGTAAGCATGAGACGTTGTGGTGGGGCAAACAAATAAAGGGCACAAAAGAATAAAAACAATACTTTCAATATCTCTAAGACCTCTTTGGGAAGTGCATATTATGCCTCAAAGAAACATCCTCATGCCTACATTTCTAAAACATCCCAAAACATCCTAGGGATACCTCTCAGTAGGCAAACAAAGAAATGCCACAGAAGAACAAAAACAATACTTCAATATCCTTCAAAGACCTCTTTGGTCAGTGTATATTACGTCTAAAAATAACATCTTCATGCCAACATTTTCAAAACATCCCAGGGATGTTTTTGTGCTCGCTGGGATTACTGAAAATCTCGAAAAATTATGGACGCTTATGGCGATTATCTGTATAGTGTCACTCGGTATTATTTTGGATGAATGCAGCTACGCTATATCCCTTGTATCACTAATTGTGTTATATTCGCGAGTCCGAAGTGCAAATTTTGTTTTTGCCACTGAAAATGCTCCAAAAACATCAACTTTCCTGACAGCTGTTATGATAATTGATTGAACCTTGCGTCGTGCATCATGAATTCTGTTTTTTTTTAGAAATCCTCATTGTAGTTATTTCAATGAATCTGATGTTATGATCTACCCACATGCAATGAATATGAGTTTACCAATATTTTGCCAATAAGTCAGTTCATTCAAGAAGTTGTTGAGAGTCATTCAATTGAAAATATTCGATTTGAAGACAATATGTTTGTGAGAAAGTGAGAGTAATCAAGATATTTCCAGTTGGTAACTCACGAAATTCATAATGTTCAATAAGGGAATATTGAATAACTTTCTGGATCGTTTCATATACATTTATCTTGTTGAAAAAATACCCTTGATAGCTTCGAAGCTTTGCTTAAATTATTATTTTTCACTAAATACTTAGTAGGTGTTTGAATTCGCATGACTATTAAGTTCCCAAAACTCATTTTGTAGGTGTATCATAATCCGCTTTTCTTGATTGAATAATGCCTGCAATTGCCTTTAAACGCATTGGGAATTTTGAAGATGAGTAATGTTCAGTCGTAGTTATAATCCTGTTGATACCCTGAAGGTTTTTTATCTGAAGTGTAGTTCACAGCTTCTTTATAGTTATTCAACCACCACGAGTAACTTCCTAAGGTAAATTCAGCAAGCTATACAGGGTGAGTTTTTTGTAGCAGGATTTCAACAGCTTAAAGAACAAATATTTTTAAACCCTGATGGAAGTCTATATTGCTCATACTGGAGGGACATTTTTCAAAGGAAATAAGGAATGCTCGAAGTAATCCCCACAAATTTCAATAGTGTTATTGTTCAAGAGAATCAGTGGAAGGATATTCGAGATATTCATAAAAAATGGAATTTTTCTAAAAAGTTCAACACGCTGTATCGTGAAACCTATGCTTTTCCGGACACCCTGTATAAAAATATCATAAAGTCTGTATGTCGCAAAAGGGGCTCATCCGCACAATATATGTTTACACGTGATTTTTATCTCTTCTAGGTGTTGAAGTTAGTGATTCACACGAGACCAACGAGACGAGACTTTCATAAAGTCTCGTCTCGTATCGCCGATGAAATATGAAGTCTTGTCTCGAGTCTCGTCTCGCAGCCCCGAGTCTCGTCTTGTCTCGCGTCTCGCAAAAGTATCGCAATTTCGTCATGCATAATCCTGTTCTAGTATAGTACGGTATATTTACCTTTGCCTACTTTCTAGGTATAATGTAGAAGTAGAAAGAGAAAATTACAACAAAAATAACATTGTTTATAGTAAAGTAAGTATCTAATATGTACATACTTACATCATACATCTAAACAAGAAAAAAAAACATAGCATTATATATTCGAAAAGTATAAAAATGAAATAAAAAGTAACACGTATATACTAAACAAATAAACAAAACAAAAACTTTAATCCAACATTATTTTACTTATTTGAGAAATAGGTATCTAAGGAAATAGTTATTTGTTTTACTAGGCAGAAAAGTAGTCGATCTACATTTTCTGCCGTGTGAAACAGAGAATTTTTCCTTCAAATGATATAAAACCAATTTTGAGTGATTTTTTTATTGAAAACTCCATCATTTTGTGTTCACCATATGTCAGTGTCAATTTTGATTACAAATTTTATTGGAATTTCTTGGAACGTTGCATAGCAACAAACTTTTTCTGCCTAGGCAGTAAAAGTACACCTTTTCTGCCTGTTAAGCGGCAGGAAAAAGCCACTATTCCTGCTGCTTGGAGAAAAAAACCTTTATCAGTCAGATCAGCCTTCACAATCGCAAATGTTTTTGTTTTTTACCCAGTCGTTAAGACATAACAAACATCGTGCAGATTCATTATTAAGGCGATTCCGATGTTTTCTTATAGAATTATTCCTGAATATGTTTTATTATGAATGAAATTCTCAAGTCTGCAGTCGGCACGCAGAAATATTTACCTGCGAGACTCTCGCACGAGACACGAGAAGTCTTGCACGAGACTCGATACGAGACCAATGAAAGTCTCGTCTCGCCTCTTCCGAGTCTCGTCTCGAGTCTTGTCTCGAAAACGAGACGAGACCATGCGAGACTCTCGAAAACGAGACTCTCGCGGGCACCACTAGTTGAAGTCCTGCTATGAAAAACTGGTCAGCATTGTTTCGGGACACAGGCCGCATCAGTCGCTCTCGGTCTGCTGAATTGTATACTTCTTCGACCTTATTTTCCAGATTTTTCAGAAAATTTTATGGATATGGAGGACTCGTTCGACAACCTAACAAAAAACTCAACTTCTGAAGCACCCGAAGAGCACCAATTTTCTGAGCTCATAGTCACAGAAATCCTGATGGTACTAGTTTTAGTGTCTTCGACAGTAGCCAACTTCTTGATAGTCTTCTCCGTAGTGAAGTATCTGAGACTCCATAACAGAAAATACTTCTACATAAGCAACTGGTGCGTGTGTAACGCCTTTTTGACTATATCAGCTTCCGTTTTGTTTAATCTGTTGGATTTCGCTGACAATGCGATAACCACATGGGAATTAAGATGTTTTTTGAATCAGGGTGTTTTGGCTTTACTAGCAGGCAACTTGATTTTCGTGAGTGTTTTCGCAGTGGATTGGTATGTTACAACATTTAGCAGTCATAGTAGTTTCACTGTCAGATATAGAAAGTCATTTAAAACAGTCACTGGATTAGTGTGGCTGATTTTATTTATGTTCATGGCATCGAATTTAGTTTTTTGTGTATGTGACAGACTTTATCCTATTTCGGATGTTCTATACTCGATAACGATTATTACTGTATATGCACAACTATGTTTGATATTCATGTTGAGGGTAATCAAATTGAAGACATCGAGTATAGTTGTGGAAAAAAGCAAGTTTGAATTCAGATTGGTATTATCTTTTTTCTTGTTCTGGCTCCCCACCATGATTTATATAATTTTTTACATGGTTTTCCAAATAACACATGATAAAGTCTCAAGGTTTATACACGGTACGATAGTTCATCTAACATTCATACTAGGTTTTAGTCATGCTATACTTTTATTGACTTTATTATGTAAATATGACAGGAACTTCAGAATATGCTTCATCTCTGTATTCCGATGTGATTCAACTGTTGTTGAAGATACCCATGATATTGAAGAGGTGCATACTACCTCTATTTTGTGAAAGAATATTGATGCTAGGGGACACCTAAAACGTCAGAATATAAAGTATAAAAATATAATCTGAAGGTATATATTTCACCAGAATGGCACTCCATAGGAAACTTGCCTAATTTTTTCTATCTCTTGGAGCGCACGAAAGGAAATTACTATAATGTAATCCATCAGAATAGTATTGAATAAGAACCGTATTTGATCAAAACAGTAATTTATCTGGACCATATTCCAACATGACGGTAAGTCATCATCATCTTATTCTGTCGAGAAGGTATTCTATCAGAATCGTATTACATAGGAGTAGCAATCCAACAGAACCTTGTTTCATAGCAACAGTGAATCATCAGAATCGTATTTCGTCAAAACCTCATTGTATAGGAACGTTTATCATCGAGTCAGTAATCTATCAGAACCGTGATGCGATTCTTGCAGATTGATGTTGAAACGAAATACGATTATGATTTTTTCATTATCTCGACATAATACAGTTCTGACAAAATACAGTTCCGACAAATTACAGGTCTGATTATTTGATGTAATGATGATGTACGGTTTTGTTGAATTACCGTTCCGTCGGAATACGATTCTGATGAGATACCATTCTGATGAAATACAGTTATGATGAACTATCATACCCATGAAGTACGATATGATGATTCCTGTTTCGATGAAGTACATTCCTGCATTTTACTAGATTATAGATTACATCATGATGTTTCAGATTCCGATGAAGTACTGCTCCGTTAAATTACGGTTATGTTGAAATACAATTTTGATCGAATGTTTTCTGATACAATACGATTTTGATGAAATAAGTATCTGACGAATTATATGCAGCCTAATAATTCTTGTAGGTTCTGATTTTGAACCATTGGTGTACACAGTTGATGAGAACGAATATGGCTTAATTTTGATATTTTGAGACTGCTTTGTGTTTTGTTTATTCCCTCCATCCCTCAGGAAAAGGGTTAATTTAAACAGGAAACACGTCCGGCGATATTTATGGCGATGAACATGAAACGTGATAAATATAAATACCATCAGGACAGTCCTATTCTCCAAAGGACATAAAGCAAAAAATATCGTGTGAATCATGTGTAATTCTGTTGGCTTCATACATATTTATACAGTCCCTTATCGTCCTATAACAGTATAAAACAAGATTAGCCAAACAAATTCGGACATTATCATGGACAAACATTTGACCCTTATCAAATTGCCCGTGTTATTTACGCTGCATGTTGGTTTGGTCGAGTTCGACTGAGTTCCTGTTTCTGTATACGATAATGATGCTGTTTTGAATGATAAATCTAAATTATGTATGTTATTCTCATTATGACTGATGTATAATCCCTAGCTCACCTATACTTTCAACATATGAACGGGAAATATGGATATTCGCCTATAAGTCTGTCTTGGATTTCACCCCCAAACGTATTCATTCTTTACAATTAACCTCCTCTGTATTTTTGTATTTTTTTTATCGCTTGAAGCGCACAAAAATGAATCCCTATAATGTTCACAGAACATCGTACGTTCCTAGGGAGGATAGGGACAGGAGGTAGGTATTGGATTTTTTTTGAACTTTTGGAGATTATATGTTGTTGGGAATACTTCCACAGGCAATGAATTCCAGAGCCTAGCCGATCTATGGATGAAGGAGTCTTGATAAAGTGCTGTTCGACATCTTTCGAGGTTGACAACGAAAGGATGTGCTGACTGGGCTTGTCTAGTTCGTCTGATTGGTATTGCTAGTGAAGGGATGATAGCAGAGATTTCCGAAGAACATTTCCCGTGGAAGTATCGATAGAAAAGTGAAAGGTCGCCGACCTTTCTACGGTGTTCCAATGATGTCAAAGAGTGAGTGAGTGTGGCGTCACCCACCAGGCGAATGGCTCTTCTCTGGATGGAATCTTAGAGCATGTCCATGCAATCAGATATTGAGTTAAGTACCAAAAGAAACTCAATCTCAAACACATCCTATTTACATGTGGAATCTATTCAAATATTCAAATCTATTTTATGCTATAGGAATTCCAAGAAAGGATAATGAAATGAACCTATGACGTCGAAACTGTACTTTTAGTATTTCCAACAAAAAAGAAACAAACAAAACAAAGAAATATACGTTTTGATCAAATGAGCCCTAGGTACTCTATAGTGTAACTCTTGACTGTATTCAACTTATTATGACGGTGGTACAAAAAATGTCGATGTTGAATTTCACTGAAACAATCAGCACTTCAAGGAACATCCGGTACAGTGGCGACTCGTGCTCCTTTCAACAAGGGGGGCTGAATGGTAAGTGTGATATTCTATGAAAAAAACTGACGTAACAAGCGTTGACATCGTCATATTTTTACCATATTTGTAATGGCCATCGGGCCAAATAACAACAATCACTTATACTAACGAAAAAAAATACAGAAATACAAAATGTTTGATAGTGTTTAATAAAATTATGATAATTGAGTTTCAAGATATTTCCATTTTGAAGAGAATTCAGACAGCGACATCTATTAGAATAAGATATAACAACAAAGGTTTGGACAAAACAAACACCATAATATATACTTTTGCTTATATGCTTATATAAATATCTCTCGTGAAGAGGCTGCTCTCCGTTGGATGTTGCCAAGTCGCAAATTTGTATTCTATTCTAAATACTATCAAGTATAAAAGCATTTGTTGCCAAATTCTCAAATCCTACTTAATATCAGGAAATGAAAGCGATGAAACGAATGTTAGCCATTTCGGTGTTATATTCCATACAAGTACAGGGTGGCCAGATAAAAATGCAAAGTTCTGTATTCCGGAAGATATTCGTCTTAGAGACTTGCGGTCAAAAATACTAACGTGGCCAAAAAAAATACTGGAAATTATTTTC
Organism: Phaedon cochleariae; assembly: GCA_918026855.4. Lineage (NCBI taxonomy): Eukaryota > Metazoa > Arthropoda > Insecta > Coleoptera > Chrysomelidae > Phaedon > Phaedon cochleariae. The sequence goes on from OU896721.1 coordinate 35,009,835, forward strand.
AGGTTTCCAAGATGGCCTCCAGGGTGCGTAACCGTCATCTGAAACATTTAAAGTGATTTTTCATTGAAATCCACCTGGTAAATGTTTTAAAAAAATATATGCTTTTGAAAGATGAGCTTCATTTGAGTAATTTTTGTTCTACAGTTTTTGACGTATCTATTAAAATGAAGTGAATGTTTTTTTGAATAAACAGCTGTAACTCCTGAACGACTGAACGGATTTCAACAAACTTGGTTTCGTTGGAACAAGCATTAATTGCTTCATCAAACCCATCTTACCTGTGATATGTCTAATAAAATATGATAATAGAAAACTGCAAAATTCTCTAAAAAATTAAATGCAATAAAACGACTTTTTTTTCATAAAAATCTAGCGAAATGATACCGAAATAGGCTACTGAGAACTGTATATCGATATTTTATTCCTAGCCTAAAATATCAAAGAAAGAAAATTTAGTTACTCATGAAATTTCGAAAAGACGCTATCACACCAATCTATTCTTATTCATTTGCCTTTTTTCAAGAATGAATGATAACATTTTATGATTCTCGAATGATAAAAGTATTCTTAGTTCAAAAGATCTGAAAAAATGGGTGGAGGCATAGTAAGCAATGCATATAATATGCAAGTCCAAGGTAGGCAGAATATGAAGAGTGGGTCATGGAATATAAACAAATGTCTAAAATCAACTTGTCAACAAATATCAAAATTATACTTATAGAGGCAGTGATATTGGTGTTTTTTTGCCGTTTTTTGTGCGCTTCTCTGTATATCGAACTATTTGATGTATGACCCGCTATGGTCATTTTTCGTTTCGGTTCACATTTTGAACAATCAGATGAGTACTTCCGCATCAGATAAACACATTTTTCAGTCCAAATGAACAAATAAATTCGAGACTGTTCCACTTCTTCTTCCGACGACGTTTAATTCGCGTGAATTATTTGTTGTGTCCCTCTGAGGGAGGGAACCGGATAGACATAATGGCTTTTCGCTAATTTATAGCTGAGCGGGACGCGCTGGAAAAAACGCCCTATATTCCTTTTCCGGAAATGGGTGCGAGTTAAGTAGTTTATCGCAAGTCCTCAATTAGACCACTGTGCCCTACTGTCCGGTAAATCAAGGTTTATGTAGTCAATATTCCAGGTGAAGGTATGGCTCCAGCAAACATTCCGGTTCTAAAAATATAGAATAGTTAATATCAAGCCATTGTAGATTTCCAGGAGTATCAGATTCAAACTTATCAAGGAACTAGAATCACAAAGAGAACATGGAACAATCTGTATATTTTATTTTCTTCATGTTCTGGTTCCCACGGAAAGGGATATCCTGTAATTTTCAGAGAACATCGTGAGAACCAAAGGAAATAAGGTAGGAATTTGAGTTCTTCTCAGATTTCTGGAGGTTATATGTCTCGAGGAACACCTCCCTTGGCAATGTGTTCCAGAGCCTCGCTGTTCATTGGATGAACGAGTCTTTGGAAAGAGATGTTCTGCAGGTCCCCAAACTGACCACGAAAGGGGTGCGAAGCCTCAACTCGACGTGTTAATCTCGCGGGGACTGCCAAGGGAGGAACAATTGTTGATATTCCAGAAAAGCATCGCCCATGGAAATATCTATGAAATAGAGCCAGATCGCCAACTTTTCTACGGTGTTCCAGAGGAGTGAGTGAGTTTGTGAGCGAGGCATCACCCACGAGACGAATTGCCCTTTTTTGGACAGAATCCAACAGTTTCAGGGTATGTTTGGGTGCTGCACTCCGAATATGGAAATAGTATTCCAGGACAGATTGGATCTGCGCCTTATAGATCATAAGCAGCTGACTGGAAGTGAAATAGCTCCTGGCCCGAAACAATAAACCAAGTTTTTGGGATGCACTCTTAGCAATTGATCTCACGTGATTTTCCCAACAGAGGTTATTGCTGCTAGTAATACCAAGCATCGAAAATGATGTCTTCAAAGGTATGATTACTCCTGACAAGCTTATGTTGGGTACAGTGAGAACGGCTTTTTTATAGAGAAAAGGCATGCTTGTGTTTTGTTTGCATTGAAATCTACCAAGTTATTGGATCCCCATTCAAGAATTATTGCCAAGTTCATATTTATGCTGTCAACATTTCTCTATCGTTCGTTTCTGATTTGCCTGACTGGTATTGGAGCCCTGGAAGACAAGGCGGTATGGAGGGTACTATCGTCCGCGAAGCTGTGTACTGGACATGAAGTTGCTTCCAACAAATCATTGATATGGAGTAGAAATAGTGTTGGTGCTAGAATTCATCCTTGCGAAACACCAGCATTTATGATGAGAGAGTCGACAGATGAAATTCCGTCGACTATTACATGGAGAGACCTGTTTGAGAGAAAACTAGCTAGCAGAGAACATAGCTGGGAAGGCAAGCCATAGGATGGAAGCTTAGCGAGGAGTCCGTGGTGCCAGACTCGATCGAATACCTTGGAAATATCAAGTGCCACGGCTAAGGTTTCACCATATTTCTCGATAGATTGCTGCCATATATGTTAGACGTTAGCGAGCAGGTCACCAGATGATCTTTCATAGCCCTGTATAACAATTGGAGAAGATCTCCTAAGATACTAAAGTATATAGAAGTAGAAACAACTCATCTATGCTTCTTTTTTAGTTCTACTGAGTTTTCACTAAGCAAAGTTGAAAGCTCTGTTGATGCAATGTTGAAGAAATTACTAAAACGGACGTTTAGCTATATTGCAAAGGTGAAGTTTGATAATATAGCGTTGCAGCAATATAACATGTTGATGTGACATTGCTGGAACGTTACATTTACAAATTCACATTTGCAATTTTGCTGAACGTCCATTCAATTTATTGCTACAACCTTCAAAATTTGCTGAACGGGAGGATGGCATCACAGTTACTGAAATACGAATAATACAGGATTTTAAAAATGAATGAATATTAATGTGATATTTCATTGTGTATATTTTGTATTCGTTCACGAATATATTATGTATGTTGCATCAACAGAATTATGAATCGAATGAAAAGCTAGCTTTTTGTGATGTATGTCGCGTCACCCGATATGACCGAAGCCGAATGCCATTAGTCATTCCACAATGGCCTTTAGAACAAATAACAGCTTGAAAGCAATCCGATGTCTACGGCGTCTAATTATCTGGAAATGCGAGGCACAAAAAGGGATACGAAAAGGTAGGTAAGCGAAGGTTGTTAGATTAACGGTAAGGTTACTTGATTCGCTTTAATTCTATAATATAACTAAAACTATAACGAACTGTTGAATTACACACATCATTCATCACTCTCGAATATCTCCACCTGTGTTTCAGTATAATATACCGGGTGACACAGAAGACATGTAGCAGCCTGTAGTTTTTTTATTTGAAGAGATGAGATTTTGAAATTCACAGGGGGTATATAATAAATGATAGCGCACTTCACGAACTTAACGACATTTTTTTTCAACCACCTGTTTGACCGGAAGTGACACCAACTTTTTTTTTTTAATTTCACCCTGTACATTTCTTCAGTCTATCTTCTTCGCCTTGAAATTCTCTATCCAACCATGTATCACAAAGTGGCATTTATTTCTTAATTCGCTGTTGAATTGCTTTTTATTCAAAAAGAATAAGTTGGCTGTGACATGAATTCGATGATATATCGACACATCATCATAGTAAACCGATATTATTCAAAATGTTTTGTTATTCTGATCAATGTCTGCAGGTTGTCAATAGCTTATTCGAGTCAAGATGACATCGAACCTTCGAAAATAACTCATGATATTGAGGAATCTAAGATCGGAACATATTTTTTCGAATTCAGCTACTCGTACAGAAACTATCTGTCTTTTATTTTCGCTATGTACCTATCACATGATCTCCCCATTTGGAATAATAAAACTAAAATTGTCCCTCTTATACGATGATGCACAGGGCTATCAGTCTATTTTTTCATAATTATTTCACTTAGTAGGCGGTGTACCTACACAAAATGTTTTAGGTGTTTGACAGTTAATCGATTGCATCAATAATTTTTCTTCTTCATTTGTGTGTTGATTAAAATTGCATATTATCAATAGAGACTAAAAATGTATTCAAGAAACGGAAAAGTCGATATGTTACCAGATCTAGTAACCTAACCAAAGATATGTTACCAGATCTAGTAACCCAACCTAAGATATGTTACCAGATCTAGTAACCTAACCTAAGATATGTTACCAGATCTAGTAACCCAACCTACGATATGTTACCAGATCTAGTAACCCGACCTAAGATATGTTACCAGATCTAGTAACCCAACCTAAGATATGTTACCAGATCTAGTAACCTAACCTGAGATATGTTACCAGATCTAGTAACCCAACCTAAGATATGTTACCAGATCTAGTAACCTAACTTTAAGTCTCTGACTTTCGAGGGTTGCTTTGCAACTAAGCTGGCGGTTAAAAACACTTTTAAACACTTTTAAACACTTTTTTAAACCTAAGATATGTTACCAGATCTAGTAACCCAACCTAAGATATGTTACCAGATCTAGTAACCCAACTTAAGATATGTTACTAGATCTAGTAACCCAACCTAAGATATGTTACCAGATCTAGTAACCTAACCTAAGATATGTTACTAGATCTAGTAACCTAACCTAAATGTATTCAAGAAACGAAAAAGTCGATATGTTGTTAATATGCAATTTTAATCAGCACACAAATGAAGAAGAAAAATTATTGATGCAATCGATTAACTGTCAAACACATAAAACATTTTGTGCAGGTACACCGCCTACTAAGTGAAATAATTATGAATCATGTGATAGGTACATGGCAAAAATAAAAGACAGATAGTTTCTGTACGAGTAGCTAAATTCGAAAAAATATGTTCCTATCGTAGATTCCTCAATATCATGAGTTATTTTCGAAGGTTCGAAGTCATCTCGACTCAAACAAGCTATTGACAACCTGCAGACATTGATCAGAATAACAAAACATTTTGAATAATATCGGTTTACTAATGATATTCAAATTTCAAAGCCTACCAAGTGTCGATATATCATCGAATTCATGTCACAGCCAACTTATTCTTTTTGAATAAAAAGCAATTTAACAGCGAATTAAGAAATAAATGCCACTTTGTGATACATGATTTGATAGAGAATTTCAAGGCGAAAAAGATAGACTGAAGAAATGTACAGGGTGACATATAAAAAAAAAAGTTGGGGTCACTTTCGGTTAAACAGGTGGTTGAAAAAAATGGTCGTTAAGTTCGTAAAATGCGCTACCATTTATTATATACCCCTGTGAATTTCAAACTTTTGATTATCTCTTCAAATAAAAAAACGACAGGCTGCTACATGTCTCCTGTGTCACCCGGTATATCGTCTCCAGTTTTATATCATCCGAGATATCATCATCAGCATCATCATTATTTGTAATAGGTCCAGAATGATTTTCCATAACATCACTTTGATTGATCGATTCCATGTTCTCTATTTTCACTATTTTTTGTTATTTATTGTTTCTTCCGAGGTTTCTTTCTACTATGTATATGCATGTTTTATCTTTGTCTATCTACTCTTTCAATACGTTTGTTCGTCTGTCTGGATCACGAATATTGCTGTGAATAGGTGTGCATCATCTTCCTGCATTTCCTCAGCAAAGGTAAAAACGGCGGTACTATACTAGGTGAGTCAAAAATGTCCATCGAGGTTTCTGGAGGTGATAGAACATTGGAAAAAAATATAGTTTGATGAATAAACTGATTCCTCAATATGTAAATTGAGGGAAATATCTTTCCGAAGTGATCAAATTGAAATAATCTTCCTTCATGCATACCTTCTAATCGATGAAAGCCACCAGAATGAAATTACTTCCATGAATGTACAGGGTGTAAATTTGAAAACTTTCAATGCGAATATCTCACTAAATGAAACAGTTAGGAAAACGCCGTTTGGCACAAATGCTACAGAGTTAGGGGGAACTAGAACCACCATACTTCAGTAAAGGGATGAGTCACCCCGTCGGCGCGAAACACTCCATCTTTGAAATGTCAAATGGCACTACCTCTTTTGTGATACCTCAAATAAACGGTCTCAATCAGTAGTATTCACCTGTACAAGACTTATTTTCCACCCACTACAGGGTGAACGGAAAACATAAAGTCGAATAAAATAAAATGCAGAATGCCGATATATTCCAAGATATGTGTTCCAAAATGTTAGAATATGGCATTTGAACATCGATTATACTATTACTTACAACAGTGTGGAATGCATTTTGAACATCTGATCAAATGAAATATCCTTTTAACACAATTCATTTTATTTTATTCGACTTTATATTTTTCGTACACCCTGTAGTGGGTGGAAAAAAAGTCTTGTACAGGTGGATACTACTGACTGAGACTGTTCATTTGAGGCATCACAAAAAAGGTAGTGCCATTTGACATTTTAAAGTTGGGGTGTGTCGCGCCGACGGGGTGACTCATCCCTTGACCAAAATATGGTGGTTCTAGTTCCCCTTAACTCTTTAGCATTTTTGCCAAACGGCGTTTTTCTAACTTTTTTCTTTCGCGAGATATTCGCATTGGAAGTTTTCAAATTTACACCCTGTATGTCGATAGGATACATTTTTCTGGTCGACTTCTACATTCTTAATATGTTTATAAAGGGTGTTTTCAGAGGGTGGGTCATAATTTTTTGAAGACAATTTTTTTCCTTGTATTCTTTTTATTGGAAAAACACAAAAACAAAATTACATAAAAATTTAACTACTATCGAAATACAAAAAATTCAACCGTTCTTGAGATATTGGAGTTTTTGCAGTGACATGATATCGGCAGATAAATTCTTTAGTAACAATATTATAGGAGACCTCGAACAACTTATTGGCATGCCACCATCTCTATTTTTTTTAACCATTATTTTTCACGCGATCTCTGCAAAACCCTCAAAATTGTTCTAGAATTTGGAACGTGTCGAGCGGGAAACATCTCTGAATAATAACGGGCCATTTCTCAAAATCCCAGTTGTGAATCTCAGTAATAATATTACTAACAAAAAAAACATACAGAAAAATTGTTGATGTCATAAACAGAAGAATCAAGAACAAAATTGGTCATGGCTTCCTAAAATATTCTTATACCGATTAGTTAATCTACTGGTATCATGTGACTATAAAAACCCAAATATCACGAAAACGGTTCCATTTTTTTATGTAATTCTCTTCGCTTCTTCAAATGCTCTCATTTTCTCACCACCACGAACATGGCCCACCCTGTGAAAACACATGAAGGGTATACAGGGTAACTCACGGTCGATGGTACGTTAGACGTTTATGGAGAACGGGACATAGGATCATTCTGAAATTTTGGTTACTCACGTAGTTGCTCTTGGTCTATCGATCTGAAATATTTTCAGCTCTGCGGCGTTGCCGCTTCTATCGAAAAGTAGCAACAACTTCGTTACTTTAAATGGAACACCCTGTATTTTATTGCATTTTCAGATTCTCTCTGAAAAGCTGATTTCATCGATGTATCACACTTGGGGTCTAGCGGAAATGATTACAGAGATATAGGGTGTGAAAAATCGACATTTTTCAACTTTAGGAATTTTTTTTGTCGAAACTCTTCATTATTGGTCGAAACGGCTTACATCTCCCTATCTCAACTTTTGATTAACTATCTACTGATATTTAATTGGGACATATACCGGGTGATCAAGATTCTGAATTCTGCACCACCCTGTATTTGTTTCAATCAAATGTCAGTAGATAGTTGATCAAAAGTTGAGATTGGGACATGTGAGCCGTTTTGACCAATAATGAATAGTTTCGACAAAAAACATTCCTAAAGTTGAAAAATATCGATTTTTCACACCCTATATCTCTGTAATCATTTCCGCTAGACCCCAAGTGTGATACATCGATGAAATCAGCTCTCCAGAGAGAATCTGAAAATGCAATGAAATACAGAGTGTTCCATCTGCAATAACAAAGTTGTTGCTACTTTTCGACAGAAGCGGCAACGTCGCAGAGCTGAAAATATTTTAGATCGATAGACCAAGAGCAACTACGTGAGTAACTAAAATATCAGAATGATCCTATGTCCCGTTCTCCTTAAACGTCTAACGTACCATGGGCCGTGAGTTACCCTGTATATCATATGTAGAAGAGTATCAGCAAAATGTATTCCAACAACATGTATTTATGCAGATGATTTCAACCTAGTGGATTTCATCGTTAAGAAGCAATACGAAAAAAATTATTTTTCTACAGCTATAACACACTATACATCAATGAGGTACTTTGTTTTTCATCAATTTTATTTCCGTATCTGATATCACAATGACTCCATTGTGTTATCATTTCAGAAAAACCGCTGTTTTCTATTATAGCCGTAGAAAAAGTATAGTGTTTAACTTGCACGGAATGCTAATTTCCTACTCGAATGATTGCAGCATTCGCCTATTCTCGTAGGAAATCACTATCATTCCATGCTCGTTAAAAGATCTACTATTCAATTTTAGCAACCCTGGAAGGATATCCCTCAATATGTAATTTGAGCCATAAGTTAATCTATTAAAGTATACTTATTTTTCAACGTACGATCACCTCCAGAAAGCTCGGTACACATTTCTGACTCACCCTGTATAATGATGTTGTTTGCAACAGTTTGCTTTAGTCCTTGTTCTCTGTTTGAGAATCTGGAATTTAATAGGCAACCTTTGTGGCAAAAGCGTTTTTGCCTCTGGAATTTCTACTCTGAACTCTAACCGCACCTTTCCGGAACAGACGATTCACTTTCTAACTCGTTCGCGTAATGCTCAAACAAACATTAGAATTCGGTTGTGGACCGTATGGATTAAACAGTTTGTGAACACTAGTACTAGAGATCAAAGACCTAGACCCATTCGTTTAGTATCATGGTCCTCGATAAATAAGTACAGAGTGTTCGTGATTGTTTTGACACCTCTTGTACGGTTTATTATCGTAGATAGCTGAGATTTCAAGGCCGGAATTGTTTTTTTTTTCCTATAATTTGTGATTTTTTTCACGAAACAATCTGTATATCAATCCATATTAGGATAGATAATGTCGTCGTAAAGATATGGCAAAAAATAGTAGATGTTGTTGTTGTTTATTCTTGATGACCTAGTACATCCTTTTTAGTTCCTAGGAGTTAAAGTTCAACTTAAGCTCCTAGGAACTAAAAAGGTTGAACTTCAGCTCCTAGGAACTAAAAGTTTTGCCTAGCAACATACATATGTTTATGTCAGTAATAGAAACGTCCATTCAAGAGCTAATTTTCGTATTAATGGACGACTTTTGGGTCGGTTGCAGAAAAATGAATATTTGATGCTTTCTAAAAAGATACAAGTGAACTCGTTAATCAGGTAATTCATAGGGTGTATTCAGTTTAGATTAGATTTCCATTTTTATAATGTCCATATACGCGCCATGGCCTATGACCTGAGTAAATAAATTCAGCAATATATTGAAATCAATACAATAATTTTCAGTCAGTGATATTGCGCGATATACCTATTGATTCGAAATATTGACATTCGTTGAAATAGAATCAATTATCCTTATTTGGTTAGTTGGAAATTTCAATAAGCTGTACATGCGAATTCAAATGAGCATTTTTATTGCGAAAGCTCAATGCTGATATTTTAATTATCAACATCAGCACACATATTACTAATAATAATTATTGGAATATTCAGTTTACTTCACGTACACAGTATTATTTTTCCTACCTGTAAATATTCAAAACCCATCGTTTGGTCTGGAAATATTTTCTCAGGCTGTTTAGAGATTTTTTGATTGAGATACAGTGTGTCCAAATCTTCTGATCACCTATAGAAAAAAAACCGTTTCTTCGGACACTCTGTGATTTATGAGGATGAAAATCGGTACAGGTAATTCCTCGGGTAATTCAGAATCCATCAACAATAGAATCACTTTCTTGATGAATGGACATTTAAAATACTTATCAAACAAAACAAATGTTTTCAAAATCGCTCAGATAGTAACGATTCAAAATTAATAAAGAAGTGAATGATTTTTTCTCCAAATGACATTAAAAAAGTATTTTTCTGCAACCGACACAAAAGTCGTCCATTTTGATACCAAAATTAGCTCTTAAATTGACGTTTCTATTACTGACACAAAAATAGGTATGTTGCTAGGCAACATATTCAGTTCCTAGGAGCTAAAGTTGAATTTTAGTTCCTAGGAGCTAAAGTTGAACTTTAGCTCCTAGGAACTAAAAAGGATCTACTGGACGTCATCAAGAATAAACAACATTGTGACGGTTGGTTATTTGGGTTGAGACGCATGCCTGATTTGTTTCCGATTTCAGCAGTTTTGGCATTTCATACCCCCCCTGCTGGAGATATAAATACACCTTATTATAGTTCAGTATTGGAATTATAGACATCTCAGTTGAGTATTTTTGTTTCGATCAGGGAAGCCTTCAAGATTCAAATACTTGCTTGATCTGTATTTCATTCGTTATTCTCGGGATGGATAACTTGTTTTTGAACAATCACAGCAAGCAATAGTTTTTTGTCTCAAACAACGATATTGTTTAGCTTCATTTGATTATCAAGTCAAACACAGTGTAGTATGGAGAGGAATAAATAATCACTATTATCATTGTTGATATGCTCACTAACCTAACATTTTCCACGTCTTGTTCCTATATATAGCTGGCACTGGCGCGGTATTTGCCATTAGAGCACCTGGTCCATACACAAATATGTCACTCTGTGGTTGTATTTATATTGAAACTACAATTCGAACATCCTAGAAAACCTAACCTGCTGTTAATGCAGGTAGAATATTCTCACCACATGGATTATTTGTCAATATTTGTTGCATTGAATACACATGGCACGACGTTGATGGTTACTTCACATGATTATTTGAGTTAATTGTTTCGGTTGCAGAAAAAATAGCATGTTTCATTCGGATCAAAAGTGACTCTGTTCGACTCGCAAATTTTGCTTTCGCTCGGCTTCGCTAAACGCTCCGCCTCGCATATGCAAAATTCGCTTGTCAAACAAAGTGTCACTTTTGATCCTAATAAAACAATCTACTATTTTTTTACAAACGTCAAAGAATGACAAGGTTGGCTCATTGATAACAAACTGCGAAGTGACACTTTTTTTCAGTTTCCTACGTTACCATGATACCTTGCACATAACAATGCGCGAAGTAAAACAGTGCGCGAAGTACCTACTTGTTGAATTAACAGAATCAGTAAATATGTCTGTTACAGAGTATGTATCCTACATACCTTACATAAATATCTAAGTCACATAGATGGATAATCTATGGAAGTATTCATCCATGTGTACATTGTATCCAAAATATATCTCTCCCTCGAGACATGCGAGTCATCAAATCCACTTTATTAAAGGGAAAACAGGATTTTGCCGCAAACATAGATCAGTCATCCTGAACAGACTAGCGATATATCAAAGGGACTATATAACCGCGATCGGATAGGGATTCATTTTTTTCTATTTTTTACGTCCGCAAAAACGAAATTTGTGAGGTATAGCCGGAAAGACGATGGAAAAAGGTTATAGCACGTGAAAAGCATAAATCATCTGCAACTGCCATAACACACAATTCTCTGGGAAACGAGAAATGAGACGCGTTTGATCGTAAAGATGAGTTTGATGATTTGGCAAGAAGAAAATGGATTATAGTTATCTACCCAGACAACACGGAATGTTCTATGAATATTCTGACAACGTTCAAATATATTTATTTCAGAATTTTCTCATTGAATGTTCTCAGAATGATCATGGAACATTCTCATCCTACAGCGAATATTCTATGAACATTCAATATCTGAATATCTCGAGAACTAAAAGAGCTATAAAGAAAAAATCCTGAAAGGACCCCGCACTTTTAGTACGTAAAATGGTTCTCGGTGAAATCTTCTGAATTTTCAGTATGTTGTAGAATTCGATGAACTGATTGAACCTGCAGAATCGTAAAGTTCTTCGATGAACAGATTCTGAGATACAGGGCGTTGAAGTTACAAATCGTTATTTTTCATTTAATTATTTTCTCGAAATTCAAAGATGCCAAGTACAATTTTCTTCGCTCATATCATTAACGAACCTATATATTAAAAAATAATTAGGGAATTTCACCGAGTTAATCAAGAATAACAGGGTAATTTCAAAAAACACAATTTTTTGTCATTTTCATCATCGAAAATCTTCATGATCACCCTATATATCTCAACGAAATCATGTTCATACGGTATCAGCTATCTTGGGAAGTTAACAATTCACTCGAATATACAGGATGTGTATGAATAAATCGATCTTAGGTGTCACCAATTTTTCAAATCACCCTGTATGAAATGTATGAATTGTGATTCATGATGGAATGAGAATAGTATATTGCATGCCTGAATTATTTTTTCGATATTTCATTATTACATCGAATTTTCAGACATCACTGAAATGTTTATATGTTTCACTCTGTAAACAATTAAATCATCTGAACCATCTGAATTATGTTGAGTAATATGGAGGTTCGTTAATGATATGAGCGAAGAAAATTGTACTTGGCATCTTTGAATTTCGAGAAAATAATTAAATGAAAAATACCGATTTGTAACTTCAACGCCCTGTATCTCAGAATCTGTTCATCAAAGAACTTTACGATTCTGCAGGTTCAATCAGTTCATCTAATTCTACAACATACTGAAAATTCAGATAATTTCACCGAGAACCATTTTACGTACTAAAAGTGCGGGGTCCTTTTAACGCTCTGTATGTAACGATGAGTTTGCGGACACATAATATTATCGAGCATATTATTAAAGGAAAAAACATCATTTTGTTAAATACTGTCTGTAGGTTAATCGAGGAAGTGGTACATTCATCATTCCAGTTTTTTTTTGGAATTTTCTCTCGTCTCTATAAAATGAAAATATGAATACTTTTTCAATAATAATAATAATTGGTCCTTTCGATCATTCATATGATATAGGATACGTCACAGTATTGTATTCATAAGTAACAACAAATAACAACAACAAAAACAAAAAAGAGTATAAGAGGACAAGGGCACAATATAATTACATAAACATAACATAACATAACATAAATGTATATGTATATGGATGGTCAATAATAGAACAATACTAGTTCGTACTATACATGATAGGGTTCTATATGTTTATTAAATCACATCTTGAGATATGCATCCAATGAATAAAAGCTGAAAATTGCTTTTTAGGGGATGTGATAAACTTCTTGCTTTCATTAGTATTCTCTATTTCTTGTGGCAATTTGTTGTAAATCATCAAACCCATATATGCAGATGAGTTTTGTGATACCCTGTATTTATAATGTGGAATATGAAAATTTTCTTTCTGTCGTGTATTGGCGTTATGAATGTTTTTATTCTGAGGAAATTTAGTTTTGTTCTTAAAAATGTAGTTGCATAATTCATAAATATATAAAGAAAATATTGTCAGAACTATATACGTGTAGTGAGGAGAAATCAGAGGATTTGCCCCGATATGTCACTGCGTTTAAAGAATTTCCCTATCAGAGAGCCTAAGAGAAAAATTCACCAGCTTCTAAGTGACAATTTGTATTGAAAAAGGTTTGGAGAAGAGAAATTAAGGAACATAGAAAAATATCAAATTCTTAATTATTTTTGGACGTGTCGGGAACGAATCTGCTCCCGTTTTCAACATGAGAAATTGATTTTTTGCATGGCAAATTCGTATATACCTCGTCTTTGTGGAAAGTTCTATACAGGTGAAACCAATAAGAGACCTCTTTCAGTATGGACGAAGGAACATTAATACAATATAAAGAAAAGACACATCGACAAATTGAAACAAGCTGAGCATATCCTTACTGAAAATGGACAACATATGGCAGAGTGGAATAATATTAAAATCATTGGAAAATATGATAACAACCAGAAGAGAAAAATCAAGGAATCTGCTTGCATTCTTCTGAACGGAGGAAATAGCATTGCTTCCTGTTCAGTTGATATAGATAGAACATGGTATTCACTATATTGAAATCTGGAAATAAAAACGGTAAATTCAAGATTAATTAATGAAAACATCCTGTAACTCACTTGATTACCAACGTCATCAATTTTCACTGAGAACTAAGGAGTGTCAAGACAAATCCGAATTTTCCATTCAAAAAATACATTTTTATGTTGAAAACGGGAGCAGATTCGTTACCGAAACGTCCAAAGATAAGTAGAAATTTGATATTTATTCTATATACCTTTATTTCTCTTCTCCAAACCTTTTTCAATAAAAATTGTAACTGACAAGCTGGTGAATTTTTTTTAGGCTCTCTGATTGGAAAATTCTTTAAACGCAGTGACATTTCAGGGCAAATCATCTGATTTGTCCTCACTAAACGTATATTGAAATAGTATTCATATTTTTATTTTATAGAGACGAGAATAATGAATATCATTTTGTTCTGAAGAATAAATGTAAAGTATTCCTTACTTGAAACTTATGTTTCTCAAGGGTACATCACAGCAACAGAACTAACCAACAACTTCACATTATTTTCTTCCTACGATTTTAAACCAATCGGGAACGTTCAATTGAGTAAAGCTACCTTGTATAATTCCGAATAAACGTGGATATACGTATAGAGTAACTCCACAAATAAGTACTCAAATCCTTGAATGGCAGGATTTCCTTTTTCATTGCACAATAAACTGACATTTGTATATCCAATGAACCACAAGAAGCACACAAAAACTTTTAATAACTCTCAGATAACTCAAATTCCACTGTCGATTTTGTGTTTATGTAAAATCTCCACAATCTCCAACACTGCCCCCTCTGCATCTCCTTGCGGCATACTATCCAGACTTTCCTCCACGAATTTCCCGAACACTTTGTATTTCCCTCCGTCCAGCTGTCTGCTGTCAGTGACGAATTTATTGATGATCTCGCTGATCATCTGCAAATTGTTCTTCATGGCATCCACTTCGTTGGAAAACGTTTTCATGGAGCTGTTGATTTTCAGGACTGATTCTTCCAGGGATTTCAGACGAGTTAGAGATTCGTTTTCCATGATTTTATTTCGGGTTTTCAAGCCCTAACTTTGGTTGTTTTTAGGGTACTGCCCGAAGCCCGAAGGGTACTAAGGGTAGAGTAAATACATGAGAGTACCTGCGTCTCGATAAATAGGAGGGTGGTTCCTAGAATTTCAGGTAGAAGTTGTTCTGTCCTTCTGTCTATCTGAAGACCTTTTTGAGATTTTGATCATTTTACTATTTTACTGTATTACTGTAACTTGTAGATGAAGCAGACTCGATGGGTATTATACATGTATTATACCTATACTCATTATCATAAAGTTATTTCCCTTCCATTCTATTTTTTACGTGTTCCAGAAATTAAATGGAAATAATTCTCAATCGACTCTGGTGATTTCATGAAAAAAAAAACGCCGAAGGAAAACAATTATCGAAGGTAATACACGAGTCCTTCAAATTTTACCTATAATTTTTTTCATTTTCTACAAAAACTTTTTTATTTAGTAATAATATTCCGAATTGACTCGGCCGTTAGGTATACTTGATAGGCAAATGGCAAATGTAAAAACTTCACAAACGATAAAATTTTCTGTTCATTGTACCAGTAGGTATATCATCTGATGAAGCTATTGTGTGAGTGAAACATGCCTTGTGTCTAAGAATTTTGTGGAAAACTTATCGTTTGTGAAGGTTTGAAAACAAACCGATTGATAAAATCTACTATTTTGATTTTATCTAATTCGGTTCGTTCGAATGATTTTTCATCAAATAAAATCGATTAAAATTTGAGGGACGAGTTGTATTTGGAAAGATTATTTTTTCACCAATTTGTTGAAAACTCACTGAGTAGCAAAGTCACCAGTCAAATTAATACTACGCCCTTCTATTATGATTGATCTAAAGGTGATGTTTGTGGCATAACTTCGCGTTGAGATACAGGATGTTGAATTTCAAAATGATTCTAATTGGGATTATTGAATAATCTCAATGGAAGTCTTGAGAACACCTACATTAAAATTTGAAGTCAAATCGAATTTTTATTGTTTCCTCAAAAACTAAGGTAGATACAAAAATCACACAGTGGAGAAAGAAGTTGTTATTTCAATAGTTCAATCTAATAAAAATATGAAAATATGAAAACTGGAAATATTATTTCGAATCTGATAGCACTAGAAGAAGCTCCATATCACCATCAACAAAACCACTCCGTTTTATTGGAATTGATGAAAAGACAATTGAGAAATGAATAGAAAAAAGATTTTTCATGGAAATATTGATACCCTGTATCTCGAAAACAAAGCAAGTTTATATGAACTTTATTCATAGAACAAATTAAATGGAATAGTGAATTAATCAAGAACTCTCCGTATTGAATCTCAAACGGAAATTCAATCTGTATCCACAGTCTGAGATCGACTTCTCAATTAACAAGTCTGTTTGTTCATCATCAAATCAGTGCGAATCAGACAGTCTTCTATTGTATCGATGTGACTCAAACTTCCTACAGTGAGTAGATATTCTTCAAATACAGGTGGATTATTACTATTGTTATCCCTTGGAGTGCACGAAAGGAAATTCTTTCAATGCTCGAAAAACATCACGCGTACTTAGGAAGGATAGAGAGAGGAGGTATAGGTAATGAATTTTTTCTACGGCTTTAATACAAAATTGCTATTGTTTTACTGTGTTCGATACATCAATGAGATAATTTGTATGTCATCAATTTCATTGTCGTATCTGATATCTGGTTTAAGCTTGTTTGCTGCTGCAGTATTAGGTGAGTTTGTTCAAAATTATCCATCAAATTGCACTGTTCATTGATGTGAAAATGAAGAAATATTGAAAATCAATAAGTGATTGTTTTAAAAATCCCCCTTATAGCCTTGAATTGATCTGATGTGGAAAATATTATTGTTGTCATGTCAATCAAAACACGAATTAGTTTGTAATTCATTGGAATTGCGATGAAAGAGTTCCAGATACAGATGCGATACAGATGAGTTACTGCTAATGCTGCTAACGAAGTCTTAAGAAAGGTATAAGAGTCAGTACACGGGATTTAGTGGATGGTGTAATAGTGAAACACCAAATAACGAAGTATTTTCTCTGATTATAGGACACGATATATTTTCCTATACTTACTGCGAATCAGAGTAGAAAAGGAATTGGAAATTTTCAGAGGCTGAACAGAAAAATGTCAAAGACGTCTGTCTTTGTGATTCAGGAAATTCAACAAAAGGATCCCTGTAAGATTTCTTTCCAGACGGTGTCGTGGATAAGCCATAGTGCGGTTCATTTGTTCTCCCACCTGACACCCCCATCCAGGATACAAGAGTTATTATCCGATCCATAGGCGTACCTGAAAAAGGGGTGCAGAATTTGTTTCTTTACTCAGAATTGTAGTTGTGATTTTGCAGCTATTTATCTTCAGTTTCTTCATCATTTTACAAATTTTTTCAATAATGGCATAATTAAAGATGAAGGGTCCAACTTTAGAGATGGAAATTCTACGCAGTCCTATCGATACACAGTGAGGAATATGATTTTATCAATCTCTATGATGTTGATTTGCTTTATTTGTTGTCAAATTTCACATATAAACTCTATTTACGCCGATGCATCACAATATATGGTGCTTTTCTCATCTCTGTTTTCATCAGATCATCACCTGGAACATTCAGGTATTATCAACGATAGGCAATATGGCTTCCGTTATCAGAGATCAACTGGTGACCTGCTCGCTTACATATATGACAGCAATCTATTGAAGAAAATGGTGGAACCTTAGCCGTGGCACTTGATATCTCCGAAGCATTCGATCGAGCCTGGCACCACGGACTCCTCGCCAAGCTTCCATCTTATGGCTTGCCTCCCCAGCTATGTTCTCTGCTAGCTAGTTTTCTCTCAAACAGGTCTCTCCACGTAGTGGTCGACGGAGTTTCATCTGACTCTTTCATCATAAATGCTGGTGCTTCGCAAGGATCAATTCTAGCACCAACAGTATTTCTACTCCATATCAACGATTTGTTGGAAGCAACTTCATGTCCAGTACACAACTTCGCGGATGATAGTTCCCTCCATATCGCCTTCTCTTCCAGGTCTCCTATACCAGCCAGGCAAATCAGAAACCAACGAGGGGGAAATGTTGACAACATTAATATGGACTTGGCAACAATTCTCGAATGGGGATCCAATAACTTGGTAGATTTCAATGCAAACAAAACACTGTGCCCAACATGAGCTTGTCAGGAGTAACCATACCTTTGAAGACATCCATTTGGATGCTTGGTATTACTATCAGCAATAACCTTCCTTGCGAAAATCACGTGAGATCAATTGCTAAAAGTGCATCCCAAATACATGGTTTTATGTCACTTCCAGTCAGCTGGTCATGATCTATAAGGTACAGATTCGACCTGTCCTGGAATACTGTTACCATATTTGGAGTGCAGCACCCAAAAATACCCTGAAACTGTTGGATTCTGTCCATGAAAGGGCAATTCGTCTCGTGGGTGATGCCTCGCTCACAAACCCACTCACTTCTCTGGAACACCGTAGGAAAGTTGGCGATCTGGCTCTAGTTCATAGATATTTTCATGGACGATGCTCTCCTGGAATATCAACAATTGTTCCACCCTTGGCAGTCCCCGTAAGATTAACCCGTCGAGTTGAGGCTTCGCACCCCTTCGTGGTCACTTTGGAGACCTGCAGAACATCTCTTTCCAAAGACTCGTTCATCCAACGAACAGCGAGGCTCTGGAACACATTGCCAAAGGAGGTGATCCCCGAGGCATATAACCTCCAGAAATTTAAGAAGAACACCAACTCCTACCTTATTTCCCATGGTTCTCTGAACATTACAGGATATCTCTTTTCGTGGAAACCAGAACATAAAAAAAAATTGTTTCGTGAGTAGATAAAGAATATTATTACTACGGGACCTCATAACCCTCGGCTGAAGCCTCAGGACATAATCTTGGTACATAGTGATATTCTTTACTAGGTATACCTTGATGTAAAAATGACTATTTTGCTGATACGCCTATGTTATCGATCTTGCTTTCCGCGCATATCGAGTATTATTACAAAGAGAACGAAGACATATCACATCCGATCACTGACATTTGACAGCTTGCACGGATTGTAATTGAGTGCTTTGTTTGTGCCTACACTTTCGGCGTTCTGGACAATACCCTGCTAGACGGACAGTTATGCCCCGATAGCGAAGCAGTTTTACAGATTTTTCCATGTACTGAGTGTTTCAGAAATTGAGGCGATCAAAGAAATGGATGATAGGAGATTAAAAAGCAGAACGAAATGAAAGAATACCAGCATGTCTGTCGAAAAATAAATATTTTGAAAGATATTGAGTTTGAATGTTTGAAGTATCAATGATAGTTAAAAGATGTAGTATGGTGAGTACGCAAATTTTTTGATACAAATTTTTCTTCTGATTTATCGTGTTAGTATGTTTCATAGAACACCTTGTAACAGGGTGATTTTATGGTTCTCGCAAATATATAGGGAATCAAACACGAATCTTGATCTGGGTATCCTCGTATAGTAATGGATGACTACAAGGTCTAGTATCGAACAAACTGACAGAATTAATCATCATTACGGAAATTGTTTAGAATGATAAATATATTCACACAGTCAAATTCCTGGCAATATCACTTACCCAACACCAGGCAAACGAATATTTCATATATTATTTTATCAATGATCACTCCCAAAACCACGAGGCTGTTGAGCTTTACTTTTTACTGACCGATCAGAAGCTTCGAAGGAAATTGAACAGCACAAAAACTATACGGCGATAAACATTTTTGATTTCAATATAAAAGTGAATCTCGGCGACATCTTTTGCCATTTAATTGGAGGAATAACTTTGACCCCAGTAGATTGCTGCAACCTCATTTCGTTCATCGCCCCAATTTCGGAAACACCCTGTTTAGAAGTATTCGCAAATTGATAAATATCGCATCCCGAAAGAAGAATGAATTATAGATTGATGATTAATAATATATATGTATATCATTCGATGAAACATTATTCCAGAAGAGTTTTTGAATGACCAAAATATGTTGAGACTTACGATGATAAAGGGGGTGACATATTTAAGTGGGACACCCTGTACATACTGAGATAAACCCTTTGTATAGTCGACATTAATTTGTCAAACAAATTTAGGTGAAAACAGAAGGCGTGTACTCAACACCACTTCATCATCAATTGAGGTCGATTGAACTCCAAAAACTTTTAATTGGACTAATTTTGTTTCGTCAAATTTCCACAAGAGTTGTTATGGCGTAAAACTTCAACTAGTCAAAAACAGAGGAAACAGATTAAGTAGAGAGGTCAAGTCTAATTGAAATTTCAATAAAATCATTGCCAATCCGGTGGGAGCAATATGAAATACACTTTTAATATGAGAATATTGAATTAGTGAGTATGTTTTCGATAATCTTGAGCGATTGAAGACAAGACTATATTATCTTGATTACAGGACATGTTTGAAAGTTCCAAAATATGTCCTCCTATTATTCGATATACAGTGTGACTCAAAAGTAAGCGGCATCGTTTCGGGGGCATAATCCTTGCATAAAAATAAGGCAATATGGGTCTGAAAATTATTTTTAAGGCTACTCCCCTTTGAAAAGGATATGTTGGAGACCATTTTTTCTCTATAACTTTATAGATCTATTTGATATTGAATTTTGAAAATTGGTGTACGGTATATGAACAAATGATGGTGAATAAGATTAAGAAATAAAATGTTAGTAGTAAAGGGTTGTTTTTTGTCGAAGTAAACTTGACATGTATCAATAAAGATTTAGTTGTCTGGCAATTTGACGACAAAAACTGCATCTGAAGAGATTACGAGTCCATAGGACAAGTAATTTTTTCTGGCAGTTTTTTGAGTCGAATTACCTAATGGCAACAAAATTCGAATTATAATATTTACTTCTACTAAAAAAAAGCTAGAGTGTAGATCGGTAAGACAATTCAATTCATCAAACATTTTGTTTATTGCTGGTTGTCATGCTTTCAAAAGTTAGGTACCGTTATTGTCGCTGGAAAAGTTAGGGCAAATTTTTTTTGCTGTTATAATGACAAAATCACGCGACTTGTGAGATTTTTCATACATGAATTGAATTGTCATCAATTAACATACCCAAATCAGAAATTTTTCTTCAAAGTGGATTTGCTCGTATACGATACGCTTAATTGGATTGAACTAAAAGTGTCTTTTTCACGTAAAGAATCAAGAATTTTATGACAAAATATTTCTTTTCGTGGGAACCAGAAGATAAAGAATAAAATATCATTCCTGCAGAGTATCTTACTACTACACCTCATTATACCATTGTCCTTCATGAAGGACGGGCAGCATCAATAAAATTATCAATTATACAGCTGAAAGTTATAGAGAGAAGTTGTTCTTCGGGTAGGATGATTGTTGATTGTGTGGGAAGAAAAATGTATATTGGAAAAAACTTCATTTCGGGAGTATCTGTTAAGGTCGACGTTTGAATTCGAATTAGTCTGAGTTTGACCCTTCATGTTCAATGGTACAATTGTCTAGCAGTGAGCGTTAAAGGGTTAGGTAATTATAAAATGATCTCGCCTGTTATTTGAATGGAGACCTTGAAAGTGTCGACCAGTTATCTGCATCCAGGTCAATCCCAACGCTATTCAAACATCACGTACGAATAGTACGTGTAATAATTGGAAACAGTCATACGCACAAGCCACGAGAATGTATACCTTGACACGCATTCCAGGCATCCTGTTTCACGTTGTTTCATCCCCCATAGATTTCACGCCAGCACTTGTAATTTGTTGGAACAAAAGCCCGATGAGAGAATCGATGTCGAAAGCCGAGTTTCGACAACACAGTAATAAATCGAAACGAGAGATGCTGTACTTTATTAAATGTTCGCCATCATACAGGAATGATCGATTCCGTTCGAGGCTTCCAAGAAGAACATGATTTCTCATCGTGAAAACTCATTGAGAGGTGTATTGGTCATAACCAGTGAATATACGGACGATTTTATGATTTCCATTTTATGGTGAATGCGCAACAAAATTTCTGGTGGTTACACTGAAACTATGGTGGTTGTGTTCACCGAATGTCGGTGTCAATTTCGATTACTTACAAATTTCATTCAAGCTACTTGGACCGTTGCATAGCAAAACACTTTTTCTGCTTAGTCAGAGAAAGACACGTTTGCTGCCTTCTATGTCGTTTGGAGAAAAATATATTTTTCCCCTGCAAGCCTTCACAAACAGTTGATAATTCAATCTGAAATTGGTACTTGAATAGTTATTGATACACCAAGGCAGTAAAGAGGATCATCATTACCCAGGGACCAAGATTATATCCTTAGGCATCAGCCATATTCTCTGCTACCAAGGTGTATATAAACATTTTTTTCTACTACTGCTATGGAAAGTAGCGCATTTCTCATAGTTTACTTAGTTTCAAAACCATGTATTGCCCATACTGTGAGAAATATTTTTTCTCACGGCACTTTGCCAACACCACATACATTTCCATGGAGAATCAACAAAAATTGATCGAAACTTGGCTGCTGTTCAGCTTTGAATAGTTGTCACAACTGTCAGAAGAAGTTTTTTAAATTCTATAGGGTAGTTCTCTCAAGAATTCATAATGAATAATATGATGTATATACCGAGATGTGACGATTTTGATAAATACCCCGCCAGAGACAGAGATAATGGACAAAGCTGCGAAAGTTTGATTTTTTTCCGAAAATTTCAAAAAAAAAGTATGAATTGGCATATTGGTACGAAGAATTAATGTAATCTGAAGGAATACGGAAAGTGTACTTTTTTGAAATACTTTGAGGAACTAGGAAAGGCGTCTACTCTTTGGTCACAATATTCAATGTGGCATAGTGCCACATTATAAAATGGAAACCAATAAGTTACATTACTCGGATTCTTTGAATAAGTGCAGTTGTAGAAAAAGTATAGTGTGCAACATGTCGAGAAAAGCACTATTCTCACTTGTGCGTTTGCATCACTCGCCCTTCAGGCTCGTGTCACAAACTGTCGTACCCGTGAGAAAAGTATACTATTCCACCACTAGCAATATATTACAATCATTATAGTTCTGTGAAACTTACATATTGTCACTACGAAATCATTTTATTTTTCAATTCTAATGGAATTTGGCTTGATTATAACATAGATGGCTATGTCTTTCATTGATTAAAATGACCTTATTTACCTTGGCAGGTAAAAACACAATTCACTCTTAGGAAATATTGGTAGTTTTTATTGCTAGTGGTGAAAAAATTGTGCATTCACCATAACTTCAAAAGGAATGCTGGACAATGAAATCTATATTAGAGAGTTGAAGTGTTGTCATGAACGTTAACGTAAACGTAGAAATTGACAGCTACGCATGCGCATTTTCCAATTCTTCACGTTTGCGTTGTTAGTGGGCCTACGAGTGTACGTTATCCCACGTTCCCTCACTTATACCTTAAATATCAACGTACGTTAACCAAACTATACTCGAAATATGCCGATGAGTCAAAATTATCAAATTCGAGATCACCAACGAGTTCTGCATCAAGGAGTCCTCAAATTTTGACAGGAATAAATGTTCGAATCTAGACACACAACAAAAAATGACCAATACAAACCGAAAACAAAATGTATTATTACGTTATGATGACAGTGACGACCAAAGTGGCGACTTCAACTCAATTTAACGACAATACGTAAACGTTATTTTTCGTACGTTAACGTCTATGTGGAGGTCTACGTACAGTGATTACTTCAACTCTCTATTCACTTGTAAATCTCATAACAAAACATATACAGGATGGATAATGCATACATCTTCTTCCCGTGAGTGTGAAGGTTGAAACCAGCTCAGAAACCGAACGATTTGTGATACGGGATCTCACTCTGAAATAACGGATGATACATAGAAAAAAATTTGTCGAGAAATTATGTCGAAAATTGTCGATTTTTCAAGCGGATATTAGTACGTGTAATGCCATTTTTTGTGGTTGCCCGCCCATTCACCAAAAATTACATATACTACTTAACGAATATTGAAAATTTGATAGTTTTGTGCGCATTCACCATAGCTTAAAAAATAATGCTGGACAACGCAGACACTTTCCGCCTCAAACCCCTTCCGTTCGCTGTGGTCACTATGATTTCGCGAACGAAAAGAGAAATATATAGTTGTCTTCAAAGATAGTCGAATTTTAAATCAGTAATTAGTACGTTGTACGTAAATTTTTGTAGTTGTCCGCGTATTCACCAAACACTACACTTACGCCTTCACCAATATTGAAAATTTGATAGTTTGTGCGCATTCACCATTACTTTAATAATAGTGCTGGACAACGCAGACACTTTCCATAAACTCCTTTCGTCTGCTGTGGTCACTATGATTTCGCGGACAAAAAGTGAAAAATACTCGCCTTCGAAGTTCGAAGGAAGTCGACTTTTCTATCGATGATTAGTACGTTAAATTTAAATTTTTATGTTTGCAGATGTATCCACCAAAAATTAGATTGGCGCCTCCACCAAATTGGTTAGTTTTGTGCGCATTCACCATAACTTCAAAAGGAATGCTGCACAATAATACCTATATTCACTCGTAAATGTCATAAAAAACCATTGCCAGAATGAATAATGCATACATTTTCTTCCTGTATGTGTAAAGGTTAAAACCTGCACTGAAACCGAACGATTTATGACAATCTCCTTGCTGAAGTGCTTTCAGTAAGTCACTATTATGGCGATTATGCACGGCCATACTTCTTGAACGCGATCTCGCCCTGAAATAACGGATGATACATAATGCATGTAGAGAAAATTTGGTCGGGACATTATCTGTTTTCTCGCGGTGAAGGTTCAGCTTCCACGATCCTCCAGAATATAGGAAAACACAAGAGGAAGTTATCGTTAGGGGCTTCCTACGCGCCGCTAAGCAATACACGATAATTGGAATGTTTGTTTTTCATTATTCACGTTGGAACAGTATCCTGAGTAATTCGAAATCGTGGTATTTATACTCGTTATACAGTAGAGTTGACACTCCTCCTCTAAATTGGGAACAAGTCGTGTTAAAATCCCGTCGGATATTCACTGACTGAATTTCTCTTTCTTCCTTTCCCTCTTTATTCATAAATCCCAAGGAACATATGTTTATATATAAAGGTAGATAAAATATAAAATAGAATATTTTACATGATTACAAGATACTTAGGAATATAAAGTGGACAATAATTTTGATGTTAACAATAGCAATATGAGTATGGATAATAATAATTTCAATCACATTTACAAAAAATTGAGTTCCATCCGTATTTTGAACTTGTACATACTATTGAATTTCTTCAGCTAATCAGCAAGGTGATTAAATACAGGGTGTCCCGACGTTATGTAGAGGGATTTCTTCCACGGAGTATAGGAACCAAAATAGTAGGAGAAAGTTCATATGAACATGGGTCCAGAAATAGATTACTGGCGAAGAGGCCGAGATGATTGTTTTCCTACGACCACCTATGAAAACAGCACAAATACATTGATTTGTTATTGAGAAAGTGACTCGTTTCACTATGACAACATATAACAGTTAGAAAGTTCGAAAGTAAATCTCACATGGGTGGAAATATTCGAAAATCGCACAGTAACAAGGTCTATAGATTATGATGTACCAATGAATGATTATTATGCTGAATTATGGTAAGTTGAGTTATGGTCAAGTTAATGGAAAGTTAGTGTCGATTCAACATGAGTTATTGTCGTTAATGTTGACGTAATGTTAAGTTGATGAAAAGTTGGAATCAAGTTAATTTCAATTGAAAGTTGAATTAAAATGTATTGGCAATTTAGTGATAAATGTGAAGTTAATGTCAATTTGATATTGAGTTGATGTTAATTTGATTTTGAGGTAATGTCAAGTTAATTTTGAGTTAATGTCGATTTAATGTTGAGTTAATGTTGAATAATTATTGAGTTAATGTTAAGTTGATGTTAAGTCAATGTTAGGTTAATTTTAAGTTGATGTATACTTAATGTATATGTTCATAGACTATTTTGTCCCAACGATGACCTGCCATACATGTATAGAGATCGCTTTCCAACGTTGGTCTGGACGGGGAATTTTCTGTCATTATACATTTCGTCGTGTTTCTCACGGAAAAAAGCTCCACACCTTTCCACTGATGGAATTTTGGAGGAATGTCAAGAATGATTGAATATTTACCAACGGCATTAAATCTGAATAAAAGTAGGTTAGCCAAAGCGGAAGACGTTGATGTATTGGAATGGGCTTCTTTTGACGTGTACGCCAAAGAAACCCCAAATTCTCCCTGCATAATTATCATTTTCAATTAAAATGGAGGGTTGACTAATCGATTTATAATTCAGAAGTTTGGGGATTTCAAGTGGTCTCCGCCAGATTTCAATACGAAATAACGATCATAACATCAGTAATTTGTGAATGGATTGAACATGGAATATAAATATTTCAAAATAAAGAGGTTCACTAGGCGTTATGGAATCTAATGTGAAAATTTTCATGTCCACGAATTCGAAACGGTAGTTGATATTTTGAAGTTCCACTAATAATACTACGAGAGCTCCGTATATTTCCGAAAATTTTCTAAATATTTGTGATCAAGAGATTATTCCACTCATTTCGAAATACACGTTTTTTATCATCATTTATTCATTTGTTTCTGGGGGTTTTTGGCGTCGGAGATTATGATGATTGCGTCAAAATTGGAAAATTCAATATGGTGGATACAATAGGCGAACGAGTTTTGTAATCATGATCAGATTCTATAAAAAATCAGTATGTGGGGGTTGTCGGTTTGGTGCAGGAGATTATGATTCTTGTGTAGTTTGCCGAATTAAAAAATCAAAAATGAATACTGGTTCAAAAAAACAACGGAAAACTATTTTATAGATAGTCATACTTAAGAAAAGTATGGTATAAAATAATACACAACATAAAATAAATAAAATAAAATAAAATATTTATTAATCCTTCAAACTATCAGTAACAATATATAGGATAAGTCAATATTACATGTCATAAATGGACAGTGGTATCAAGTTTTAATGGAAAAATAAAACGAAACGAAATACTATAACAAGACGAGACATTTACAGTGATGACTAACATAAACTGAGAAATACTTCAGTATTATAATTTCAAAATTGAAAAGTATGATTCGAATTCCTCAACAGTATAGAAGCATTCTCTGACTAGGAGTTTTTTCAGTCTACATTTAAAAACAGCCGGGGATACCGCGTTTTTTATTTCATTCGGCAGACAGTTGAAAAAACGGCAGCCTGCATTGATTGGAGATTTTTTGTAATAGGAGTGTTTAGGTTTGTTTAGTTTGATATCATTCTTTTTTCTAGTGTTGTAAGAATGTGAATCACTATTAATGGGAAATGAATGTTTGTTAATGTAAATGTAGGTTAACAGTTTCATCAAATAAATTGACGTTACCGTGAGGATCCGTTTTGATTTGAAGACCTGTCTACATGATTGGCGACTACTTATGTTGAAAATGAACCTTATGATTCGTTTTTGAGCAACGAAAATTCTTGTTATATCTCATGCCTGACCCCATACTATAATGTTGTATGAAATTGTAGAATAAACAAATGCATAGTAGACCTGCAGTAATGAGTCCGTGTTAAAAACATTTCTCAGTGTTGCCAAAATGTAAAAGCTTTTGTTGACTTTTTTGCAAACCATTTGTAACTGTTCCTCCCATGTTAAGTTACGATCTATAATCGTTCCTAAGAATTTAGATGAAGTGGAAGTTTGAACGATATGAGTATTAATTTCAAAGGTAAAATTAGAAGATATTTTATGTTTTGAATGGAACTCGATTACTACTGTTTTATTATGATTTATTATAAGTGTATTCTGAGTGCAGTAATCCGCGAAATCCTTCAGAACCGAGTCGGTTTTTTGCTGTAGTCTTTGGCGATCAGAATCAGATACCACAATAGAGGTGTCATCAGCATACATGAAGACCCTACCATTTTTTATGTAATGAGGCATGTCATTGACATAGGTTAGGAAGATCAACGGACCTAGAACACTTCCCTGTGGTGTTCCAAGATCTAAATCGTATTCTTTCGATTTCATTTCATAGAATTCTACTGATCAAGGAGATGCTATTTCCTATATTTTGTATATCCATCAACACACTCTTATTATTCAATTTTCTACTTCTTTTTAGTTTCGCTATCTACAATGAGGTGTTATTTTAGTTTTCTAAACTGATATTCATTTGGCCTAACGAAAATTTCATGATGCATCAGAGGAGTCGGTTGCATATACCGCGTGTTCCAATCAAGACTTTTCACCTTTGATAACTCGCAGAAAAATGATTTTACGAATAAATAGCGGATCACGTCGTTTCTTATTTGAAGGGCGACATCGATTTGAGGCATGAAGGATGATACATACTCCAACCCTCTACTTTAATTTGAATAGGGAATGAGGGTAATGTAATATATCATTGCAAAGGTCAATTCTGACACTAGCAGTGGAAAGTTTTTTGAATTCCAACAAGCTGTTTTCGAGCTAGTCGAATTCAAATGGTATGTTTTCTAATTGTGAGTTAATGAATGTGAGAAATAAATTCCTTCATCCACATTCGAACATGTTTCTCTAGTTATTGCCTAGCATTTGATTCTTATTGTTCTTTCCAAATCATCCAGATGAGTCGGTCCCGTTTCATGAATAACTTGTTTCAAATGATCCCAAAGAAAAAATCACTAGGTGCCATATCTGGTGAGTATAGTGGCCATTTTATTGGTCCTTTATGACCTAATCCTTTGTTTGAGGAATTTTGGGGTAGTCATTTCCTCATCTGTAGTACCGAATGAGATGGCGCACTATCTTATTGGAAATGAATTCCATTTGCCGATAGATTTCGATCAACATCATCATCGAAGTGCATGAGAAAATCCCAAAAGTTCACCGGGGAAAAATCATAAGTGATACTGAGGTGGCAAATCATTTTGCCTCCCATTCCTTCAAAGTGGTGCCTCATACCATATCGAAGCACTTTGGCCAGAAATTATGCTTACCTCCTATTATTTCCGGAAGTAGCCAAGTCTGAATATTTTTTCCTGAGATAACTGAATCAGAACTATTACAAGTCTTACATAGTCTTGTGAATAAAAAATCAGCTGGAGTGGATGGACTTACTGTGACTATTGAAAAGAGTATTGCTCCTAATATAATCCAACCATTACCTTATCTTATAAATTCGTCAATTCTAAATGGTTTTTTCCTGATGGATTGAAAATTGCAACTGTAATACCAGTTTACCTGAAAGGATCTTAGAACAATATTGAAAACTATCTGCAGATATCATTACTGAGTGTTATTTCCAAACTGTTTCAAAAATGTCCTGCCACAAGAATAATGTCCTATCTGGAGCAATATGATTTGCTGACTAGTAAACAACATGGCTCTGGAAGTAGCCAATCATATTCACTCTGAGGTTGAAAAAGGTGAGTATGTAATATTCATAATGCTTAATTTATCCAAAGCCTCTTGATATTGTTGATAAAAATATCCTCCTACTAAAGCTTGAAAATAGGGGTATAAGAGGGTTCATACTAGAATGCTTAAAATCTTACATGAGAAATATAAAACTATCTGTAAAGTATAATCAGTATTCTTCTGAACTATACGACATAACTCTCGGGGTACTGCAAGGGTCAGTACTTGGACCACTACTGTTCTCAATTTTCATAAATGATCTTCCCCACAGGGTAAACAATTTTGTTTGCTGATGACACAACTATCACTCTCACGACATCTGATATTGAAGAACTCCAAGATAGTATGAAATTGGTGCAGATGAAGTATTCTACTGGTGTGATAGAAACAAACTCTTCCTGAATAAATCTAAGACGAAATTTATGAACTTCAGTCTGAGGAGAAATGTGTATTTCAAGGATATTGTTCTGTGCGATCAAACAAAATTTTTAGGAACATTCTTAGACAGATCTTCGTCTTGAAATATTCACTTTGACCATGTCTGTAATGACCTGAGGAAAGCTTTTTTTCGCACTTCTACAACTGCATCTCAATGAATTCCATCATCCTGGAGAGAGCCAGAGATGTTATACTAGACATCAGCATATTTTTGCAATTCCAAGGCATAAGACAGCAGCTTTTAAAGATAGTGTCTGGATTACTATTGCACAATTTTATATAATGGACTTCCTGAAAATATAAAATCTTTGAATTGCATTACTTTCAAGAGGACAATCCGGGAAATACTTCTGAAAATTGACTTATACAGTGTGCAACAGTTCATCGATAAATATGAAAGTTATTTCCTTTGAGTTATCGAGGTAGTCTTGAATGAACCACCTGGTATAATACATACATGTGACGCTTCGCGTCGTTCGTGCAACTGCCGTCGCGTGTGGAAAAATACTACTTGATAGGTAAATAGCTATTACGCCTTGAAAAGAAGTAAATAATGGTAGGTTCTGTAGCTGGTGGTGAAAAGCCAAACAACTGCAGGCAACACTCTCCTGCGTCTCGAAATCATTCGCTTGAATCTATCGAAAGGGTTGGAGTTTTCCCCCTCCCCTCCAATTTGCGAACTCATTTCCCGTCCCATGACGGAAACGCTTTAAATCGTTCGCTTCCGGAGTGACCGGAAAACCTTTATTAAACCGGAAGTCGAAGCAAACAACGACGCCCTCTTTCGAAACGAGATGAATTGGAAGTTTGATGAAGCAATGGAGGTGGAATTAATTGATAGGTCGGAATCGAAGGCACACACTGGAATGCTCAGTATTTTTTATGCATTCACTCCAAGTTGAGCAGTTATTAGATAAAAACCATGTTAATCCGATTATCAAACAAGAGATTTTAGACCTCCCGTCGATATGTCTCAAACAAAATTACTTTCAATTTGACAACAAAATATATTCCGCGTCGAAAGGGTTGATTATGGGAAATCCACTGAGCCCTTTACTTGCTGAAATCTTCATGGACAACTATTGGAGCGAATATTACATAAACATTCATTAATAAAACAATATTTGTATTGGTATAGATACGTAGATGACGTTATAGTATGCTTTAAAGGAACCAATAGACAATTTTTTTATCGCTTGGAGCGCACGAAAGAAAATCCCTATACTGTTCAATGAACATCGTGCGTTCCTAGGGATGATAGGGATAGGAGGTAGGTATTGGATTTTTTTTTAACTTCTGGAGATTATATGTTGTTGGGAATACTTTCTCAGGCAATAAATTCCAGAGCCTAACCGTTCTATATAAATATAAATACTATGCATCCAAACATTAAATTCACAATAGAAATAGAGACTGAAAATTCGTAGATTTGACAATAATTAAAATTAACGATGAACATGATTTTTCAATTTTCCATAAACCTTCCCACAGTGATATCACTATTCATAATAATTCCACACACCCTTATCAACATAAAATTGCAGCATATAATGTATGATACACAGGCTAGTCAGTGTCTCTTTCGGAATTGTTTTTTCATACACATCGTATTTTTGAATGAGGAAAATCGGTACAGAGGAGAAATGGTCTGATGTTTTTGCAAGAACATGTTTCAATTGTGTTTTTTCACGCACATTCTTGAGTACTGAGAGCGAGGAAAATATGGACGCATCCAGAATGAATTGTTTTTTCGAGAACAAGTTGATTTTCATTCAATTCTCCTCTCAACCGAGATTCGGAGGGCGTTCCATATTTGGGTCACTTTCAAGGAAACTCTAGATCTTTGATAGCCATCTTGAGTCAATTCTGATATCCAGATCTCTTCATCTGAAGTTTTATATTCAAAATGAGCCTGAGATTTCCAAAATCGGTTGAGGTGGAAAAAAGTTATGGCTGCATAACCAAAAATTTGATTTTTTGAGATCACTCTGTAAATAAGAGAGATAGGAAGTTGATTCGCGAAATATCTCGAGGTAATGAGATCATCTTCATGCCTCTGTTGTCGAAGTTGAGAAAAACACTTTTTTCACCATTTGAGAGCCTTTTGAATATACCGAAATTTTGCACAGTGTCGGAAAACACCATGTAGAGATTTTATGTGAATACCCTCATGTTTCAATGAAGTACCAGATTATAGCTGAAGGACTGGGCTATCGAACAGTGTGAACCAAATTCAAATTGTTTTAAACTGAAAAAAGTTATTCACATTATAACAGGGGCGACATTTTGGTGTGCGACGAAATTAGTGTTGAGTAGTTTATTTCGTTGAATAAAGGTTATTATTATTATTATTATTATTAATATTATTATTATTATATCAGCACACAATTTAATCCAAAGCCCCAACCTCATTGTTGCCCGCGGTATAATTCACCTTGACAGCAAGTTGAAGAGACAATAGCATCACTCAGAGGTCTGCAAACTAACTTTCCTAGAAAAAAAAGCACTTCCCCTTTCCTTAGGAGAAGTTGCTGCCTAAGCGGAGACAAGCCACATAAATCTGGGAACAATTATTTCAAGCTTTTGCATATAACCAGAAAGGCCCTAACAGAATGAAAGGGGGGGACAGCCATTTCTGATGGTCGTTTGTTCTAATAAAGGGAATCCTTTTACTACACTTCCTTTTTCATATTACGGCGACTTTCTTATTGGGGTTAGGATTCTGAGTTGATAAATTAAGTGTTACGGGTGGCGGTTCCGGAGAAAAATGATATATGATTGGTCGTTTAAGTAGGGTGTTTTTTTTTCGTCGCGCTCGTTAATTTTTTCGTGCTTCAATATACAGTGTGACCCACTTAAGACCGGAGCACCCATATAAAATCTATAGGTTTTAACTGATCTCCTTTTTTTTTTTTTCAGCAGAAGGACTATCTGGAGATCTACGTTCACACAAATTTTCGAAATAAAATTTCAATCTACTCGGCATACTATGTTATTTTTTTCATGTTGAAAATTGCAAAATATCATTAGCGATTTTTTTTTAAATCGACCCCACCACTGAAGTCAGCATCCTTCAATTAGGTTGAGCGCACAAATTTAATTGGGAAATTTCAATTGGCAACAAAGTTATAACAACAATAATTTCGATTGCTCACCATTTTTTATGAATATTTCAGACAAATTCTGAGAAGCGGCAACATTGTCAACACAAATGTTGGAAATCATTGAGGTTTCTGGTATACATTTGAATTGATAACACAAATTATTATCGAGTTATGATCTCTAGAATGGCACCCTTTTGGAATGATCTACATTTTCAATTATTAGATGGCTGCCCAGTGCATCATGCTAGGATTATCAAACAATGGCTGAATGAACAGCTTCCTTGTCGCTGGATTGGTCGAAGTGAATTAATTGGATGGCCACCCAGGTCCCCCGATTCAACCCCTCTTGACTTCTTCTTGTGAGGATTTCTTGTACAAAAAGTTTACAAAACCCGCCCAAGAACTAGACAGGAGTTGTGTGAAAGAATACGTCAAGCTTGTTGGGAAGTAACACCTGAAGGACTCAAAAATACTGTGAAAAATAGATATGAAAAATGTATTCAATTGAATGGTGGTTTAGTAGAAGCAACAAAAATTCGAAATGTGTTGATTAGGGCTAGATAGAGTTATGGACCGAGATTATTCAATGATGTATATTATTGAACTTATCTGTACGATGGCTGGTGGATAATTTGGAAATGATAAAATTAAGATGAAGTTATTAGTTGATACGAAAATTCTTGGTTGATGATAATCATTTTGAGAAGCCGATTTTTCAACATTATGGATTTTTCATTTTATGAATCTTCTCATGAATACCAAGATAAATTCCATTTTAGATGTTATAACTCGATGATAATTTGTGTTAACAATTCAAATGTATACCAGAAATTTCAATGATTTCCAATATTTGTGTTGACAATGTTGCCGCTTCTCAGCATTTGTCTGAAATATTCATTAAAAATGGTGAGCAATCAAAATTAATGTTGTCATAATTTTGTTGCCAATTGAAATTTCTCAATGAAATTTTGCGCTCAACCTGATTGAAGGATGCTGAATTCAGTGGTGGGGTCGATTATTTAAAAAAAAAAATCGCTAAAGATATTACGCAATTTTTGACAAGAAAAAATAAAATACATACATTGGAATTTGCGAGATAATTCTGTAGCTTCATTGTTCACGAAATTATGTTGCTGAGCAACACCACGAGTCCGTCACTCAAATTAAACAACGCCCAATAGTTTTGACGACAATGTATTTCAAACTTTTGGATTTGATGGCATAATATTTTTTTGGGGAAGTGTATGTAATCCGAATGATTCAACTCCCTGAATGATATTCGGTACATAAAGGCATAAAATGGCCATAACGCCAGACTACGTTAGTTTTCAAGCCCGATTTGCTGCTTTTACTGTGCAACTGCGCATTCACCACAAAATTGAATAGCTCTATCTGCATGGCTGCCAACGCTATACCACTAACCGTAATACCTACTCACCATCAACACCACAGTCGTTAGTGCGACCGATTGGAACATTTGCATACACTGTGACCCAGGCAATGATCAAATATAAGTGATATTGAACTCCCAGAAAGTGTGTGTCTGGAAAATGATGAACGACAACATACAACATAAGAGTGAGATGCAAGGCGAAACAAAATCAGTTGATTGTAACACCGAGAAAACATGGTTAACTCGCAGACAATGTGATATTCTTGGAAGAGATATGTCTGATAAAGT
This sequence comes from Phaedon cochleariae, assembly GCA_918026855.4. Lineage (NCBI taxonomy): Eukaryota > Metazoa > Arthropoda > Insecta > Coleoptera > Chrysomelidae > Phaedon > Phaedon cochleariae. Next base: position 35,044,665 of record OU896721.1, read on the forward strand.
ACATGTAACATTTGGTGTACCTCAAGGTTCAATCTTAGGACCTCTTTCATTCTCTATTTATATTTCTGACATATACAAAATTACTAGACATTGCAAAATATTCCACTATGCCGACGACACACAAATAATTTATCAATTTCCGATCGATGATTATAATGATGCATTAGTACGGACTTGGAATCACTGTTCAATATTTCCAAGGCGTACAATTTGAACTTGAACGCCAATAAATCCTCCCTAACTTTTCTTGACTCCATGGCTCCAAAAATAAGAGAACGCTAGCTTCACAAAGGATTGACATTTATATGTATAATACGAAGGTACCGACATTAGATTAATGCAAAAATCTTGGATTGTGGTTCGACGCTGATTCAATGTTCAGCAAACATGTTCGCTCTTTGTGCCGGAGCTTCTACGGTACTCCCTGAAAACTCTTTTCTCAACGTGACATCCTACTAAAGCAAATTGAAATTGATCTCTGTGAAACTTTGATATTTTCCTTTTGCGACTCTGTCTATTGCCCAACTGACGCAAGGAAACTTCAACTTATACAGAATACTTGTGCACGTTTTTGTAATGGTGTGCGCAAGTATGACAGCGTAAGTAGACACATTCAAGAAATTGGTTGGCTACGATTGGACAAAACACGTGACATGCATACTCTTTGTTTCGTACACAAAATGTTGAAAACCAAAAATCTCTCATACTTGCTCAACAAATTAGTGCTTTCGAAAAGTAATAGAGTCCCTACAAGGAAAAAAGACTTCTTCATTATACCCAAACATTCCACAGCATTTTTTACTCGCAGCTTCTCGTATCGTGCTAGCAAATTGTACAACAACCTGGAACCGATTTCTCGCCATTACTCTATATTCAACTTCAAAACGAAATTGAAAGATGTGCTCATGAATGACTGGACTGATAATCGTTGAAAACATTTTTTGTTTTTGTTTTTGCTCATTCTTTCCGGAATTATACCAATATATTCAACTAAATACCAATTACTCTTACTACCCCATATCATTGAGGGTATGATTCATTATCGGCTATTAGTTCATTACAAATGTATTTAATTTAGTAAGACCACACGACTTTTTGTAAAACAAAAACAAAATTTCGTACCATATTTTATCACACCTTTCTATGGTTCTAGGGTTTAAAAACAGCGTAAGCTGACACTCCACCATTTCATCACACATACCTTCATATTTTCTAATGTATAGTACCTACCTATATTTCTTCTTGTGATAAATAAAGACGATTCATTATTATTATTATTATTACTAAATAGCTTAGTTGGAATATTTTTTGTACCGATAATTAAAAATATTCAGACTGACTCGGGGCATTTCGAGACCGATCAAAAGCAAACATCGCGATTTATATCGTTTCTACCGTCACTTTATTTTGATCTGACTTGAGGGCGAAGCTTGAGAGATACAAAGCACCAAAGGCATTCTGTCTTGAGGTGTTTGTACTATTTTTTACGCTGGCGAAAACACAAAAATTGAGAAAGAATAAAGGTCAGGTGTTTTGTCATAATTAGTCAAAAGGAGTTAATGATGGCATTGGTTCTATAGCTAGTGGTGGGAAAAAATAAAATATCCAGCTGTATCATTTCGTCTATTTACATGCGTTACACGTATTCGAAAACGTGGCTCAATCTGACAATAGTGGATTTATCATCTTGTTGCTCTATATTTCACAGTAGACTGTCACACGTTGCGAATATTTTTAGTAATCCTTTCATACGGTATTCAAATCACGAATATGGCATGCATTTACCGACTCTGGCTGGAACTTCTGTGTATCGGAGTTGGCAAGTTGTAATTTTGACAGCAGATGCTGCAGTTTTGCTTCTTCTCTATTCTATTCTATGCTATAACGCTCGTGCCCTGCATGAACAGTATATCTACATAGATCACAAGGAGTAAATGCACTTTTCCGGATGGCTCTACGAATAAAGAGAGTCAAAGAACTGCCTGATCATTCTGGAAGTGAAACCATAATCAAGGCACCAAAAAGATTACTTACTCCGTGCTGCCCATACTTTGTGCACACGCCTGTGAATGGTATATTCACGAAAGCGCTAGAGGGCCAGTATGCGATTTTTTTATCTTGCTTATTAGACTAGATCATCTTGATTATCGAGCAAGATCATCTTGAAACCAACCAAGACCACTATTTCTCGGCCGTTACTTGATGTAAATTCATGGCAAATGTAAAGACTTCACAAACGATAAGATTTCCACAAAATTCTTAAACACACAGTAGCTTCGTCAGGTGATATACTGTTACAATGAACGAAACCAACCTTGGCTTGCTTTTATAAATCCTACTTTCCCAACTTGAAGGATTCGATACCTATGGACAGGTTCCATAAACCTTCATTCTCGGGAATTAGGCACAATATCTACATCAAAATACGGTGTACCGGATTAACTTGGAAGGTTTGATAGCAATCTACATATTATTACATACTAAGAAAACGAATTCAACAGTGGTGAGCTATTGAGGTCTAATTGATCGTTAAGTAAAATGTCAGAATTTTGTAGTTTCGAAGAAATCGAAAATGCCGCTGTTATCTATTATAGCCGTAGAAAAATGATAGTGTATAACTTGCACGGAATGCTAATTTCCTACTCGAATGATTCTCGTAGGAAATCACTATCAATCCGTGCTCGTTAAACAATGTGCTGTTTTCAATTCAAAGGATCTCTCTAGAATCATCTCTAATCCATTAAAAATTTCAACACTGAAATTACATCGAAGCTAGTGAAAATGATAATCTATAGTGTGAGACAACAAAATTTATCAAGAGTACCTAATACAGTATGATCAGAGTTATATTGCCACAAAGAGGTTTTCAGAAACGCTGAGAATTTTTTTTTCATGTTCTGGTTCCCACGAAGAAGGATATCCTGTAATGTTATGAGAAAATCGTGAGAACCAAGGGAAATAAGGTAGGAATTGGTGTTCTTCTTAAATTTCTGGAGGTTATATGCCTCGGAGAACACCTCCCTTGGCAATGTGTTGCAGAGCTTCGCTGTTCGTTGGATGAACGAGTCTTTGGAAAGAGATGTTCTGCAGGTCTCCAAAGTGACCACGAAGGGGTGCGAAGCTTCAACTCGACGGGTTAATCTCGCGGGGACTGCCAAGGGAGGAACAATTGCTGATATTCTAGGAGGGCATCGTCCCCGAAAATATCTATAAAATAGAGCCAGGTTGCCAACTTCTCTACGGTGTTCCAGAGAAGTGAGTGAGTTTGTGAGCGAGGCATCACCCACGAGACGAATTGCCCTTTTTTGGACAGAATCCAACAGTTTCAGGGTATGTTTGGGTGCTGCACTCCAAATATGGGAACAGTATTCCAGGACAGGTCGGATATGTGCCTTATAGATCATAAGCAGCTGACTGGAAGTCAAATAGCTCCTGGCCCGAAACAGAAAACCAAGTTTTTGGGATGCACTTCTAGCAATTGATCTCACGTGATTTTCACAAGAAAAGTTATTGCTGATAGTAATACCAAGCATCGAAATGGGTGTCTTCAAAGGTATGGTTACTCCTGACAAGCTTATGTTGGGCACAGTGAGATCGGCTTTTCTAGAGAAAATGCATGCTTGTGTTTTGTTTGCATTGAAATCTACCAAGTTATTGGATCCCCATTCGAGAATTGTTGCCAAGTCCATATTGATGTTGTCAACATTTCTTCCTCGTTTGTTTCTGATTTGCCTGGCTGGTATTGGAGCCATGGAAGAGAATATACACTGTGAAACCTTCATGCAATAGCATTTTGATCACACTCTATGACTTCTTTGCCGGGACCATCAAGTTTATTAGCTCAGTGTAAATGGGTATTTCCAAAGATACTAGCGCTAACTTCAGTATGTGCACTTATTCGAGAAAGTCTATGCAAGCGGTGTACAACCCCAATTTCGATTGATAGTGTTCGCATGGGTAGTAAATTTATATGGTCCCTATATCTCCGAGTTTATCGAGCAAGGGAATAGGTAATAGAAATGCGTTATAGTTATTTGTACAGCGAGAGGACCAGATCGAGTCATAATGACTATGGCGAATGGAATCGATTTTGGAGACAAGATCCGGTGCGAAATCGAAGTGAGCTACAGTGTTTCAGATTTTCGATACTTTTGTGAGATATCTTTTTTTTTATCTCTTGGAGCGCACGAAAGGAAATTGCTATAATCTCCGTGGAACATCGTGTGTTTCTATAGGGAGGATAGGGACATGAGGTAGGTGTTGGAATTTTCACTTGTGGTACCACTAGAGGTCAAATTATTTCCGGAAATTATCACGAGCTCATGGATACCCTGAAAATTAATATTAATCTCACCACATATAATTGTATAACTTCCAACTTCAACTCAGCAATGTATCCATTTTTGCTAGATAATGAGTAAGAACAACTTTTTCTTTGTAGATCACATGTCAAAGTAAAAGTTATAAGCAGAATGGGCTTATATCACAAAAAAAAATTATTTTATAATTCGATAGAACTCACCCAAACTAGCTCACCACCGCAAACCGTTTCTTGCTGTGAGCTCCCTACGTTTTATAAAAAATTATTGATATCCCCGATTTTTCGGACCTCTGAAAACGAGGCGATGATGTGACGTCAAAACCCTAATACTGAAACAAGACTATTCCAGACAGAAATGAATGATACATGATTTCTGACAGAGTGAATAAGCGCGAGATCGCAGTTGAAAGAATTAATATTAATATATCAGTTTTCTTTTAACTATGGCGAGATGAGGTTTCTACGTCATAAGAAGGTCCGTTTTCAGAAAGTACTATTATTTATGTCCAAAAATAAAACATTCCAGGAAATTTTTCGATCGAATTATGTCGTCAATCATTATTTATGCATAAAAGGATCATTATGAACATGGTTTGAGTTATAAGTTCTACAATGAAATTTGAGTTTAGGGAATTGAATAGAAGGTCCACTGAAAAAATCCGAACTTTCATCAGAGCAAAGATAGCTCAATTCTATTTGCACCATTGATTTTTTTGGGTCGAAAAACTGCCTTGTTAGGCCACAGAATTGAAATGGAAGTGATATCTCGACAGATGACAAACATAGAGATTTGAGTTTAGCGAATTGAATGGTATATAGGTACATGGAAAAAATAAAAACTTCGAGATATCACTTTCATTTTGATTCTGTGGCCTGATTAGGCAGTTTTTTGACCCAAAAAAAGCAATGGTGCGAATAGAATTGAGCTATCTTTGCTCTGAAAAAAGTTCGGATTTTTTCAGTGGACCTACTATTCAATTCCCTGAACTCAGATCCCACTGTTTGTCATCTGTCGAGATATCACTTTCATTCCGATTCTGTGGCCTAATTAGGCAGTTTTTCGACCCAAAAAAAGCAATGGTGCAAATAGAATTGAGCTATCTTTGCTCTGAAAAAAGTTCGGATTTTTTCAGTAGACCTACTATTCAATTCTCTAAACTCAGATCCCACTGTTTGTCATCTGTCGAGATATCACTTCCAATCCGATTCTGTGGCCTGATTAGGCAGTTTTTCGACCCGAAAAAAGCAATGGTGCAAATAGAATTGAGCTATCTTCGCTCTGAAAAAAGTTCGGATTTTTTCAGTGGACCTACTATTCAATTCCCTAAACTCAAATCTCTATGTTTGTCATGTGTCGAGATATCACTTTCATTTTGATTCTGTGGCCTAATTAGGCAGTTTTTCGACCCAAAAAAAGCAATGGTGCAAATAGAATTGAGCTATCTTTGCTCTGAAAAAAGTTCGGATTTTTTCAGTGGACCTACTATTCAATTCCCTAAACTCAAATCTCACTGTTTGTCATCTGTCGAGATATCACTTCCAATCCAATTCTGTCGCCTAATTAGGCAGTTTTTCGTCTCAAAAAAAGCAATGGTGCAAATAGAAATGAGCTATCTTCGCTCTGAAAAAAGTTCGGATTTTTTCAGTGGACCTACTATTCAATTCCCTAAACTCAAATCTATATGTTTGTCATGTGTCGAGATATCACTTTCATTTTGATTCTGTGGCCTAATTAGGCAGTTTTTCGACCCAAAAAAAGCAATGGTGCAAATAGAATTGAGCTATCTTTGCTCTGAAAAAAGTTCGGATTTTTTCAGTGGACCTACTATTCAAATCCCTAAACTCAGATCCCACTGTTTGTCATCTGTCGAGATATCACTTCCATTTCGATTCTGTGGCCTAATTAGGCAGTTTTTCGACCTAAAAAAAGCAATGGTGCAAATAGAATTGAGCTATCTTTGCTCTGAAAAAAGTTCGGATTTTTTCCATGTACCTACTATTCAATTCGCTAAACTCAAATCTCTATGTTTGTCATCTGTCGAGATATCACTTTCATTTCGATTCTGTATCAATTCCTGTAGGAACACCCTGTACAAATTTCGAATCATATCATCTCGGACAAAAAAAGTATGATGTATTTTAACGTCCCCGTAGTTTCTGATTCAACGATAGGTTAATATTATCAGAACCGATATTGCCGATTTAATTCACAGATTATTCAGGAAACAATGTTTGCTACCCCGGTGTCTAGGGCTGATAACACAAAATGGGGAGAAACGATGCGTGAGAACAAGATAAAAATTACTAGGGGTTGTTTTATACGTTCCACGAGGAAGCCCGAAGGTTTCATCTTTGTGATTTTTAGTAGAAAATGGTCCAAGGTTTCGAACATCCAAATGGTCATCATCAGTATGTAAGGACCCTGAAGTGCATCTCACAATGTCCTCAATTTCGGAAAAACAGAGTGTAAAGTTACAGTATAACATGAAAAAATAGGTATTGATAACATTATTATACGTGAAACAAATTCAATAAAACACCTAGGAATTATATTCAATTTGTTTTCGACTATTTCAGAACTGTGTAGTATAGGTAGGTTAGGTACTATGCATATATCACGTGACATTCAAATGCGTGATTATACAGCTTATTGTCGTTCAGTTGGATCGTCTATATGGAAATTGGATTGTATGTATATGTAATTATATAGGAGGGGAAGGGTATGATGGATATCTATATTGTAGATTTGGGTCGTGAAATATGACGCAAGACGAATTTGCTAATGAAAATTCATATTATTATTATTCAAACTTTTTTTTTCCAGACGAATCTTGAGAACCTTATGACGTCATTGAATTTTATATTTCGAAGGAATTGTAGGTGTGTTATCTTCGAAACTACTGAAATTCACCCATACACTACTCAATTTCTTCATCTATTCGACCTATCTTCTTAAAATAAATAGTAAGCCGATTTTCATTTTTTTTTATTTGTTGGTAGGCAATGCATTTGTCTTTGAAAAAAAAAGGGGTGGGAATTTTTTCAAAGCCTCCTTGATGGTGGTGGAATAACTCGAACCATGATTTATTCTTAATTTTTGACTCACCCTGTGTGTTAATTGAGTAATGGCATAGAAAGTGCTCACACCCTATACGAAAGAGGCTTCTCTTGCGAGCATTTTGTTTCTTTATTCATTGATTTATCTCTAAAATTTTCCGAATTACAGCTCTTTTTGCTGAATCCTTGCAGATTACCAACTTTCTGAATTTATCGAGAAATACTTTTCTAATGAAATAAACTGATACCAATAATTTTGAAAAACATTTTTATTAATCACAAAATTATAAATTGGGATGACTGCTTAATACCGTGTATTGCCTGGACTGGAAAAAAGTTTGACATTTCATCTCTGCTGACAGGTTGTGAATTGTCATTCTTCACGAATTACTTCCTTCCCGAATATACTGGGTGAGTCGGGAAGAACGCACCAAACTCCATCAGGTGTGCCTTGTACAGGTATAAATAATTTTGAAAAAAACATATGTTCTTACACGATTGTCATTTGTTTTCAATCTGAATTTCAATAGATGTGTGACCTTTTATAGGACTTTATTCGTACAAACCCGAAAGTGAACGCATCAAACACAGTGACACTGACACGAACAGATGTCAGAACAACAAAACAAATGACACAGTAGAGTTTAAACAATCAAAGTCTTATAAAATGCTTCAATTTATTCAAATTTGAAATGAAAACAGATGAGAATCGTATCAAAACATTTTTACGTGTACAATACAGACCTGAAGTTTGGTGTGTTATTTACTTCAAAAAAATGATGAAGATGCCTACAACGCTGGTGTAATTCCTGTTGAGAGCTTCAAATCACACGTCGATAGATAATTGTCTGTGTTTAATATAATGTGATATATTCTCAATACACAACCTCGAGCCGAACTCGACTACTTATTTCCCTTGTATACTAAATAACTATTTTTGCATGCAAATCGTGTATTTCTCACCTTCACAAAACTCGTCGACTGATGAACATCAGAAGCCAGGACCTTGGTATGTTTCTGGGCTTTTGAGTACTGCAATAAAATTGAGAAGTTAAAAGCCATTTCATTGGAAAACTTTTTATAGTGGAATAAAGTTCGTTCAATTTTCTCCAGATGGGATTATAAAGATTTGAATTTTCGACAGCGAAGACGTAATTAAATTCTCGAGCTGCTGATATTAATGGAATGTTAATCATTGGACTTTTAATCATGAATCAATCGAATTTGAATATATAACTAAATTACTACAAAAAGGTACTTCTGATAAAATTTGATTGCTCCCATGATTTCAATATATTTTTAATTTCAGTTTTCCAAAGTATCAGGTAACATTAAAGCGATCAACAGAAATATGATTAAAATGGTTCAATATGTTTATCATTTTCAGGTATACAGAGATTTATACGACGGAAAATATTGATACAAGCGAACTCACTTCAGTACCAAGCTGCTCAATCTGGGCAACTTTCAGAGAAAAATATTTTTGCATTTTCATGCTTGAGAACGGGAGCAGATTCGTTCTCGAAACGTCCAAAGATGAGTGAAATTTTGACAACACAAAATGTTTTAAATGAATTGACATTTTGGGGCAAATGTTCACTTGTAACAATGTCGTGCCAAAACTGCACATCGAAAAATACTAGTAACTTTCGAAATGGACGAACCGCGTTATCGATTTAAGTTGGCAAAACTGTACACCGATGCCAGATTTATTCGACATTTCTAGAAGCGATTTGTTGTGATCAGCTGATCTCTGCGAATTATTCATTACTGACAATTTGTACTTTCAAGGAATTATTTGTGATTTATTTGTAGATCATAGGTGAAATTCGATTTATTCAAAATGCCTGAACCATTATGTGCGGAGGCGCAGAAGATGGTGGTATCATTGATACAATATTTCGAAATTGAACGTGATAACGATGGCCCATTACTTCCAAAATGACTGCTGTGAGAGATGTAAGTTGAATGATGGTATTAATAATGATATTTTGTGTTGTCCGAATGATCCAAATATGATTTCTCTGAATTACAGAGAGTACCCAGCGAGCACAAACATCCCTGGGATGTTTTGGGATGTTTTGAAAATGTTGGCATGAAGATGTTATTTTGAGACGTAATATGCACTGACCAAAGAGGTCTTTGAAGGATATTGAAGTATTGTTTTGTTCTTCTGTGGCATTTCTTTGTTTGCCTACTGAGAGGTATCCCTGGGATGTTTTGGGATGTTTCAGATATGTAGGCATGAGGATGTTTTTTCGAGGCGTGATATGCACTTCCCAAAGAGGTCTCAGAAGGATATTGAAAGTATTGTTTTTGTTCTTTTGTGCCCTTTCTTTGTTTGCCCCACCACAACATCTCATGCTTACGTCACAATACGATGAATTCTAATTTGTTTTCGATTTTGTTCTTCTCGTTCGCAATTGGCATTCGCGTTTGCAGCGTGTCACGCTTACATCACGCTGCTAACGAACAGAAAGGAATTTGGTTATTGTATTAGAAAACTTATTCAGTTTGTAATAATGACCATCAGATGCAAGATGTGTTGTTCGGTGCCTCAGTGTAATCAATATATAAAAGTACGAATTTATCAATACACATCAGCTTCTCCGCAGTTGCAAAATTATGCATTGTGGAGAACATTTCAAAAATTGGGAAACCTATTTCCAATTATATGTCTTTGTGTAGTAAGCACTACTCATAAACCGATTAAGAAGGTAATTTCATATCAAGAAATTATTTTTATGTTCAATCTATTTTTAATGCATTTTTTCATTCAAGGAAAATGGAATCCTAATGCAAAAGTTCATTTTGACAAAAGGCTTCAGAAAAGTACCTCGAAAATGTTTTTTTACAGCGATTCAATGTGCGCAAGACGCGTTGAAAATGTTTTTTTGTGTTCATGAAAAGGCTTTAAAAAGAACTAGGGAGAAGGTAGTTTTGTGACATATCAAGGACATCTCGATAATTGCCGCCTGCGACGGACATTGGCTGTTCTATAATAGTTCTATTCATGTGTGAACAGAACATCGCAGTGGAGGTTCAATGTCTCGAAATCTCGTACTTTTAACATCTCTGAGATGTTTTTGTGCTCGCTGGGTAGCTGCTGCATTGAAAATAAGTATCGCTACTATATGGAGAAAATCTGTCAAACAGGAACATGGTTATGATTTGGCTGGCCCCAAAAAAAGGAAACAAAGAAAAACACCCATTTGAGACCTTAATGATGGTGAACAAGTCGCAATCAGGAATCGAATCTATGACATGTATAAGAACAGTAATTATTTTCATTGTGAATTAATGATCATTTTAGGCAATACCTGTGTGTTTGATTTCGAATAGAGGAACACATCACATTAAAAATATTGAGAGATAAACTTGCTGAACGTTATCTCTTCAATGGAGGCATCACATCTCTCTGGAAAGTGTTGAAAAATATTGGCTTCAAGTTCAGGAAAGATAATCCACGAAGAGGAATGATGGAACTACCTCACATTGCAGTGAAGCGTATTACATTCCTGCAGACATACTGCCAATTGAAAAATGAAGGTTTGAAACAATTCGTTTTTCTTGATGAGACCTGGATCTTTCAGGCTGGTACATTAGGACTCTCGTGGCAAGACTCCAATGTCAAAAGTGTGGAAAAAAAACAAAGTAGGAGGTTCCAGGTGTTTTTCATGATTGTCATTTCACTAATTTATAGTAATTGACAAACATTTCAAACGATTAGATGACCTCTAAATTGAATTCGAAGTTTTTATTATATTCAATCAGTAAATGTGAATACTGATCAGTTTCAATAAAAAAAAGGAATTCAAGAAAGACATAATTGTGTATTGGTAGAGAAAGAAGTTATTTTTAATGTCAATATCTGTGATTGCTAGTTCATGTTGTTATGTAATAAATCATTCTTCAAGTTATTATTCTTTATAAGAATTTCATTATTATTGAATTTCATATTCAGTATATTGTTTAGGTTCATTAAATACAAATATTGAAGTTCATTTATCAACTTCAACTGCTGATTTTGAAACATAAATGGACGGCTTTTGAACTGGTTCCAAAAATCATTATAACGTCCGACGATCGTAGCACTAGACATATCCATATTCGGGCGGTTGGTGATTCAGTCAGTTCTTCTCAACTGGCAACACTGTATGTGTTGACATATTGACGTCACTATCAACCCAGCGTGAAAGCCCTTTATCAATATTTTTCATCGTAAGTCTGTTGCGTAACACAAACCTTATTTTTTTTACTATTTTTGTTCCTAGAATCTGTAGTTGAAATCTACCCATGTAAATTTGGGACAACCTGTATAAGCACCTTCGTAATTAATAAGTATTTTGTATGATGTGTTTTTCAACACACTTTTAATATTCCATTCCCTACTTTTTTTCATATTGGCTATCTATAATAGCGTGTTTCTCCAGTTTTTTTTTCAACCCATCATTTATGAAGTTTGCGTTTTCAGAAGCTTCGTACGAACATAAACGAATGCCTTATCTCTACCTACTGAACATCCCCTGTGATTCTCAAGGGTGTACTTGACACCGACCTGAATATTGCCGGTGCCAGTCAAACATAGTTGAGTCAGCAAAATGTCGGCAAAAAAAGTTAATTGCTCGCCAGCAGTTTATCAGAACACTGTTCCAATTTCATTCTTCTCCCTGATAATCCCTCGTGAAAGAAACATAATTGGCAATATTTATTGATGATGCTGACTAGAGGAAATTTTATTTTTTGATGGAAACCCTTATATTCTCTCACAGCTCGGCTCCATTAGTTAGAACCTAATTAAATAACAGAAAGAAAGCCTTTTTTCTCAACAGTGGCAGTACGAGAATAAAGAGAAAACAATGGCATCAGTTCAGTTTCTAATAAGACTGGAATATACCAACGTCGAAATAATTTGTGCCTGGAACTCATGGAACATATTTCCTAAAAAATGAGCGATCAAAACTAGGAGAATATCGATTTTGGGAGTATTTTCCAACAACCATATAAGAAGAATCCACTTTAACCGTAGAAGTGTACCCAGATACACAAAATATAACGCCAAAAAAATTCATGGGTTGATTCCTTGTAATATTCTAGCAAATGAAGTTTTATATAAACATGTGTCCTAACTTGCTCCATTTTTGAGATACAGGATGTTGAAGATGGTAGTATTAATTGTTTTTATTCATAGCCCCCCTGTATGAGCTTTCATTGTGCCAAAATTCAGTATGGTTGGAGACTGAGAAAACCCCAAAACTTCACAATGATTGTAATTGGGTTTTTTTTTATCGCTTGGAGCGCACGAAAGGAAATCCCTATAATGTTCAACAAAACATCGTGCGTTCCTAGGGAGGATAGGGACAGGAGGTAGGTATTGGAATTTTTTTTGAACTTCCTAATACTAAAAAAGGCAAAAAGACCCTACCTAGCAACTACAGACCGATCGCCCTGCTATCTATTATTTCAAAAATCATGGAGAAAGCTATCAACATCGAGCTCATGAAATACCTGGAACATTCAGGTATTATCAACGATAGACAATATGGCTACCGTCATCAGAGATCAACTGGTGACCTGCTCGCTTACATCTCACATATATGGCAGCAATCTATTGACAAATATTGTGGAACCTTATAGCCGTGGCACTTGATCTCTCCAAGGCATTCGATCGAGTCTGGTACCGCGGACTCCTCGCCAAGCTTCCATATTATGGCTTACCTCCCCAGCTATGTTCTCTGCTAGTTAGTTTACTCTCAAACAGATCTCTCCATGTAGTGGTCGACGAAGTTTCATCTGACTCTCTTATCATAAATGCTGGTGTTCCGCAAGGATCAATTCTAGCACCAACACTATTTCTACTCCATATCAACGATTTGTTGGAATCCACTTCATGTCCAGTATACAGCTCCGCGGATGATAGTACCATCCGTACCGCCTCCTCTTCCAGGGCTCCATTACCAGCCAGGCAAATCAGAAACGAACGAGAGAGAAATGTTGAAAACATAAATATGGACTTGGTAACAATTCTCGAATGGGGATCCAATAACTTGGTAGATTTCAATGCAAACAAAACACAAGCATGCCTTTACTCTAGAAAAGCCGATCTCACTGTGCCCAACATAAGCTTGTCAGGAGTAACCATACCTTTGAAGACATCCATTTCGATGCTTGGTAATACTATCAGCAATATTCTTTCTTGAGAAAATCACGTAATTGCTAAAAGTGCATCCCAAAAACTTGGTTTTCTGTTTCGGGCCAGGAGCTATTTCACTTTCAGTCAGCTGATTATGATCTATAAGGCACAGATCCGACTTGTCCTGGAATACTGTTCCCATATTTGGAGTGCAGCACCCAAGCATACCCTGAAACTGGTTGGATTCTGTCCAAAAAAAGGCAAGTCGTTTCGTGGGTGATGCCTCGCTCACAAACTCACTCACTTCTCTGGAACACCGTAGAAAAGTTGGCGATCTGGCTTTATCTTATTGACATTTTCATGAACGATGCTCTTCTGAAATATCAATAATTGTTCCTCCCTTGGCAGTCCCCGCGAGATTAACCCGTCGAGTTGAGGCTTCGCACCCCTTGGTGGTCACTTTGGAGACCTGCAGAACATCTCTTTCCAAAGACTCGTTCATCCAACGAACAGCGAGGCTCTGGAACACATTGCCAAGGAAGGTTTTTCCCGAGGCACATAACCTTCAGAAATCTAAAAGAAACACCAATTCCTACCTTATTCCCCTTGGTTCTCACGATGTTCTCCGAACATTACAGGATATCCCTTTTCGTGGGAACCAGAACATAAAAAAAGTTGCTACCCACCAAATTTCAAATTTCGATCTCGAATGATTCAGAAGTTACAGCTCTGGCCGTTTTTTGTTCACACCTCTGTAGCTCTGTATACGAATAGAGCCTGTTCTGCCTGTCACAACGAGACTCCATAGCGAATATGAAATCTCTCCAGACCAAGCATCTCTATGAATTTTTCATTTCTCACATCATGCCCGGTGTATTTAAAAGACCCTTCACGTGTTATCATCGTTATTTTTCTTTATTATTCCCCCAAAATACGAGGAGTTTTACGAGTGCAGAGCAGTGTTGCCGTTTCAGGATGTCAATTTGTACTAGAAGTCATTCCGAAATTGTACTGAATTGAAATTTATTGTACTAAGTTAAGAAAATAACACTTCAAAATTCACGATTCACACATTTGATGAAAAACTTCATATCATTATTCATTTATAAAAATCTAAAATAATATTATACAGCACATTAAAACACCTCTGAAAAACGTATGTCATGTAACAATTATTACTAATAAGAGGCGAGATTAAGAGATGAAACGGAACAGATCAGATTATATAGATTGAGATCAAATACTATCATAGGTACTATCAATAACATAAAATAGATGACTCAAACTTCAAAGGGACTTGACTTTCATAATCATTTCATCGATTGTTTCTCCGTTGAATTGTAAATTATGGACTTTTTATCAATGAGGGCGTCATTAGAATTCCAATTATAACATATCTTCTACAAATAATTGTTTTGTATGCAGTAATTTTGTACTAGATTAGTGTTAATTGTATTGACGTACTAGATGTGTATGAAATGTACTAGAAAAGTTTAATAATACTAAAAACGGCAACTCTGATGCATGCAGAGGCGCTTAGTCCAGACTCCACCTGTCCTAAAAAAAAGCCCTTTCTTTCTCTCGCATAAAACTCGTAAATCCCTGGGTTGGCACACTGGGGGACAATAAATTCCGAAATTCCAGAAGCTCTAGCCGAAATTCCAGCAGCTCTACGCAGTTTAACGTCTCAATGCCAAGGTCCTCCAACGCACTGGATTTTTAATGGATATAAACTGGTGTACAAATGAAATGAATGGAATTAAATAGGATAGAATTTTATTAACCACGTTATGTATAAATACATTTGTAGCAAGTCAAAATGAGATACAGGTAATAGGGTGTATTGAAAGCGATATGAAATAAAATAAGCTCTCTGTAAAACTATTATGAACCAAATGTGAAAAAATAGCAATTTATAGATATATCAGTGTTTAAGTTACAATAAAAATAAAAATACATGTAATGACATAGTACATTAGACATTATATATTCAAAACCGACAATGGTCATATAATAAAAGTTCAGATGTCTAGATGAATGGAGACTCCATATATTCCTGAACTAGCAATAGCCACCTTTCTGGATATAGAAGGAGCTTTCAATAACGTATCCACTATATCCTTGACAAATGCACTGACGAGGAGAGGAGTTCCTCCCACAATAAGTCAATGGATCCAAGCCAGCCTAGAAAATAGGACCATTACGTCCACCCTGGGCGAGGCAACCATAGAAGCCAAAGTCAATAGAGGGTGCCCACAGGGCGGAGTATTATCGCCACTAATGTGGGCCACTCTAGTAGACGGCCTCATTACAAAACTGTCCGCAGAAGGCCACTATTGCCTAGGATACGCAGACGACCTGGTAATAGTCGAGAGAGGACGATTTCCAAGTATAGTCTCGGAGCGCACGCAAAGCGCTCTAAACATCGTTGACAGGTGGTGCAGAGAAGAGCAACTCTCCATTAATGCACAAAAAACCACCGTGGCAATATTCACAAATAAAAGAACATTGGTAGGCCTGAAACCACCAATGCTGAACGATGTAGAGATCCCGTTTGTTAAAGAGGCCAAGTACCTTGGAGTAACCTTCGACCAAAGACTAACGTGGAACTCTCACGTCCAAAAAATCGCACATAAAGCCACCATTACACTCGGAATGTGTGGCAGAATGTGCGGAAAAAACTGGGGGCTCAACCCTAAAATGACCCTATGGTTATACACGATGGTCGTGAGACCTATGATGACCTACGGGTCGGTGGCGTGGTGGACAAAAGCACAGCAGACGGGGATCATTCGGCTATTAAATGGCATCCAGAGGCAGGCATGCCTGAGGGTGACAGGGGCCATGAGAACAACTCCGACGGCTGCTATGGAGGTCATACTGGACCTGCCACCACTACACATATACGTCCAAGGAGAAGCAAGGTCTGTGACACACAGACTAATGCAAGGTCAAGCTCCAATAAGCCAGAAGCACGGAGCTGATTACCGGAAGCTACATGAGGAACTGAGGGCAGACCCAGTAATGGGAATGCCAACAGACGCGATGGTTCCCAAATATAGCTTCAAAAAGAACTTCAAAATACTGATACCAGACAGAAAGGACTGAGAGAAAGGGCCGCCCGTGAATGCAAGATCGGTCTGGTACACAGACGGGTCAAAGACAGATAACGGAGTCGGCGCTGGAATTTACGGGGCAAAGCCAAGGATTAACATCCAGCTTAGCCTTGGAAAATACGCCACAGTGTTTCAGGCAGAGGTAACGGCTATACAACACTGTGTCGGAGAAATACTGAGACGAGAGATAAGGAATAAAACAGTGGCCATCTACTCCGACAGTCAAGCTGCGCTCAAGGCAATCGGTTCCCACCAAGTCAAATCAAGACTGGTGTGGGACTGTTTGCGTGGTCTGACCGAGCTGGGTAGTCGTAACAATGTGACCCTAGCTTGGGTGCCGGGCCACGAGGGACACCCGGGCAATGAGCGGGCCGACACATTAGCCAGAGAAGGCTCTGCGGCAGCGCTCATTGGGCCGGAACCCTTCTGCGGCGTAGCAAAATCCACCACAAAAGCCCACACTAAACAGTGGGTACAAAACAAATCTCAAGAGTGGTGGGAAACCCGACCAGGATTGAGACAGGCCAAGGAGTTCATCAAAAGACGCTCGCCAAAATTCACGACGGACCTCCTCAGTTATAAAAGGAGGATCGTCAGACAAATAGTAGGTCTGCTGACAGGCCACTGTAGGCTTAACAGACATATGAATATCATAGGTCTGGCGGAAGAAGCAATCTGCAGGTTCTGCCAGGAAGAAGAGGAAACCGCAATACATGTAATGTGCCAGTGCGAAGGACTAGCAAGGGTGCGGTTTCTACAACTTGGAGATGAAAAACCAAGAGCGGAAAGCTATCTTGAGAGGCCATTATCAAATTTGCTCAGTCTGATAAAATGGACGAAGCTAGATGAAGTGCTATAAGCAATCGGAGCCTCCACAATAGATCTGAAAAGGTCGCAGTGGATTAGGCCAAAAGGCCAGCTCCCCAGTTAAATCTAATCTAATCTAATTCCTGAACTGAGTAAAAAGAATTTTTCTACTCACATAACTAAAATGGTATTTAGCGTACGGATATGTACCACGCTAAATGATCGATTAATCACGGATTGTCGATCTGTGATTTAATCAAAATATTAACCACGTTACCATGGCTACACGATTTCCTAAACAAATTATCATGGCAACGCAGTTCATTAAACACAGCTTCAGTAATTTGAGACGTGTCTGACCTGTCAATTACATTGACTGTCAACTGTTATTTTCGAATATTGTATCAGAATTATTCAAACAATATTCGATTGTATCAGAATTCTTCATTGAAAATATATGCGAAAAGGAGACGAAAGTGAAATCGAAGGGAATGTTCTGGTACTTGCATATATCCAAGAAGTGTAAAAATGAAGCATCCATCTTTGAGAACAATTTATTTATTCTGCGCTAAGCATGCCAATAAACGTGAAACAAAGGTTAGTAAGCAATGGACTGGAGTTGACTGGACACATCTACAACCTATATCACTTATACGTGTCTCGCTGGTTGCATGCAGTTGCATGTATTATGTTCTCAATTTTCATTCCTTTCGAATTATTTTGTAGGTTAGCAGGAATTTCAGGTATGTTGATGTGATTCTTGGAGTTCGTAGAAAAATTATAGTATGTAACGCGTTTATAAACTCTTCTAGACACTCGTTTATTAAACACTCGCTCCGCTCTGCTCCGTTCGTGCTTAAACTAGGTACTCGTTACTAAAAGGACGTTTATAACACTTGTTACATAATATACTATTTCAAGAAGAAATTTCTTTATTGAGTTTTTGAAACAAAAGTTATTCATATTTTTGATGTGTGGTGGGAGTTCATTGTATATTTTAACATCTAAGGTGCTAGTAGATGTTGTTAGTTTGAGCCTTGGCGGTCTAAGGTCTCCTGCCTTTCTTGTTGGATAGGTAAAGTTAAGATTTCGAAATGTTCAAAAAGTGGCTTGCAGTGTTCATCATATGTTACTCCAGCTAGAGTACGAAGTGCTTTTTTCTGCATACGGAAAGCTCTAATTGAGTGAGTTGAATTACCCCATAGTAGGACTCCATATGATAAATGTGACTGGAATAGGCTGTGATAGGATATGATTAATACTTCCAAGCTCAACACCTTTTTCATTTGACGAAGCAAGTAGAGTTGTGTAGCAAGTTTTTTGCAAAGCTGATCTATGTGATTTTCCCACCTCAGGCGGCCATCGAGAACTATGCCTAGGAGTTTTGTGTGGTGATTTGATGTCAAATTGGAGTTGGTTGAAAACAGGATTTTTTGTGTTTCATCTTTGTTGAGTTTTAGCATGTTTGCAGAAAACCATTCCTCTGCTTTATCTTTGACTCTTTTAGTAGTTTGCTCGAGTTCTTCAGCGCTAGTGTTGGCCAGCAACATTGTTGTGTCATCTGCATAGCATACACAGATGTTAGGTAAAAGATAGTTGATGATATCGTTTATGTATATTACGAACAGAATGGGACCGAGAATAGAGCCCTGAGGAACTCCGTGTTCTATAGATCTAACATCCGAGCATGAATTTCCTATACATACAGTTTGTTTTCGTTGGGTCAGGTAAGACTTAAGAAGGTCTGATGCAGTGCCACGGATCCCATAGAAATTGAGCTTTTCTATCACCATAAAAGCTTATACGGGAAGGTTGTAAATAAAAACAACATCATACAACATCCTGTATCTCAAAAACGGAGCAATTTAGGACACATGTTTATATGAACTCCATATTTGCTAGAATGTCACAAAGAAACACCCCTTGAATTCTTAGGTATTATTTAGATACACCCTATATATCCTGTTAAAGAAACCTCACTTTCAGATTCACCTTGCATACTCGATTCATACTAAAAATAACTCGAAAAATAATTTCTCAGTTTTTTTTATTGTATGAACACATTATATTTATTTTCACCCCCTGTAGAACTATTTTCCCGTATCAAATTCAGTCATAGATAAAATTTTATTGTTCAGGAATCGGTTAGAAGAGTGACGTAACAAATTAGTAATCAGGATGATGAATCAGTCAGCCACCTGTCATTCGTCAGTCGTATATTAGATTTCATCGCGAACGGACGATTCAATTGGTTTAAAAAAAACTGTTTTATTTTACAGTGCCGAATCGAAATGCTTCATACTGTATTATTTGTGTGTGTGAGAAAGGTGTGTCTGTGTATAGAGTGTATGTTTTTTTGTGGCTGAAATGGCGATGCTAGTTGATCTATTTCAAAATGGTGAGTGTTTTTTTTTATTTGAATATGGAGATATTTATCACGTGTTGGGTATCTTGCAATTGTTCAATTGAATATGCTTTCGTGAAGTAGGTACTGGATACTTTATTTGTATGCCACATATACATGGAACAATCAAATATACAAGGTGATCCACGTTTGAGTTATGATGTCCACGACATTCGTTTCACATGTAACAGTACCCTATATATGTATATTTTTCAATTCTCGAAATCTTCATGAACAGTTGAATTTGAAAATTTATCAGACGTAGGGTTTGTATACAGTGCCTCTGTTAAATTAATGGCTCTCGTAAAGCGCATATAGCGTTGTTCAAGATTCAGAATTCTGATCACTGAGTTTCTGTTCCGATTGAATATCAGTAAATAGTGAATCAGAAGTTAAGATAGGGATATGTGAGCCGTTTTGGCCGATGATAAATAGTTTTCACACAAACAAATCCTAAAGTTGAAAAATCTCGATTTTGAACACCCTATATATCTCTGTTATCATTTCCGATATACCCCAAGTGTGATGTATGAATGAAATCAATTTTTCAGCGAGCATTTGAAAATGCAATAAAATACAGGGTATTTTATTTGAAATGACAAAGTTGTTGCTACTTTTTGATAGAAGCAGCAATTCTGCCTTTCTGAAAATATTTTAAGTGAAGAGAGCGTATTCTGAAATATGAACATGCATATTTTCATGGATTTCTCCCGACTCATTCTCGAAATAGAGATAGTGTAATCTCGTCGTGACATACCCTGTATATCTCGCCAAAATAAGTTGTTCGGCCTGATGCTTCATTTCCCTCCTAAAGTTTTTTGGTTCACTTATATAAAAAAGATAATTAATAGGTTGGAAATGTTAAAATCGGTTTTCGATTGGTGTTTCTGATGAAATAGTGCAACTGTAGGGTATCTGATGCTGGGCTTATAACGGTTTTTCTGCTTTTTTTTTCGAGAAAATGTGTTTACTTTTTTCATGTTTCATAGTTGAAGTCTTCTTTAAACCATTAAATACCTGTATGTACCCTCGTTATCTTAAATATTTTATATGCGCAATAGTTTGCCAAACAACTTATTTTGGTGAGATATATACAGGGTGTATCTAATAATTCAAGGGGTGATTCATTGTGATATTTTAGGAAATAAAGTTCATATAAACATGTGTCCTAACTTGCTTCGTGTTCGTTATACAGGGTATTGATATTTCCATGAAAAATCTTCTTTCTATTCATTTCTCAATTGCCTTTTCATCAATTTCAATGAAACTTCGTGGTTTTGTTGATAGAAATATGGAACTTCTTCTAGTGCAATTATATTCGAAATTATATTTTTAGTGGCGTCACAGTGGGTATACATTTATGAATATTCATGGTAGATTGAACTAATGAAATAACAACTTTTTTATCCCTTGTGTGATTTTTGTATCTAGCTTATTTTTCTAGGAAACAATGAAAATTCGATTTGACTCAAAATTTCAATGTAGGTGTTTTCAAGACTTCCATTGAGATTACTCAATAACCCCAATTAGAATCATTCTGAAATTCTGGGGCTTCCTCAGTCCCCATCCATACTGAATTTTGGTACCATGATAGCTCATACGGGGGGTTATAAATAAAAACAATTAATACTTCCAACTTCAACATCCTGTATCTCAAAAACGGAGCAAGTTAGGACACATGTTTATATGAACTTTATTTGTTAGAATGTCACAAAGAAACACCCCTTGAATTTTTTCGGTGTTATTTAAATACACCCTGTATAGTGTTTTTGTATTCCTCATTCGATTCAATAATAATAATACCGGGATCGTGTGTTGATCTAGTGTTTCGTGTTGTTTCATCAAAGCCTCACTTTTTTCACGCTGGTGAGTGCAAAGAAATTCTCTCAATTTTTCCTCATATTTCCCAGTATTCATTCAACTCCATTACTTTATACAGGGTATGTCACGACGAGCTTAGGTACACTATTTTCAAATCGAGAATCAGTCGGGAGAAATCAATGAAAATGTGCATGCTCATATTTTGGTATACGCTCATTCCAATATGTTCTACAATGCAGTGTTGCCGCTTCTACTAGAAAGTAGTAGCAACAGTGATATTTCGAACGGAACACCCTGTATTTTATCGCATTTTATGATTCTCCCTGAAGAACTAATCGATATGTCATACTTGAGGTCTATCGAGAATGATTACAGAGATATAGGGTGTTCAAAATCGATATTTTTCAACTTTAGGATTTTTTTGTGTCGAAAATATTCATTATCGGTCAAAACGGCTCACATGTCCTTATCTCAACTTTTGTTTCACTATTTACTGATATTCAATCAGAACAGATACAGGGTGGTTCAAGATTCAGAATTCTGATCACTTGCATATTTTCATGGATTTTTCCCGACTGATTCTCGATATAGAGATAGTGTATGCTCGTCGTGACATACCCTGTATGTTTCCTACCGTTTGTTGTGTTTTCTCCGATCAAGGAATACTTTTTTCTGATTTTCGTGTTTTCGGTTCGAAACTGTATCTATTAAGACTTCACCATCTTCAATAACTGTGATACAGAACGTATTCTTGATTTTGGCAAAATCTTCATCTATGGTCAGGTCATAACTTTTGAACCACTGTATATAATCGATTCATACTTGGTAGGTATATTCAACTCATATTTCTCATCAAAACTAACTCTGAATCGAATCTAGAATTCAGATCCGTCTTCAGGCGCATCCAATTTGAAAAATAAAATTTTCATTGAACTCGTTGTTAAAAAAATCCAATTTTATTACAAAAAAACAACCAGTCCTCAAATTTCAACTCAATTGATGCCGAATTAAGTGAAGTATCGATGGATTTCGTTCCATAGAACAATTTGTCAATTATTTCAGATATTTCCGAGTTCTCATTTCAATTTCACACACACAAATGTCAAATTGGATGCGCGCTCATAAAAAGTAGGCCACATTGTTCATTATTTATCAACTATTTCCAGTTATCAAAACATATCTAGAGATTTTGGGAAAGATTATATTTTCAGCCTGTGTTCAATTTTTTCAAATCATTTGACTCTAGAAAATAATACTGGCAGCATATCCGTCTTCAATACTTCATCTTATATTTTGTATATTATATATCTTTTCGCCCCGTATAATTTTATCATCATTAAAGTCATAGATTTCCCCCCGTATAATTCCATTATCATCATTCGTCATAGATAAATGATTTGTACGGAAATTAATCGGTTAGATGCATGATTCAGCTTATTAGTCATTCATTCGGGACCAGGTGGTAAATCAAGACAGTCTTATATTAGATGTCATCAGGTACGGTCGAGTTTTGTGATAGACATTGAAAAATACGCGAAAGGAATTATTTATCTTTCCAACCGGAGTGTTCTCTAAAAAATGAGTGATAGTCATGTGTTTTTGTATTCCTCATTCAATAATTCATAGCGCGATCGTGTGTTCTGGTGTTTCGTACTATGGAAAATCTAGAATTCCAAATAATGGAATTGCAGAAATCATTTTTCACTTTATTCACGCTGGTGAGTTATTTTTAATTTTTGTATTATGAGTGTTATAGTATAATCTGATAGGTGATAGGTATGTTGAGCCGATACCACTCGATACATCTAAAAATCTTAGAGTAGGTACCTACTTCTTTGGTTTATTTCTGCAGTTCATATACGTATTTCTTGTGAGAAATGTATGTGATTTAAACAAACCCGAGAAAAATTTGTCAAGCCGTATTAGGCTAGGTACCGCAACTGCCAAATTGCACCTGTGAATTTAACGGAGAAATTTTCAAGGTCGTCAAAATTTCTTTGAAATGGTCACATACGAATTGTCAAACTCTTATTATGTCCAATACTTCGATTGGAAATTTGTCCGGAAATACCCTGTACTGATTGTATCATTTCCTATTGTTTATTATATTTATATCCAGCCCGCATTCCTGGATGTGGTGATTATTCATATAAACTACGCAACACTTTGTCGCACCCCAAAATTTTACCCCCCTGTTAAGAATGAATAACTTTTTTCTTCTTTGAACAATTTGAATTCGGTTCACACTGTTCGCTAGCCCAGTCCTTCAGCTACAAGCTCTTACTTCTTTAAACCATGAGGTTCTTTATATAAACTTGCTACAGGGTGTCACCTGAAACTGTGGAAAATTTTTGAATTTTCAAAAGGACCCCAAATAAACAAAAACTTGTTTTTTCAACTTTGACAGCAGATTGCCTTTAGAAATTCCTCGAATTGTCTCATTATCTCTTTTACTTACAGAGTGATATCAAAAAATTTACTTTCAGGATTTGCAGTCATAACTTTTTTCCTTGTCAACCGATTTAAAAAATCTCCCGCTCATTTTGAAGATGAAACTTCAGATGAAGAGATATCAAGATCAGAAGTGACTCAAGATGAACATTACACAGTGTGTCTCACTTCAAATGGAAATATCCCTGTATCTTTCGTGTTTGTTGAGTTAGGATTCTGAAATTCGCAGGAGCGGTAGATATATACTGAAAATACACACTACGACCAAGTGGAGTCATCTTCAGTGATATACACTGCTTGCTGATAGCCATGGAACCACCCACAAAAATGAAATAGGCGAGTAGACTGATTTTTTATAGAATCATCACTCGAATAACTTTTAGTTTCATATATTTTTGAAACTTTTTGTTCGATTTTAAGGTGCTAAGATCAACAATAATGCCACGGTAATTTTTAAACGGCTTAAAATTCACGGCGAGTAAAAACAGACGTCACGATTTCGAGTAGAAACAGACAATAGCACAGTTGCCATATGTTGAGATACTATTGGAACTTCAGAAATATTAGTTATTCAATAATTCATAAATTCTCAATTTTTCATTGGTTATATTTCTAATTAGACATAAAAAATCAATTGTCTCAAAATATTTCCTCATCTGTTGTTGCTTATTGCATATAATACATTTATGTTAATATTAATATTATTATATTGATTCATACTAGAGGGCATTTGAGGGTAAATGTGACAACACGGCGCACGAATTGTAGGCGGTGCCTTGTCAGTAAAAGAGTATATAATATCATATATAATATCATAACTTACTCATATTATGTTTCATCTCGGGTTTTACCCAACGACAGGACTCTAATCTTCTTGATAAATTGTTTATAATTGGTAACTTGACAACGTTGCTTCATGAGTGGAGATGAAAGATTATTTTTGCAGTATTGCAGTATAATTGCAGGGAAAAGTGTTGTTTATCTGCCTGATTCGTCTTCATTGAGCTAGTTGATGAATTAATGAATTACAAGAATATATCGCGTCCCACGAATGTTGAAAACAGACTTTTCATAGATTTATATTCTATGTAGGTCTCACGATTCAAATTTGAAATTGATACTTTGTTTCAGATCCAAGCAGTACAGTATTGTTTGACCTTGGAGGTCCTTAATATAACCCACGTAAATGAAAATGTGGAAGATGCCTACTGAAAAAACCACTATTCGGAAAGAAAGCGGATGTGTAGCAATCCAGTTACGGACGATGAATATATCATTCAGGTATGTCTCAGTTGAATGTACTTCGATTAATATGTGATGTTTAGTTGCAGATCCGGAAAGAAGTGTTTGATACTTGCCACTCAATCGGAGAAAACCACCTAGTTAAGACGAACCGAACAGAAGATCTGCAAAGAGAACTGATCAGAGTATACTTTACAGGATTCAGATCCTTTAATTCGTACGGAAGGCGATATATTGATATCCTTTCCAGATTCTCAAGGAAACAGATAGACAGATATCCACCTTTATGTCTCTATGGAATCACGACAGGTACCCTTACGAGGGGAGAGTATCAACTCGGCGTTTATAAACCCTCTCTACAAAGGAGGTAGGCGCATAGTGGGTTAGGTATATACAGTGTTCTTCATCGCAGAGAAAATTGTTGTTTATCTGCCTGCCTCGTCTTCATTGAGATAGTTGATGAATTACAAAAATATATCGCGTTCCAGTTACGAATGTTGAAAACAATATCCAGACTTTCCATAGATTTATATTCTATGTAGGTCTCACGATTCAAATTTGAAATTGATACTTATTAGTTTCAGATCCGAGCAGTACATTATTGTTTGACCTTCAAGGTCCTTAATATAACCCACGTAAATGAAAATGTGGAAGATGCCTACTGGAAAAACCACTATTCGGGAAGAAAGCGGATATGTAGCAATCCAGTTAATGACGATGAAAATATCTTCCAGGTATGTCTCAGTTGAATGTACTCCGATTAATTTGTGATGTTCAGTTGCAGATACGGAAAGAAGTATTTGATACTTGCCACTCATTCGGAGAAAACCACCTAGTTAAGACGAACCGAACAGAAGATCTGCAAAGAGAACTGACCAGAGTATACTTTACAGGATTCAGATCCTTCGATTCGTACGGAAGGCGATATATTGATATCCTTTCCAGAATCTCAAGGAAACAGATAGACAGATATTCACCTTTATGTCTCTATGGAATCACGACAGGTACCCTTACGAGGGGAGAGTATCAACTCGGCGTTTATAAACCCTCTCTACAAAGGAGGTAGGCGCATGGTGGGTTAGGTATATACAGTGTTCTTCATCGCAGAGAAAATTGTTGTTTATCTGCCTGCCTCGTCTTCATTGAGATAGTTGATGAATTACAAAAATATATCGCGTTCCAGTTACGAATGTTGAAAACAATATCCAGACTTTTCATAGATTTATATTCTATGAAGGTCTCACGATTCAAATTTTTAATTGATACTTAGTTTTAGATCCGAGCAGTACATTATTGTTTGACCTTCAAGGTCCTTAATATAACGCACGTAAATGACAATGAGGAAGATGCCTACTGGAAAAACCACTATTCGGAAAGAAAGCGGATATCTAGCAATCCAGTTACGGACGATGAATATATCATTCAGGTATGTCTCAGTTGAATGTACTTTGATTAATATGTGATGTTTAGTTGCAGATCCAGAAAGAAGTGTTTGATACTTGCCATTCAATCGGAGAAATCCACCTAGTCAAGACGAACCGAACAGAAGATCTGCAAAGAGAACTGACCGGAGTATACTTTACAGAATTCAGATCCTTCAATTCGTACGGAAGGCGATATATTGATATCCTTTCCAGATTCTCAAGAAAACAGATAGACAGATATTCACCTTTATGTCTCTATGGAATCACGACAGGTACCCTTACGAGGGGAGAGTATCAACTCAGCGTTTATAAACCCTCTCTGCAAAGGAGGTAGGCGCATGGTGGGTTAGGTATATACAGTGTTCTTCATCGCAGAGAAAATTTTTGTTTATCTGCCTGCCTCGTCTTCATTGAGATAGTTGATGAATTACAAAAATATATCGCGTTCCAGTTACGAATGTTGAAAACAATATCCAGACTTTTCATAGATTTATATTCTATGAAGGTCTCACGATTCAAATTTGAAATTGATACTTATTAGTTTCAGATCCGAGCAGTAGGTACATTATTGTTTGACCTCCAAGGTCCTTAATATAACCCACGTAAATGAAAATGTGGAAGATGCCTACTGGAAAAACCACTATTCGGAAAAAAAGCGGATATGTAGCAATCCAGTTAATGACGATGAAAATATCTTTCAGGTATGTCTCAGTTGAATGTACTCCGATTAATTTGTGATGTTTAGTTGCAGATCCGTAAAGAAGTATTTGATACTTGCCACTCAATAGGAGAAAACCACCTAGTCAAGACGAACCGAACAGAAGATCTGCAAAGAGAACTGATCAGAGTATACTTTACAGGATTCAGATCCTCTATTTCGTACGGAAGGCGATATATTGATATCCTTTCCAGATTCTCAAGGAAACAGATAGACAGATATTCACCTTTATGTCTCTATGGAATCACGACAGGTACCCTTACGAGGGGAGAGTATCAACTCAGCGTTTATAAACCCTCTCTACAAAGGAGGTAGGCGCATGGTGGGTTAGGTATATACAGTGTTCTTCATCGCAGAGAAAATTGTTGTTTATCTGCCTGCCTCGTCTTCATTGAGATAGTTGATGAATTACAAAAATATATCGCGTTCCAGTTACGAATGTTGAAAACAATATCCAGACTTTTCATAGATTCATATTCTATGAAGGTCTCACGATTCAAATTTGAAATTGATACTTAGTTTCAGATCCGAGCAGTTATTGATTGACCTTCAAGGTCCTTAGTGTAACCCACGTAATTGAAAATGTGGAAGATGTCTACTGGCAAAACCACTATTCGGAAAGAAAGCGGATATGTAGCAATCCAGTTACGGACGATGAAAATATTATTCAGGTATGTCTCAGTTAAATGTACTCCGATTTATATGTGATGTTTAGTTGCAGATCCGAAAAGCAGTGTTTGAAACTTGATACTGACGGGTGAGTGGGGCGTTTTGCTATTATTATTTTCAGGAATATTTCTTGGTATATTTCAAGTTTGTTCATGTGTGTACGTCGAGCTGCTCCCCAGACAGGTATTCCGTATCGGAGATGGCATTCTACTAGTGTCAAGTACAAAGTTTTTTTTCAGATCTCTATAGGGTAGGTATTTGTTGAGGTGTTTGAAGTCATAGATTATTTTCTGTTTTTTTTCACTGTATTATTCATGTAGTATTCCCATTTCAGATGTCTGTAAATGTATATACCTAAGTATTTGTATTGTTTCTTTTTGAACATTGATACCAACAGATTTAGTATATTATGAAAGATTTTATAATCAACTCAGAAAAATGAATGGAATAACCGAAGAATTGTAGGAACTATCTAACAAAAAAAAAGTTATCTACATGTATAGGTATACTAATCAAAATCAAACATATTCATTGTTTTTCATGTAATTCATAGGTCTCTTTAGAAAGACAGACAAATCTCCAGATTAGAATCATTAAAATTAAGTATTATATTCTCAACCCACCATTCTATATTCATTTATTGATAAGGATCATAATCATGTGAAGCAGCTACTTACTTGATAATTAATTATTATTATTATTATTATTATTTAATTTTGTTCTCGGCTTGGTTGTAAGAAATCCCATTTATATCTAGATTTCTAGATTTCAATATAATGTGATATCTTCTCCATATTGATTCGTCATTTTTGCTGTCACAGAATGAAATTGTGTATTATTTACTGGAAAAATATCAAATTTTAGCTCATGGGTTTTTTGTCTCCCCCCGTTACGCGTTGGGAGACAACACAACCTTATCTTGTGTACTAAATTACTATCTCTGATATAATAATATATTGATGAGACTGGTAATAGTTATTTACCTAACAAGTACGAATGTAAGTACTTTTTCGCATGCGACAGCAGTTGCACGGGCAAGTACAAAGTTTTTCCTACAAGTGTTTTTGTCCATATTATTTATGAAAAAAAAAATTTCAATAAACAATATTTTAGAATGATCCTACGAAATGACACATGACACAGAATAGTTACATGGATCATTTAGTTAGTCCTAAATATCCTCATTTTTACTAATACAAAAATCGTGCGGAAATAGATATTTACGTAATCAGTTAGGAAACGCGTTGTTTTGTGTAACGATGGGATTTTGCGGGACGAGCGAAGCGAGATCCCGCAACATCACAGAGTTACACAAAATGGCGTTTCCTAACGTGTCACGTACAATATTTTTTCTAATTTTGACGAAACATTTCGCATGAAAAAAAAATAATGACCAGTTTTACATGAGTTCTGCCGACTCTTGTTGTGTGAAATGAATGAATGAAATGAACATTACATCACCAGTTATGTAAAATTTTACTTTACGCAACTGGTTACGTAAAGTAAGACGTTTCAAAACTTCCGTCAGTTTTGAAAAGTGTCACATTACATGTCAAAATTAGAAAAAGTAACTTTTCAGCACTAGTGCGGTAAAGTAACTTCTCCGCACGATATTTGCATGCACTGAAAAATAATGAAATTTGTGTTTGTTGCATGCTCTAATATAGCAGATGCAACAACATCTTGAAGAACGACGTTTCTTATTTGAATTTGATTGGTTAGTGTTTGCATGAATGATTTCCGAGAGGAGATCTTGAAGGTTTCCTGAGTTGTCCATTTTCAATTGTAATTACGTACAGGGAAAAATGTTAACTCCCAATACTGTTAGTTTATAGCGACTATTGCTATGTGTACGTTTTGGTGACAAAACGAAAAATCATGTGGAGAAGATACTTTTCCGTATGGTGAAGTTTCACTTTACTCCTGCAAAACCGGACGGTAAAGTGCTACTTCATGCTCGCAAAACCTGGCGGTAAAGTAACACTTTACGCCCGGTCGTGCATAAATAACTAGTTTCTCTTCCTTAAATAGTCATTGTATTATATTTCTTCCTACTCCTTCTACATTTTGGCTGATGTTAAGGTTGTTACTTTGCATCCATAATGAATGGAGTAGTTGTGAAACATAAATTCCTTTATTCACTTATCAGCTACCTTATGGAGATCTGGAGTGGATCAATTTTCATAATATGGCGCTCGAAATTCCTGGTAGATTATGTAGCGCAATAGTTTTGCATCAAAAGCTCACTCGACTCTGAATTTCCCTAACTAAATATTATATCTGCACTCAGAGGTCTCAAGTTTGAAGCTATACCCTATAGAGTTTGCTGGAATATTGCACTCGGGTATAATCAAAAACACCATCAGAACAATGAGAAATTGAATGGGTTTCAAAACATTCAATTCGCAGTGATAAACCAGGATGTATGGAATAACCCTGTACTATGTATTATGCATTATCCCAGATTTTTTGGGATTTTTTCTCCTCGTTTCTATAAAATGAAAATATGAATATTATTTCAAATACGTGTGGTGAGGACAAATCAGATGAATTCCCCCAAAATGTCACTGCGTTCAAAGAATATTCCTATCAGAGAGCCTGAAAGAAAAATTCACTAGCTTGTCAGAAGATGGACAACATATGGCAGAATGAAATAATATT
Organism: Phaedon cochleariae; assembly: GCA_918026855.4. Classification (NCBI taxonomy): domain Eukaryota; kingdom Metazoa; phylum Arthropoda; class Insecta; order Coleoptera; family Chrysomelidae; genus Phaedon; species Phaedon cochleariae. Next base: position 35,075,489 of record OU896721.1, read on the forward strand.
AAAATCATTGGGAAAGAAGATAACAACCAGAAGAGAAAAATCAAAGAATCTGCTTGCATTCCTCTGAACGGAGACAGTAGCATTTCTTCCTGTTCAGTTGATATAGATAGAACATGGTATTCACTACTGAAATCTGAAAATGGTAAATTCAAGATTAATTAATGAAAACATCCTGTAACTCATTTGATTGCCAACGTCACCAATGGGCGTGTACACCTTAGTAGAACTTTTAACTCAAACCATCTTTATAATGATCCTATTATACATAAATAATGATTGACGACATAATTCGATCGAAAAATCAACTGGAATGTTTCATTTTTGGACATAAATAATAGTACCTTTTGAAAACGGACTCTCTTATGACGTAGAAACCTCATCTCGCCATAGTTAAAAGAAAATATCAAACGCCCGACGGAGACTGGGGCAACTGATATATTAATTCTTTCAACTATGATCTCGCGCTAATTCACTCTGTCAGAAATCATGTATCATTCATCTCTGTCTGGAATAGTCTTGTTTCAGTAATAGGGTTTTGACGTAACATCATCGCCTCGATTTCAGAGGTCCAAAAAATCGGGGATTTCAATAATTTTTCATAAAACGTAGGGAGCTCACAGCAAGAAACGGTTTGCGGTGGTGAACTAGTTTGGGTGAGTTCTATCGAATTATGAAATACATTTTTTTTGTGATATAAGGCCATTGATACTGTTATGTTACTTTCCCCTCGATTTCCGAAAATTGTAATCTTCGCAGATCAGGAGATATGCAGGGTGGTAAGTTTTGAATTGAAAGCCCTGTATATTTAAAAACATGGCGACTTGAAGCCGAAATCACGAACACAGAACATTTTCTATACACTTTCAGATGAAACTCAGGAATTTCTCTATAAATGGACCTGACAAATTCTTTGATGTAAAGCCTATTGCATAAAATTCAAACAAAGAGAAACGCTGATGAAAACGTGCCAGTACAAATAAATACCTCGCTGGCTATAACAGAGACAATATCTCAGATATTAAGGGAACTTCTTTCATTCTGTTTCTGAATTCAAAAGTTAATTTGAGAGGGTCTTCTTCAAATATGAAGAGTCTTCAATTATTTTCGTTATTGATGTCCACGAATTTTCTGTATACAGGGTGTTGTTAGATTCGACCGACGATAGCCCTCGTGATTTCATAATCACTGAGATAGGAACATATTATGGTCTTCAAGTGTTCAGTTCTCGAGATACAGGGCGTTGAAATTAAGAAATTTAAATAGGTTTTTCGCAATATCTCAAGAAAAATTTAATATAATGCATTCAAATACGGTATATGGTTTCATCTTTCAATGGTTAATTTTTTGACCAGAAAGACATTCCGAGAATTCTACCCAGAGGTACGCTACAGAGGGTTGTGATAACTTTTTCTCCTATATTTTCTACGCCACTGATGAAATTTCGATTATTTCCAATTTCTCGAATTGATTCTTTAATTATGTTGAAAAACTATATCATCTCCAACTGAGCTAAAATGATCAGTTATGGAGATATTTGACCCAAAATAGAAGTTTGCATAGTGATTTTTCATCTTCTTTAGTAGTAGAAGATTACAACAATCTATGTTTTCTCTTTATGCGTGGAATAACTCTTTCTGTTCAGATACAGAATGAAATCTGAATAGAATCTAATCTACTCAACATCAGAAAAATATTTTTTCAATTTTCTACTACTGAAAATGATGAAATATTACTATGCAATCTTCTATTTTGTGTCGAATATCTCGAAAACTGTTCATTTCGGCTCAGTTGAAAGTGATGCATTTTTTGAACAAAATTGAACAATGAATTCGAGGAATTGGAAATAATTGAAATTTAATCAGTGGCGTAGAAAATATGGGAGGAAAAGTTGCCACATCCCCCTGTAGGGCACCACTGGATAATATGTCCGGAATGGCTTCCTGGTCGAAAAATCACTCATTCAAACATGAAACCATTTACCGAAGTTGAATGCATTATATTAAATTTTTCTCGAGATATTGTGAGACAACTATTTTTATTTCTCAACTTTAACGTCCTGTATGTCGAGAACTGAAAACTTGAAGACCTGTCAAGCGTTGTCGGTCGAATTTCGCAACACCCTGTATATCTCTCCCCAAATGTAATGAAATCGATGAAATTACCTCTTCAGGGAGAATCTGAAATTCCAATAATATATAGGGTATTTCCATTCGGAAAATAAAAAGTTGCTAGGACTTCCTGATAGAAGCGGCAACGTCGCATTTTTGGAAATATTACCTACAGATCGATATCTTTCGAAGAAGCTTTTGTTGAGTTCTGCATAAACGTCTAACCTACCATCGACCATGAGTCACCCTGTAGAACTATAAAAATATCTGATGATATTCCTTTTGAAAACTTTGAAAAATTAGTTCGAAAGTCGGTGAGTTAGCTGATTCAGTGTATAACGTTCAATCGGGTCGATTCTGTTTGCAAATAGCAATATGGTTGTAGAGAAGATATTGCTATCATAGCAAGATTCGAAAAAGTGGAATTCCGATCATCGATTTTTGGCAATATGATCTGTCAATTTCAATGACTTCTGGTCAGCTTTCTTGCTATCTCGGCAACATCAATTTTGTGCTTGCTATCTTATAACAAGGTAGTGGGTTCTTTGTTTTTGCACTACAAATTCTTCCAACTGTATGAAAATTCAGAAAATAGTGGATTAAAAACATATGAGAGTTCAGTTGTGTCACAGACTACTCGAAAACCTTTTCTCAAAGTTTCAATTCGTAGAAGAATTATTGAAAAACTTAGAATGGTGATTACAAACATATAGGATAGGTTCACTACTGTGACCAACTACTTGAAAACCTCTTCTTGAAGTTTCAATTTGTAGAGGAAATATGAGACTACAATTTCGGCATATCAGAGAAATTTCAGTTGCCTGATGGATAGTTTATCAAGCTATTTTGCTAGAATATTTTTAAAAAATCACGATTATTTTCATCCGGCTTTGAACAATATAATTTTGTAAAATGTCAGCGCAGGACTGACTGATTTGAGAGGTTAGATAATCATGAACTCTTCTTCTTCATGAAATTATGGCAAAATCGATACCTAACACTTACACAATGAGTTGAAAACAGTGTTGTCAGCTCAAAAATTCTCAATTTTTCAACAATATTGCTATCACTTGAACTTATAACCAGTCTTGCAGTTACTCTGCAAACAGAATACAGAACTTCATAGCAAAATTGTTATATGTTATGATCATAACAATATTATTATCTTAGCAATGTTATAACAAGATCCGAACAGAATCGACCCGAATGAAAGATATTTTTGAATTGAAATAATGCAATGTGTTTCTCGTCATATCCATCAAAAATAACTGGAACAATTGTATATACCCAACCTATTTTGAAAAGGAAAATAAACACCACTTACACAAATGAGTAGACTGTATTAATAAGATCCAAATTCTGAGATTTATAAAAATAAATTATACAGATGAATAATTACTGTTTCCTTCTTCAATAAATAGATTCAAAGATCACATACCTATAAAACTTTTAGAATTTCGACAGAAACATATCATTGGAAAGTAGCAAGTTTACACAAGAAGTCGAATTTATTAAGAAAATCAATTCATGTGGCCAAACATTTCAAATCTATCAAAATGATATCATCCTGATAATCGTACAAGGATGAATCATTATTCACACAAACATGTCATAAAAAGTGCAATTCTAGAAGTTATAATAACATACAGACATAAAGACAGACATTTCACGTTAAGTTAATATTTTCAGACGATAGATATCATGAACTATCGCATCAGATATTTGTAAAGATATAAAAAAACATTGAAAAATAAGCTAATTTTAACTTACCTATTGAGTAATTGCTTGAAGAAAACAACTTTTTGATAATAGCTACAGAACATACCCAAAATATCTTTTTTATAGAATTAGCTCTTGAATTGATGTTTCTATTACTGGGAATTTTGCACTTATCATGCGATGGGTTTTTTTTTCGAATTATTTTTTTTTGACTTACGTATTTTAGTCTGAAAAACACGAATTTGATAATGAAAATGTGAACAAACCATTATTTATTAAGATATTTCACTAAAGTTAGAAATTTCTCCTTCTTTTCTGCCTGTCTTTTGGATGGCATTTAGAACAATTTGCCCTTCTTTTTCCATCATTGGACAATTTATAACAGGGTGATTCAGGTTTTAGAACACAAACTGAAATGGGAGGTAGATCTCATCATTTCAATCAGATGAGATCGGTCTGATGTTCATATGAGCTTATCCGATTGAAATGATGAGATCTATCTCCCACAGTTTGTGCCTCAAAACCTGAATCACCCTGTATATATCACACAATGTTGGACACATTCTTTTTATTATATGAGTCAACCAGAAATATGATTTTCTTGTGATTTATTCATGTTGAGTGAAAAGAAGGAAGAATATCATTTGAAATAATGGCGTGTGTAATGTCATTCCAAAGCAATCTATTGACATTTGACATCTCGTATTTGGATTGCCTATGGATTAAATGGCCGTCATCTGGTATGCTTGCTCACTAAATAGGAAAAACTCGCCATAAAAATCATATTTCCTGTTGTTTTTTTTATCTTAAAATGACCTGGTGACTATATTTCAGTTAGAATTGAAAAAAGAGCTTTCATAGTGAAATATATTCCCTTGATGTGATTATTCACAATGAACCCGTGAGTTTTCACAATAAATTGTCGTGGAGATGACTTTGTGTATTATTCAGTATTAACGACTGAATGTGTGTTTGAAGAATTTTGTTGCCATGGTAATTTCTCTGAGATATTGTGTTGCTATGGTAATGTGTTTAATTTATTGAATAGATCACAGAACGTCCATCCATGTTATGAAGTAATTCACAAAAAGTTTGGCTTGGAGCTTTTTCAGTCGTCACCTTGTATACACATACCACCTGAGGAAAAAAGTATAGAACTATGTCTTAAACTTAAATAATCGAGTTAGTTCTCGAAAAAGAAGAAAAACTCTTCCCTATTATTTTTCTTCCCGATATCCTCTTCCGAACTCCATAACCGGACCCATGAACAATCGGGAGAGACAGAAAAAACGCCGGTCGGCTTGATCCGGGAGCGAGAACTGGAATCTTCCATGCGTCCCGGAAACAGGCTAGGTTTCCGGCCTGGAAGATAATTCCCAAACAAGCGGCCAATTTTGTTTGGTGACCCGTATCAGACAAGCCAAAAGTATTTTGTCTCTGGGACTGGCTACTCGTCCTACTAGTAGGGTCTTTAGTATTACAGCCATCGTCCTCACACTTGACTTCTTCATCTTCATTCATTATTATACTTTCAATTCCAGATATTTGATTGATTTCTTGTTTAGTAAACAGTACACAGCTTCGCGGATGATAGTACCCTCTCTTCCAGGGCTCCAATACCAGCCAGGCAAATCAGAAACGAACGAGGGAGGAATGTTGATAACATAAATATGGACTTGGCAACAATTCTCGAATGAGGATCCAATAACTTGGTAGATTTCAATGCAAACAAAACACAAGCATGCCTTTCCTCTAGAAAAGTCGATCTCACTGTGCCCAACATAAGCTTGTCAGGAGTAACCATACCTTTGAAGATATCCATTTCGATGCTTGGTATTACTATCAGCAATAATCTTTCTTGGGAAAATCACGTGAGATCAATTGCTAAAAGTGCATCCCAAAAACTTGGTTTTCTGCTTTGAGCCAGGAGCTATCTCACTTCCAGTCAGCTGCTTATGATATATAAGGGACAGATCCGACCTGTTCTGGAATACTGTTGTTGTACTTTTCGGGCAAGTCCTCAATGGCGGAAAAGACATTTCGTCGATATTTCTACGAATATTCATCATTTCCTTTCGTATATCTTATATTGATGCAGGTACAGTTTCGTACACATTTTGCTTCAAATAGCCCCATAAAAAAACGTCTAATGGTGTCAAATCTGGTGAGCGAGCTGGCCATTCCGAAGGACCTCGACGACTAATCAGACGACCAGAAAAAGAATAATCCAAATATGTTTCTAACTTGTCTGAAGTAATGTGATGGTGCTTCAAGTATTCATCATCATTCACAAGACCCTCCTTTCAGTTCAATTTTTCCCCAAATAGCGCCCAGTCGCCGTCTTGGAATCTTCATCTGTCAATTTTGCTTCAAAATGCATCAATTTTATCATCCCAAGTTTCAATTTTTTCATTTGACTCGTTCAAAAACTGAAAGAGAGGGTGAATCAAAGGAAAGCACTGTATATATTTGTGAACAGAATAAGGAAGAGATCTTTCACAACAGTTGTGAATATCTAGGATGTTTCATTTGAGAAAACTGATTTGTACTCTTTTTCGAGGAGTGCCAAAAGATGAAACCCTGCAAGTTTCATATTAGAAGTTTTTCCCACCTCGTATAGTTGGAGCTGTAGGTTTTGGTAGAAATAAACGGAGATTGTATACGCAGCCACCCCTATTCATCATTCATTTCAGAAAGATGGATACAAAGAGAAAATTTGACAGCTCATATCATGCGGACTAAGAATAGACAGAATCTCGTAAATAAACGCTTCTTTGTATTTTCACTGATGGCGTTCTCGAATGGAGCTCTCCTTGATTTATATATCTCCGAACGATCCTCTGTAAACTAATATTTTACAGCAGCTATTTTCGGAAAAATTACTCGCATTCATTGCCACGTGATGAATTTCCAGTCATGCTATAACAATGAAATGATTTTATTTTTCGCGAATCCGTTTCAGAGGTTATTGTTATTTCTAAACAGAACGAATCTGGTCTCAAAAACGTCTTGATTCCAGATGACAATGAATATTATAATGGCTTTATATCACAAAAAAATTGTCTTTATATTCAGATAGATTTATTTAAATCAGCTGCTGTTATTCATGCATCTACTTGAATTGGAGAATGGGCTTATATCACAAAAAAAAAATTATTTCATAATTCGATAGAACTCACCCAAACTAGCTCACCACCGCAAACCGTTTCTTGCTGTGAGCTCCCTACGTTTTATAAAAAATTATTGAAATCCCCGATTTTTCGGACCACTGAAAACGAGGCGATGATGTGACGTCAAAACCCTAATACTGAACCAAGACTATTCCAGACAGAGATAAATGATGCATGATTTCTGACAGAGTGAATTAGCGCGAGATCACAGTTGAAAGAATTAATATATCAGTTGCCTCAGTCTCCGTCGGGCGTTTGCTATTTTCTTTTAACTATGGCGAGATGAGGTACCTACGTCATAAGAGGGTCCGTTTTCAGAAGGTACTATTATTTATGTTCAAAAATAAAACATTCCAGTTGATTTTTCGATCGAATAATGTCGTCAATCATTATTTATGTATAAAAGGATCATTATAAACATGATTTGAGTTAAAAGTTCTACTAAGGTGTACACGCCCTATCAAGGAAGGACAATCTTCAAGTCATCTTCACGATTTTTAATAACAATATACAATTGGGGGTGAGATATATTAAAAAGTCTACAACATTACTTAGAGCTAGTGAAATTGTTCGATATAAGGGATATCATGTAATGTTCAGAGAACATCGTGAGAGCCAAGGGAAATAAGGTAGGAATTGGTGTTCTTCTTAAATTTCTGGAGGTTATATGCCTCGAGGAACACCTCTTTTGGCAATGTGTTCCAGAGCCTCGCTGTTTGGATGGACGAGTCTTTGAAAAGAGATGATATTTATGCAGGTATCCAAAGTGACCACGAAGTGGTGCGAAGCCTCAACTCGACGGGTTAATCTCGCGGGGACTGCCAAGAGAGGAACAATTGTTGATATTTCAGAGGAGCACCGTTCATGGAAATATCTATAAAATAGAGCCAGATCGCCAACTTTTCTATACGATGTTATAGAGAAGTGAGTGAGTTTGTGAGCGAGGCATCACCCACAAGACGAATGGCCTTTTTTTTTTTGGACAGAATCCAACAGTTTCAGGGTATGTTTGGATGCTGTACTTCAAATATGGGAACAGTATTCCAGGACAGGTCGGATCTTATGGATCATAAGCAGCTGACTGGAAGTGAAATAGCTCCTGGTCCGAAACAGAAAGATGCACTTTTAGCAATTGATCTTACGTGATTTTCCCAAGAAAGGTTATTGCTGATAGTAATACCAAGCATCGAAATAAATGTCTTCAAAGGTATGGTTACTCCTCACCGAGAGAAATATCTATTAGCTGTTATACGAAATTGTATAACCATTAAAATATTTATGAATTGAATAGGCGCCAGCATAGTTCCCATTTCACTGTAATCACGTTTATCATTTCAAAAAAAATCATATAACAGTGAAATATCACTTATATATGAGAATGAAATGACACTCATATAAGGGTCACATGACTAGCATTTCAATGCTATACGATGATATTATAAAAATGAGAGGATACTCATATAAATTTGACTTCTTTTCAATTTGATAGTCAAATGAAAAGCATTTCAATATTGAATAGTGATATTATAAAAATGAAATAATACTCATATCAATATAATTCGCTTTCAATTTCATAGTCAAATGATTCCATGGTATTTCAGTATTAGAATGATTAATTTTTCTCCAGAAAAATGAAGTGGGTTGAAACTCTTCGAGAAATATTGAAGACATATATACTTGGTTTATATACTTACCCCCAAGTAAAGTTTTTTTGAGGAACCACAGGGCATTGAAGAGCATCACAAGGACGATATACTCAGTTTACAATATCTCAGTTTGTGTAGGACAAAAATGCTTCCAATTTGGACTCTGACAAGCTTATGTTGGGCACAGTGATATCGGTTTTTCTCGACTATCTCTCAAAACAAGACAAGAAGTTGTTATCAAGGCAAGAATTCCTGTCTTGACGATCTCTAGTTTCTATCTCTGAAACCAACGAACAACGTGGTGATAATCCAGGAACTCGGTAATATCACTGAGCAGAAATTAATTTTGGTGAAATTCACTCCCTGTAACGTAGGTAATCAAAATTGTGGAAGCTCATTAGGATCTTTCATTCTCATTGTCATGACCCGTGCAAGCATTTTATTGTCGAATGTAATTAGAGAAAGATGGGTTAATTAATCTGGTGTTAAAATTTCAATTATGCTTGTCAGACACAGATAGGAGCGATTCGCAACTCTAGCTCTCCATTCAAGACTCATGAAAAATTCACGGAGCTTCTGTGGAAGAAATGTTACGTTTTCTTTCAATTAATTATTCCTCAGCCACCAAAAGGCCTGCATACTCAGAAGAGGAAGAAAATTAATCAGTTTGCTTGATCCATTTGCAGAGTCAAGAAATATCGAACGAGAATGTGTGTTGAAAGGACCCCGCACTTTTAGTACGTAAAATGGTTCTCGGTGAAATTTTCTGAATTTACAGTATGTTGTAGAATTCGATGAACTGATTGAACCTGCAGAATCGTAAAGTTCTTTGATGAACAGATTCTGAGATACAGGGCGTTGAAGTTACAAATCGGTATTTTTCATTTAATTATTTTCTCGAAATTCACAGATGCCAAGTACAATTTTTTTCGCTTATATCATCAACGAACCTCAGTAATTACTCAACATAATTCAGATGGTTCAGATAATGTAATTGTTTACAGAGTGAAACATTTAAACATTTCAGTGATGTCTGAAAATTCGATGTAATAATGAAATATCGAAAAAATAATTTAGGCATGCAATATATTATTCTCATTCCATCATGAATCACAATTCATACATTTCATACAGGGTGATTTGAAAAATTGGTGACACCTAAGACCGATTTATTCATACACATCCTGTATATTCGAGTGAATTGTTAACCTCCAAAGATAGCTGATACCGTATGAACATGATTTCGTTGAGATATATAGGGTGATCATGAAGATTTTCGATGATGAAAATGACGAATAATCGTGTTTTTTGAAATCACCCTGTTATTCATGATTAACTCGGTGAAATTCCCTAATAATTTTTTAATATATTCATCATTCGCTCCTCAACGCTGTCTTGAAAATTCAGTTTCCTATCATGACGGGTGTCATAGTTATTAATTCAGGAACTTACCATTTGCATGAAGAGTTGAAGAGACTTGTTCACTTACAGTTCCTGAATTAATAACTATATATGACACCCGTCATGATAGAAAACTGAATTTTCAAGACAGCGTTGAGGAGCGAATGATGAATATATTAAAAAATAATTAGGAAATTTCACCGAGTTAACCATGAATAACAGGGTGATTTCAAAGAACACGATTTTTTGTCATTTTCATCATCGAAAATCTTCATGATCACCCTATATATCTCAACGGAATCATGTTCATACGGTATCAGTTATTTTTTGGGAGGTTAACAATTCACTCGAATATACAGGATGTGTATGAATAAATCGGTCCTAGGTGTCACCAATTTTTCAAATCACCCTGTATGAAATGTATGAATTGTGATTCATGATGGAATGAGAATAATATATTGCATGCCTAAATTATTTTTTCGATATTTCATTATTACATCGAATTTTCAGACATCACTGAAATGTTTAAATGTTTCACTCTGTAAACAATTACATTATCTGAACCATCTGAATTATGTTGAGTAATTACTGAGGTTCGTTGATGATATAAGCGAAAAAAATTGTACTTGGCATCTGTGAATTTCGAGAAAATAATTAAATGAAAAATACCGATTTGTAACTTCAACGCCCTGTATCTCAGAATCTGTTCCAGTCTGTTGTGATTTCTGGACCGATAAATTTGTTCATTTTTTGATATTGGACATGAAACTGGAGATTAAGCTTGTGGCGTTTTGTATTGTGGTATTCATGAGTTTATATTATTTCAACGACATGACTGAATGAGTAAACAAAAAAATGCGACATTAACGAATACCGCGAGGGAACAAAAATATAATTCACTTTAAAACCACTATTAATATAGCTTATTTCTCGGTATAGTGGTATTGTACAGGCATGGCTATATGACCAGTAGCGTTTTCATTCGTTTGTTCACAAAACATCAGAATCGTATGCAAAAATAACCTCACTCGATATAAAAATATGTACCCTCATTCAATATTCCTACACACTTGATAACAATGATTGAAGTGATATGAGTATTTACTTCATTATGTTATGTTTTTTTCCTAGAGATCCTTCGTTATTCAATCACCAATTCTTTGCTAGCCTCCATATGTTCATGCTTAGACGATTGGACTAATTTTTTTTATTCTTTTTATAAAATCATCACCTAACTAATTTCATTTTTTGTTTGGTCGATTTAGGTTTTAAATCATTTATAATTCCACAGTGATTCTCAAACTGCTAGAAATTCACCAAATATAAAAATTGACGTCACGATTCCGTAAGTAAGTGCAGACAATAATAGCACTGTTGCCATATATTGAAATACGATTGGGAACTTTAGGAATATTATTCATTCTGGTAAACGTACATGACAACACGTCAAGGATTGTTGGCGTTGTCTTGTCAGCTCTCAGCTTTCAGAACATGTTGCCAAGTCTCCAGCCAACATCTACATGATTTTGTAATGGAAATATTTCAATCGAAAAAGTTACGAATGAAAAACTACACTCAACGGCAAAAAAAAACACCAAAAAATTCTTCCAAATTTTCAGCCTGTAACTTTTTCAATCCTTGTCCAATTTTTGTGAAATAAATGCCTTTTGTTGTGCCAGTTCAACAAGCAAGTCAATTTTTCTTTTCTTCACTTGGCGGTAACGACTTGGCAATAAATATGGACTTGGCAACAAAACACAAGCATGCCTTTTCTCTAGAAAAGCCGATCTCACCGAATCAATTGCTAAAAGTGCATTTCAAAAATTTGGTTTTCTGTTTCGGGCCAGGAGCTATTTCACTTCCAGTAGCTGCTTATGATCTAAAAGGCACAGATCCGACTTGTCCTGGAATACTGTTCCCATATTTGGAGTGCAGCACCCAAACATACCCTGAAACTGTTGAATTCTGTCCAAAAAAGGACAATTCGTCTCGTGGGTGATGCCTCGCTCACAAACTCACTCACTTCTTCGGAACACCGTAGAAAAAATGGCGATCTGGCTTCATTTTATAGATATTTTTATGGACGATGCTCTTCTGAAATATCAACAGTTGTTCCTCCCTTGGCAGATTAACCCGTCGAATTGAGGCTTAGCACCCCTTCGTGGTTACCTTGAAGACCTGCAGAACATCTCTTTCCAAGGACTGGTTCATCCAACGAACAGCGAGGCTCTGGAGCACATTGCCAAGGGAGGTGTTCCCCGAGGCATATAACCTCCAGAAATTTGAGAAGAACACCAATTCCTACTTTATTACCCTTGGTTCTCACGATGTTCTCTGAACATTACAGGATATTACTTCTCGTGGGAACCAGAACATAAAAAAACAACGTAAATTATTGAACAACCACTGAATTGATGGATATTTGATTACTTCAAAAGGTTTCCTCGAGCTGAAACCTAATACTTTTTTCCTTCTATATGATAAATAACTATTGAATCCTGAATTTTCCCCTTTATTTTTGGATGCCTCGCGAAAAAAAATCCAAAAGCGCTACTGGTGTGGCCGTTGCAAGAACAAATTACCAGATTAAAATGAAAAAAAGGAAGGCCAACACTGAAACGCGATTAGAATAATTCCGTTTTATGGCGACTGCCTCATTATCTACACCAAAGTTAACAAACCAGGAAATGTGGAGTTTGTATTCGGCTCACTCTGAATGATAATCAAAAGATCACACAGTAGATGAGAGATTTTTTTTTCAGCAGAAACTAGATTCCGCATATTTGTTTTCAGAATCCTTTGAACTGCTATCGGCAAATTTTATTCGCGAGTTTGGGTTTTTACTACTCTAATGAGTAAACTGAGGTAATAAACTCTATAGTAATGGGCTTATATCACAAAAAAAAATTATTCCATAATTCGATAGACCTCACCCAAACTAGCTCACCACCGCAAACCGTTTCTTGCTGTGAGCTCCCTACGTTTTATAAAAAATTATTGAAATCCCCGATTTTTCGGACCTCTGAAAACGAGGCGATGATGTGACGTCAAAACCCTAATACTGAAACAAGACTATTCCAGACAGAGATGAATGATACATGATTTCTGACAGAGTGAATTAGCGCCAGATCACAGTTGAAAGATTTATTATATCAGTTGCCTCAGTCTCCGTCGGGCGTTTGGTATTTACTTTTAACTATGGCGAGATGAGGTTTCCACGTCATGAGAGGGTCCGTTTTCAGAAGGTACTATTATTTATGTCCAAAAATAATACATTCCAGTTAATTTTTCGATCGAATTATGTCGTCAATCATTATTTATGTAGGTATAAAAGGATCATTATAAACATGGTTCGAGTTAAAAGTTCTACTAAGGTACACACGCCCATTATGTCGTCCAACCTAACACTAATTTGAAATTGTTTTCCGTGTCAAAATTCAATGAAAAATCGCCATGAAAGAAAGTCAGACCATCATTTCGCATTTGGAAGTATTCAAATTTCTTAATGAGTTTCCATTGATTGAGTACCTACTAAAGTATAATGGTGTCTAATTTTCATACTACTCAATTCCGAGTAATTTCAGAATGATGTAAAAGAGATCACTTGATGGAAGGTGGATGATAATAATTGTTTCCCAAGACAATTTGAGCCGAAATTAATTTCAGCAGCGATTGTTCACTCAACTTTCTCCGGTTCATATTAACTGGAAGATATATTAGCTCGAGATCTCATGCTGCTATTAAATCATTCTCATATTGTCAAGAGACTGAAAGAGACAAAAATGTCCTGCTTATTTGACAATGACTCAAGCATGCTGATCTGTATTCATTTGCAAAAAAATGTATTTTCTCAAACAGACATTATTAACAATTTGAAATAAGAGTCTAAAGAATCTGCGAAGCAGCAAAAACCTCAAAGGACTTTATTTAAATGAAATAGTAAGTTTTTGAGTTCATTTCTGAATTGATCTTCGTCAAACGTATTATTGGTTTTTCTAAGCTCCATATTTTCAAGACGAGTTTTTTCAATGTTCTGGTTCCCACGAAAAGGGATATCCTATAATGTTCAGAGAACATCGTGAGAACCGAGAGAAATTAGGTAGGAATTGGTGTTCTTCTCAAATTTCTGGAGGTTATATGCCTCTGGGAACACCTACCTTGGCAAAGTGTTCCAGAGCCTCGCTGTTCGTTGGATGAACGAGTCTTTGGGAAGAGATGTTCTGCATGTCTCCAAAGTGACCACGAAGGGGTGCAAAGCCTCAACTCGACTGGTTAATCTCGCGGGGACTGCCAAGAGAGAAACAATTGTTGTATAAATAGAGCCAGATCGCCAACTTTTCTACGGTGTTCCAGAGAAGTGAGTGAGTTTGTGAGCGAGGCATCACCCACGAGACGAATTGCCCTTTTTTGGACAGAATCTAACAGTTTCAGGGTATGTTTGGGTGCTGCACTCCAAATATGGGAACAGTATCCCAGGACAGGTCGGATCTGTGCCTTAAAGATCATGAGCAGCTGACTAGAAGTGAAATAGCTCCTGGCCCGAAACAGAAAACCAATGTTTTTGGGATGCACTTTTAGCAATAGATCTCACGTGATTTTCCCAAGAAAGGTTATTGCTGATAGTAATACCAAGCATCGAAATGGATATCTTCAAAGGTATGGTTAGTCCTGACAAGCTTATGTTGGGCACAGTGACATCGGCTATTCTAGAGAAAAGGCTGTGTTTTGTTTGCATTGGAATCTACCAAGTTATTGGATTCCCATTCGAGAATTGTTGCCAAGTCCATATTTATGTTGTCAACATTTCTTCCTCGTTCGTTTCTGATTTGCCTTGCTGGTATTGGAGCTCTGGAAGAGAAGGGGTTTGGAGGGTACTATTATCTGCAAAGCTGTGTACTAGACATGAAGTTGCTTCCAACAAATCGTTGATATGGAGTAGAAATAGTGTTGGTGCTAGAATTGATCCTTGCGGAACACCAGCATTTATGATAAGAGAGTCAGATGAAACTCCGTCGACCACTACATAAAGAGACCTGTTTGAGAGAAAACTAGCTAGCAGAGAACATAGCTGGGGAGGCAAACCATAAGATGGAAGTTTGGCGAGGAGTCCGTGGTGCCAGACTTGATCGAATGCCTTGGAGATATAAAGTGGACCGATTCACGAAAACAAAACAGCAATATTAAGGGAATGAGTGGCACTCTTAGTCAGCATGTTACGTCAAAAGTTGTCCACTTAATGAACTAACTTGATGTGTTCTTGGATTTTGTAAAAAAGTTCTTACTCAACATGTAATACCACCCAAGGGCCTGTATTACTACTATTTAGATGAGTGTGTATTATTGTTATCATTATTCACTTGTAGGATTGTAAAGAAATATGGTTTCTATGGTCGAAGATAGGTATAGTGAGTCCTTCACACATAAATTAATGATCATCCTGTACTATAACGTTGACGGTATTCAGGATGGATGCACTCTGCATTGCACTCAACCAAGTACTCTAATTATCTCGGGTATACACAGACATATTGAAGTTCAATTTATGGCGTCCCGACAGTTGTTTCTGGATGACGACATGCTATTGAAGGCTTTTGAGGCATTTGACTACTCATGGTTAACATTGCTTACACTGGTCCAGCACCTAAATCATGTTGATAAGTATATTCTAAAGGAACGACTGGAAATATTGAATAGTTATTTATATGAAAGATTGGATAGTTAGTATTTAGATGCTGTCTGATTGGCGTTAAGATCTAGTAACGCTCGTGGTGCATATAAGATTTTATTTTTTACGAAAAAATTATCTTCAATTCATGAATTTCTTCTCACAAGTGAGAACAAGTAGGCTCCTATACAGTTGCTATGGAAAGAGATGTTGCTAAGGGTTGTTTAATTAATAAAACGACGCTGCATTTTTGTAAGAATTGACAAGTTTGTTAGAGGAGGAAACTAAAAAAAGTTGTGTTCATGATAATTATGGAGATCCCACAGAATGTGACGCTCAGAGTTGAAAAAGCGTGAGGAAATTTAGTACCTGCGACATCCAAATACTTATACGAGGGGGAGTTTGACCATTTTTTGAAATGGAAAGATGAAAACAGAGTGAATACTATAAATCAAACTGTCCTAATGACATACTTCCAGGAACTGGTGAGTTCATCTCATTAAAAATATCAATATTTTCATTTATTTCACATTATTTCAGTCTGGAAAATATGGTGCAAATACTGTATGGACCAAATACACACAGCTGAAATCAATATTAATAATTGTTGAAAAAAACATTCAGTCAACTGATGGCCATTCGAGAAGTTTGATCAGAAGGATACATTTCTAAAGAATCAAAGGTTGAGAGGTGGACAAGTATTAATTTCTATAAGAGATGCAACAAATGATGCTTTTCTGCTGCATGAAGTTGTTTTGGAATGGCTGTATTTGGAGACTTAAGACGTGATGAAATGGTCAAGATGACAATTGATGACAATGAAGCCAGAGATAAAGGTACCAGAAACCAAGACCTAAAACTTAGAAGGTTTCACCATTGCTGAAGAAAGCGGAAGAAAGCGAAGTTTATTGGATTTCTCTTTCTCTTCCTCCATATTTTTTTTTTTTCATTTCAGATAATGCCACATCATCCCCTGAAGCTTAACTTTCATCAACCCCAACCTGACATTGTGACAAAAATTCAACTCAAAAACTCAACTGAAGCTCGAAGTTCAGATCCTGGCTTCTTGTTTATTGAAAAGTGTTGATCGGAGGAAAAATTGTTATATCCTGAATTGCATTCATCGTTTCCTCATCAGATTTTTTTGAATATAGCGATTGCTCCATTGAAGAAAAAAATTCTGCCAAATAAAAAAACGTCATTGCTGCCTAATGTCCTATATGTAGGACGGCAACAATGAACCAGATATAAGGAACAAATATCATGAATGCTCAAAACAATGATACAGCATATGAAACATATGTTATTTACCTGAACGTTGAGACCACAAATTGGATTTGAAGATAACTATAAGAATGAAAACATAACACCAAGCAAAGCGTACATTGTAAAAATCCATTTGCTCGAATAACCTTACTTCAAACTATTGTTGAGCAGAAATCAAAGCAAGTCTGTGAATATTTTTGACATGTCCATAATCATTTTATGTGGAATGAATGTATAGTTTTCCTTCATATAGAAATATGGCGCTAGTGTTGGAAAAAATAGAGCTAGCATAGGTGTACTACATATAGGACATTAGGCATATCTGGGTAAAAAAAGTTGTCACGACAACACACGGTAACGTCTATGACTTGAAAAAGTCTATAGTCTGAAAATGTCAACATTCGAACTATCGCTCTGTAAGGAGAACCATTTAACGTCAAATGAAATGGCAGTTACAAATGTTCAACCATTTTACATTATCAGTTGCTCTCTCCATATTCATGATCTCAAACTGTAGCAATAAAAAAAGCGTAAATCATTCGTGAATATAACTGATGATCTTTCAAACACAAAATCGCTCGTGTTCAAGAGACCTTTAGCCACTTGTACTTCAATAAACTATTTCAACTTTCTACATTCATCAAAGTGGGGGACGAAACCGGTTGCTGTGAGTTAGTTTCCCTCCTGGAAGGTCTGGATACCCCCATAATAATCTGCAACTAATTCATACAGGATAAATCCCAGGATAACTCTGACACCAAACAACGAGCTTTGCCTGCTTTTAGTACAGCGAAATCCCAAACACACCCAATAATTAATCAGGATTTCAAAGGGAATATCTTTTCCCTCTCTGTGCCTTTGGAAATTGATGATGGTCCTGAATGTGATTTTGCAAATACAGTTCGAAACAAATCCACCGTCAGAACTGAAATATGGAACGGAATATTCATGAATATACCTCTATTAATTCATTCCACACGATTGTTTTTATTCAAATTACCCAGTAGGATCGAACATGCTGTTGATGATTTTCATAATTTTATGGTTGTTTTTTTTTATTTTCTGGTTCTCATGAAAAGGGATATCCTGAAATGTTCAGAGAACATCGTGAGAACCAAGGGAAATAAGGTAGGAATAGGTGTTCTTCTTAAATTTCTGAAGGTTATATGCCTTGGGGAACACCTCCCTTGGCCATGTGTTCCAGAGCCTCGCTGTTCTTTGGTAAACAAGTCTCTGGAAAGAGATGTTCTGCAGGTCTCCAGAGTAACCACGAAGGGGTGCGAAGCCTCAACTCGACGGGTTAATCTCGCGGGGACTGCCAAGGAAGGAACAACTGTTGATATTTTAGAAGAGCATCGCCCATGAAAATATCCATGAAATAGAGCCAGATCGCCAACTTTTCTACGGTGCTCCAGAGAAGTGTGTGAGTTTGTGAGCGAGGCATCACCCACGAGACGAATTGCCCTTTTTTGGACAGAATCCAACAGTTTCAGGGTATGTTTGGGTGCTGCACTCCAAATATGGAAACAGTATTCTAGGACAGGTCGGATCTGTGCCTTTTATATCATGAGCAGCTGACTGGAAGTGAAATAGCTCCTGGCCCGAAACAGAAAACCAAGTTTTTGGGATGCACTTTCAGCAATTGATCTCACGTGATTTTCCCAAGAAAGGTTATTGCTGATAGTAATACCAAGTATCGAAGTGGATGTCTTCAAAGGTATGGTTGTGTTATGTTCGCATTGAAATCTACCAAGTTATTTTCTTCAGGAAGGCGTCATTCAGTGTTCCTGTGATATATAACAATGTCTGGTACCAGCATCCTCACAAAAACTACTATATCTATGCTCGCTTTTTCCATCAGCAGTACTCTATCATATGAGAAAATCATGTCCGATCCATTGCAAAATCTGCTTCACGAAAACTGGGATTCTTATTTCGTGCAAAAATCTACACTACACCTCAACAGCTTCTCATGATCTACGGCCAGTTCCAGAATACTTTTCTCATAGATTTTCCATATATTTTGTCTACATTTTGACGATAATTCAGCAATATCTTGAAGGGAAATAACTCATTTACCGGGAAATCGATATACGCCAGAAGATAAGGGCCCTGTCAATATCCTGTAGTATCCAGGTTGAAATTTTCCCATTTCCTCAATGATTGGATATGAACATTCGATTTAATAAAACGAGAAGGGTGCCATTGTATCGTTAATTCTCAAATCTTGCTGCCTGATGGAATTTTGGATTAGAAAAGGGTTGGAGGTCAAATGAAAACGCAAACCAACCGAAGAAAACTCTATTTATGAACATTCAAGCAACACGATAAGAATACAATATTCTAGCTGACATTCACAATCACCTTCAAAAATAAATGAAAATCTCTATAATGGTATTCAATCACATGATGAGCCTATACAGATATTAATTAAACAATAAATATAGGGTCACATTTTGAAAACTTCTCAATATCTTTTTTTATCAGATTATATGAAAAATCGGAGAGACACGTCAAGTTTAACTTCAAGGCGGACACTTGAAATGAATATTTTTTGTCCTCTTGGTTCAACATCCTGGGAGGGGTAGATGTTACCCTTAGAATCTCAAACCGAAAAAAGGGCATTCAATCATCTTTGCAACGGTTTTTTCCATGTTCTGGTTCCCACGAAAAGGGATATCCTGTAATTTTCAGAGAACATCGTGGGAACCAAGAAAATTAAGGTAGGAATTGGCGTTCTTCTTGAATTTCTGGAGGTTATATGCCTCGGGGAACACTTCCCTCGGCAATGTGTTCCAGAGCCTCTCTTTTCGTTGGATGAACGAGTCTCTGGAAAGAGATGTTCTGCAGGTCTCCAAGGTGACCACGAAGGGGTGCGAAGCCTCAACTCGACGAGTTAATCTCGCGGGGACTGCAAACGGAGGAACAATTGTTGATATTTCATAAGAGCATCGTCCATGGAAATATCTATAAAATTGAGCAAGATGGCCAACTTTTCTACGGTGTTCCAGAGAAGTGAGTGAGTTTGTGAGCAAGGCATCACCCACGAGACGAATTGCCTTTTTTTGGACAGAATCCAACAGTTTCAGGGGATGTTTGGGTGCTGCACTCCAAATATGAGAACAGTATTCCAGGACAGGTCAGATCTGTGCCTCATAGATCATAAGCAGCTGACTGGAAGTGGAATAGCTCCTGGTCCGAAACAGAAAACCAAGTTTTTTGGATGCACTGTTAGCAGGTGATCTCACGTGATTTTTCCAAGAAAGGTCATTGCTGATAGTAATAATAAGCATCGAAATGGATGTTTTCAAAGGAATGGTTACTCCTGAGAAGCTTATAATGGGCACAGTGAGATCGGCTTTTCTATAGAAATAGAATAGTATTCGATAATACAGATATTCGACTGGATAACTGATTGCTACTTGTAATATAATTCCAGTTCACCCCCTCAGAAGGGTAGTTTACTCTAGCATTTATGGTTTGAAGTTTTGTTTCAAATCACATATTTGAAAATCTCATATGATTATCTAGTTGCCATTCGATGAACAATATTGATCTACCCCTCGAGAGGGGTAGTTGACTTCTGCTGTTTTTCAGAAATCCTAGCTGACCGAGCATTTCTGGTTCGAATTTTCGCTTCAAATTACATAATTCAGGATTTTTCACGGATATATAGTTGCCACCAAGGCAATGATGTTGATTTACACCTCAAGAGAGGTAGTCACTTCCTGCTGTTTTTCGAAAATCCTTGCTGACAGAGCATTTCCGGTTGGAAATTTCGCTTCAAATTGCATATTTGAACATCTCATATAGACATCTAGTTGTCACCGATAGAATAAATTCGATACACTTCCTCTGAGGGGTAGTTTAAAACTATTTCTCAAAATTCCATGCTGACCGAATATATTTCTATCTCTTTCAAGGGTGGATTGAGATCACTCCAATTTCCACTGGTTGCTCTGAATATCTCTATAAGATGATCAAATATGCAATTTGAAGGAAAAAATCGAACCAGAAATGCTCGGTCAGCTAAGATTTTTGAAAAACATCAAGAATAAACTACCCCTCTTGAGGGGTGGATTAAAATTATTGCCCTGGTGATAACTATATAAGATCTTCAAATATGTGATTTAAAGCAGAAATTCGAACCAGAAATGCTCGGTCAGCAAGGATTTTTGAAAAACATCAGGAATAAACTACTCCTCTTAAGGGGTGGATTGAAATTATTGCCCTGGTGGCAACTGGATATCCATATAAGATGTTCAATTATGTAATTTGAAACAAACCTTTCAACCAGAAATGCTCGCTCAGCAAGGATTTATGAAAAACCGCTAGAATAAACTACCCTTCTGAGGGGGTGAATTGGAATTATTTCACCAGTAACAATAATGTATCCATTGATATAACTTTATTATCAACAATCAATCGAAATGTCCAGTCAGCAAGCTTTAATTTTGGTCAGCAAATTATATTTCCTACACTTTTGGGCTCGCCTGGCACCCTCTTCTGCTCATCAAAATCGCCTGCCAATTTTTTTCTTCATTCTACAATATCTAGATAACATCATGATTAAATTACAAGTTTACAGCGCCAAGTTTTTTTTTTTAATTTTAACATTTTAAAAAATATAGGAGATGGTGACGTGCAAGGGTGAGGCCTGCCAGGTCATGGTTTTCTTACCAACACCCATTGATCCATCACTATACAAATTTCTAGCCTTATAGACAAACCGTTATACAGGGTGTTCATTTCAGGACTTCCCACCCTAATTTTCTCGAAATGTGTGTATGTTTCTGATAAATCCCGAGACACGTCAACTACATTTTCGAGGGGGACATGGTTCTAAAATATTTTCAGCCCCGCGGCGTTGCCGCTTCTAACGAAAAGAAGCAACAGCTTTGTTATTTCAAATGGAACACCCTGTATTTCATTGCATTTTTAGATTCTCCCTGAAAAGCTGATTTCATCATTGTATCACACTTGGGGTCTAGCAGGAATGATTACAGAGATATAGGGTGTTCAAAATCGAGATTTTACAACTTTGGGATTTTTTTGAGTCGAAACTATTCATTATTGGTCAAAACGGCTTCCATGTCCCTTCCTCAACTTTTGATTTACTATCTACTGACATTTATTTGAAACAAATACAGGGTGATCAAAAGTCTGAATCTTGAACCACCCTGTATTTGTTTCAAATAAATGTCAGTAGATAGTAAATCAAAAGTTGAGATAGGGACATGAAAGCCGTTTTGACCAATAATGAATAGTTTCGACTCAAAAAAATCCTAAAGTTGTAAAATCTCGATTTTGAACACCCTATATCTCTGTAATCATTCCTGCTAGACCCCAAGTGTGATGCATTGATGAAATCAGCTTTTCAGGGAGAATCTAAAAATGCAATGAAATACAGGGTGTTTCATTTGAAATAACAAAGTTGTTGCTTCTTTTCGTTAGAAGCGGCAACGCCGCGGGGCTTAAAATATTTTAAAACCATGTCCCCCTCGAAAATGTAGTTGACGTGTCTCGGGATTTTTCAAAAACATACACACATTTCGAGAAAATTAGGGTGGGAAGTCCTGAAATGAACACCCTGTATAAAAGGTTCACGAGCTCTTAGTATTACTGGAAGGAAGATATTAAGAGTGGGAAGTTTTCTAATTGACACGGCATTTTTTGGAAACTGTTCAACAGGAAATAATAGACTAGGGTACCGTTTGAACGGCCTTCAAAACGGGATTTTAAGGGTAACATCTACCCCTCCTAGGGGGTTGAACCAAGAGGGCCAAAACTTGTCATTTTATGTGACCCCCTCGAAAATAAAATTGACCAGTACCTTCGATTTTCCATAATATTACTTACTAGAAGAATGTTTTCAAAATGTCACTCTGTATAAATTGGAATTTTATTCATGATATTGTTTTCATTAGATGAAATGCAATTCCACTAGCTGGACACACTCTCGATAAACAATGAATATTTGTTTTGTGAATTGGCTTCGATAAAAATAGATTTACGTTCATTGAGGGCTTCATTTCACTTATTGCTTTTTCCGAGTCTCGTTATTACGTCCTCGGTATACAACGTTAAGTGTCTCCAATATTTTCTGATCGTTCCAAAAGATTAGGTTTGAATGTTGAAAACTCGGCTTGCATGAAGGGGCTGAAATAAAAGCAACTTTTGGATTCTAACATTAAAAAAAGTTGAATTGAGTTCACAGTTAGATACATTCTCCATGCACATTTCATCATATCAAATCAATTAAAATAACGTGTTGGTCAGAATTGTATGAACTATTTTGTAATATTGTGAATTAGTTATATCGGATATGTACGTTCTATTATAGATTTCACTATTATGATAACGAACTATTTATGTTCATTTGGCATACCTATAAATAGCTGTTGAATCGTTTGTGTATTTTTCTATTCATGATATTCCGGGATGTTCTTTCTGATGTATTTATTGTATAAGTATCGATTTCTGGACATCAGCTTAGCAATAATAATCAGATAACTACTATCGATAGCCCAGTCAGTCATAGAATAATATAAATATGGCTGAACGTTCTTATAGCAATTTCCGATGGTACTAGAAAGATGTCGTTTTTCTAAAAGATAATTGAATGGGCGTGTACACCTTAGTAGAACTTTTAACTCAAACCATGTTTATAATGATCCTTTTATACATAAATAATGATTGACGACATAATTCGATCGAAAAATTAACTGGAATGTCTTATTTTTGAACATAAAAAATAGTACTTTCTGAAAACGGACCCTCTTATGACGTAGAAACCTCATCTCGCCATAGTTGAAAGAAAATACCAAACGCCCGACGGAGACTGAGGCAACTGATATATTAATTCTTTCAACTGTGAACTCGCGCTAATTCACCCTGTCAGAAATCATGTATCATTAATCTCTGTCTGGAATAGTCTTGTTTCAGTATTAGGGTTTTGACGTCACATCATCGCCTCGTTTTCAGAGGTCCGAAATCGATAGAAAAAATGAAAATATTATACGTATCTTTTTTTGTCGTGGAAAAACTTGTTTTCATTATATGGGGTGTTGAAGTTTGTATGAAGTATTGGTCTATGAACAACCCGGATTAAAAGTTAACTCCCGCTAACATGTCGATACTTTTGACAGTTCAACAATATTCCACAATATCCAAAGCACAAAACGATAACATTGTTCAATAGCAAATCGAGTATGATGAGGCCGAGAAAACGACTAATATAATTCGCTCAATAACTCGGTAACTGAGAAAGATATTGAAACAAATGAAAAACACAAAGTGAGGTGAAGAAATTATAATGATTTTCCATCAGGTTCAATCCACTACTAGCGTCCCAATAAATATATCTGATGTGTTCCATGTCAGAGGGCTCGAAAATGAATAACACCCAGTGTAGCTTAATCCCCTCTATTGATAAAGACTGTTCATATTGTCGATATAAATGCTCTCACCCCGTATAATGACGCAACAAAAAAATACGTGTATAATATTATAACTTCTGCTATCGATTGTCAAAGTTATACGAGTTAAACCTGAGACACCCTGATAGGAGGGGGGCATTCGAAGTGAGACACGCTGTATATATAGCTAGCAGATCATCTCAACCTCTGATCCGATAGGCCAACAAACGAAAAACAATTGATGACAGGATAAAAGTTATTTACGATCCTTTTCCTCTTCCTATAAATCACATCTGGATTTGTGTCAAGCTGTTTTATATATTGTACAATTTCCAGCAATGTGGCAGAAAATATTGACAGAACACAATAATATACTTATATACATATTCATATACAGGGTTGGCCAAAACGCGAGGTCACTTTTCATTATAAAGATAGGTACATACCTAATGAATGGGCGTGCACACCTTTTAACTCAAACCATGTTTATAATGATCATCATTGGAATATAAACAATCTCTAGACAACGAAATGTCTCAATCTCAAGACCATTTGCACCATCACAATTTCACAATAATCCAATATATTTCATAAACGCAGCAACATTGTTTTGTTGATCCGTTTTACATGGAGCTGCAAAAAGTTAATATAGGTTAGAATTGATCTTCTTCTTGTTCTTATTATCTTTGTCCCAAAAATCAACTTGCCGATTCACCAATCTTGGTGTTTTGTCAGAAATCATGTATCATTCATCTCTGTCTGGAATAGGCTTGTTTTAGTATTAGGGTTTTGACGTAACATCATCGCCTCGTTTTCAGAGGTCCAAAAAATCGGGGATTTCAATAATTTTTTGTGAGTTCTATCGAATTATGAAATAAAAATTTGTTGTGATATAAGCCCATTCATATTCAATTTAGTTTTTTATACAAAGACAAGTGAGTTTCAAATATTTATCACTTCATTGCCAATATCGAAATTCGGCACCCAAACAGCTTTCATATGCACGCCCCGTTTATGTAATGGATGAAAAGGAATTTATACGAGGATGATCTGATGTCGGTGAATATATTATATATATTTATATATATTTCGTTATCAACGTTTCAATATGTCAAAGATAACAATACCTATGAACTAATTAGTTGATTCATTATTATCCGTCTAGGATTTGCTCTGTAATTATTAGTAATTTCAACCGAAATTATCATTTTGATGGATATAATAATGAGAAAAAACAAAATAATATTATATGGGAGGTAGGTTATCGTTTTATATTTTGTTACACCTCAATATAACATTGGTTCAATGTCAATGGGTTATCATTGTTGTTGTTTTTATGTGAACTAGAGGTGATTTCAATAGTATTTATACAATATTGAAACAACAGATTGTTGTTCAAGTTGTTCATTTTAGAGATTTGGAATATACAGGGTGATTCTGGTTTTGAGGCACAAACTGAAATGGGAGATAGATCTCATCATTTTAATCAAAAGAGTTTATATAAACATGAGTCCGATCTCGTTTAGTAGAGAAGCTATACAGGGGATCAAAGTTAAATTATTTTTCTCTATTCATTGGAA
The DNA here is from genome assembly GCA_918026855.4 of Phaedon cochleariae. NCBI lineage: Eukaryota > Metazoa > Arthropoda > Insecta > Coleoptera > Chrysomelidae > Phaedon > Phaedon cochleariae. The sequence continues at coordinate 35,101,462 of OU896721.1, forward strand.
TATCTCGCTTACCTTTCAAGATATCGCTTTGAAATTTCGTGTGGTCAATATACTTTCTAGAAGATCATCATTTCAAGCCTTTTAAAGATTTCTTGAATCTACAGGGTGATACCTATTTTTTTATCAATCCAAAACCGTTGGTCTAACGAAAAAAAGTCACGAGATTATTTTTGTTAGCATTTAATAAGAGATTACAAAACTGAGTTTCATTTTGGTAAAAAACAGTGGCGTGCCATTTTTCAATGTAATAAAATTATATTATGGTCAATATCAACGATTCAAAAAAAGGAAGAAGATAAATTATTTTCATTGAATTATAGAGAAATTGATCCTCTTTCAAAACATATAAAAAATTATATGCCATTACATTTGATTTTTATAGAAAAAACTAAAAAATTTGATAACATTTCAGTTAACGCCATTTAGCGGCGACAGCAAAAATCAAAAATTCAAAACCAAATAATCGTTTTGTAGGACAAATTATGCTCTTTCATATTACCCAGAATTTGTGGAAATCGGTCGAAATAAACGGGAGAAATCTTGGTTTGTTTGAAAGAACAATTGAACTTCCCCCACCGCTTTATTTCGATAGCTAGAACAAAATGTTTTAGACAAAAAGTTCAGGAAAATGGACAGTGAATATGAAAATGATATCATCCACATACTTTCATGGGACAAAATTCTATGAAAATCCCATTTTTCTACTTGGTGTTGGTTGGTACGCCCTCTACCGGAAGTTTGACAAACTCGAAAATAATTTCCATCAATTTTCCTTGGTGACTTTCATCATGATTTTTTTTTTAAATCTATACGAACAATATCTTATGAGATATGGCCGCTCGCTACCTTCAACTGATCACTCTGAATATTTCGGAACACACATTTCTATCAGTCATTGGATCTACTGACAGTACTGACTAAATGAATTCGGAATATAGCCTCAATGTCCAGACAGCGAAAAATCAACCTGCCAGGAGATTTTCGTGTGTTCGCCACTGCAGAGCAACCGGAAGTATCTCAAGACCCGCAAGACGTATAAATGACTCGGGACGCGGAATAAAAACAAAAGGATCGATATAACGGCCATGAATCTTATGTTCTGGAAAGTTGTTAAGTGAAAAATGTATTTGTGTCTGGATGTTGTCGTTCGCCATCGATTCATAGGGAAAAAACATCCTGTTATTCGTCTGGTGGATGAGGAAAAAGTTTGGCGATTATTTTTTTCTTAGGAAATAACACAGAAGTATTCTCGAGCGTTTTGCGCTTTTGTGTCCTTCGTAAGTCAACAAAATTATTTGAACGATCAAATATCTTTGCTGTTTGAGGACCAATTCGACTGGAAATAAGTCATTTGTGTACCTAGGACGAAAAACTGTCTATTATAGTCTTGTCTGCGAAGCATTTGTGCTACAGATGAATCGGTTTACTTGTAGTACCACTCTGTAGCGTATAGACGTAAGGGTCTATACGTGTGACTATAGATGGCAGCGCCATACAGTGTGTGTCGCGATCTCTTGATCCTACCTTACAGCTTTGCCACTAAAAGGCTACAACATGACTAGAACCTCATGTTATACCCTGCGTCTTCGAAATGGGTGATATTCCCATAAGAGAAAAGTTGTCTCATTGTCAGCAGTTCGAGTACGGCTGATGAGACCTGGTGGGTCGAAACAGTACTGTCTCGCTCCTGCTGACAATTGAGGCAACTCTGTTAATTCTTGATCTTTAAGTTATGAGATCTAGCAGTTGAATCAAATTATTGCCATAGATGAGACCGTGTTATCGACGTACTTTCAAGCTGTAGGAAGAAACTTCCCTTCCAGCTCGGTTCCTCCTCTAACCAGAGAAGATGGAACACTAGTGTTCAGGAGGAAGCCAACATTTCTGCGCATTTATTTACTGGAAATTCCACTCTGGATTCATCGGGAAAATAACCTCCAAGCATAACGCCATTTGACAGCCATATGCCAGAGATCACCTTTCGCCAACGTACAATAAGGATGATTATATTGGGTCTCAACACCAACAAAGCTTGTGCATGGCTTCGACGGAATCCCACCGATTGTCCTCAAGAAATGTGCTTCCGAACTAACACCTTTCCTCTGCAAGTTATTCAACTACTCTTACGAATTGGGGATAATCCTGCCCAACTTGAGAATTGCAAGAGTTCAACCAGTTCCTGAAAAAGGCAGAAAGACCCTGCCTAGCAACTACAGACCGATCGCACTGCTATCTATTATTTCAAAGATCATGGAGAAATCTATCAACGTCGAGCTCATGAAATACCTGGAACATTCAGTTATTATCAACCATAGGCAATATGGCTTCCGTCATCAGAGATTAACTGGTGACTTGCTAGCTTAGTGGAACCTTAGTCGTGACACTTGATATCTCCAAGGCATTCGATCGAGTTTGGCACCATGGACTCCTCGCCAAGCTTCCATCTTATGGCTTGCCTCCCCAGCTTTGTTCTCTGCTAGCTAGTTTTCTCTCAAACAGGTCTCTCCATGTAGTGGTCGACATAGTTTCATCTGACTCTCTTATCATAAATGCTGGTGTTCTGCAAGGATCAATTCTAGCAACACAGCTATGCGGATGATAATATACCCTCCATACCGCATTCTCTTCCAGGGCTCCAATACCAGCCAGGCAAATCAGAAACGAACGAGGGAGACATGTTGACATAAATATGGACTTGGCAACAATTCTCGAATGGGGATCCAATGACTTGGTAGATTTGAGTGCAAACAAAACACAAGCATGCCTTGTCTCTAGAAAAGCCGATCTCACTATGCCCAACATAAGCTTGTCAGGAGTAACCATACCTTTGAAGACATCCATTTCGATGCTTGGTATTACTATCAGCAAGAACCTTTCTTGGAAAAGGTCACGTGAGATCAATTGACAAGAGTGCATCCCAAAAACTTGTTTTTCTGTTTCCAGCCAAAAGCCATTTCACTTCCAGTCAGCTGCTCATGATCTATAAGGCACAGATCCGACCTGTCCTGTAATACTGTTTCCATATTTGGAGTGCAGCACCCAGACATACCCTGAAACTACTGGGTTCTGTTAAAAAAAGGTAATTCGTCTCGTGGGTGATGCCTCGCTCACAAACTCACTCACTTATCTGGAACACCGTAGAGAAATTGGCGATCTATAAAATATTATAGATATTTCCATGGACGATGCTCTTCTGAAATATCAACAATTGTTCCTCCCTTGGCAGTCCCCGCGAGATTAACTCGTCGATTTGAGGCTTCGCACCCCTTCGTGGTCACTTTGGAGACCTGCAGAACATCTTTTTCCAAAGACTCGTTCATCTAACGAACAGCTAGGCTCTGGGACACATTGCTAAGGGAGGTGTTCCCCGAGGCATATAACCTCCAGAAATTCAAGAAGAACACCAACTCCTACCTTATTTTCATTGGATCTCACGATGTTCTCTGAACATCACAGGATATCTCTTTTCGTGGGAACCAGAACATAAATAAAAATTAGTGTGTATTTCATGAACTACAGCCTATGAAACATAATCAACTGAGACATTTTTGAGTGTGTTCAAGCTTCCTCTTCAGCTTTCAATCTTGAAATGATTCTTATTGAATAGAAGAAAGTGATAGTTTCACAAAGGATCATTTTTCTCTCTCATTATTAATCAATGGTAAGAAACTGAGAGTTCCAAATAATTATACTCATCAGGTTGAAAGCTTCCTTTCAGAGATTCACATAAGAAAACCCCAAAGTTTTACTTTCAAGCTAATATAATATTGTTGAAAAGGAACATTCTCAGACAAATCACGAACATACAAAAATGGATATATATTTATATAAAGCGATACATTGAGAATTCGCATTCTCTATGATTTTTATAGACTTCTAATCGCAGATTCGTGATAGAGTCTCAATTTAGAATTTCTTTCCAAGCCCTGTATGATGAATGTCAATTTATCATACACCCAAAAGTAATATAATATTATTTCAAAGTTACATTAATTGAAGAACCTCTAAAAAATGTGTCCAGACTATTTAACCTCGTAAATTATCAAAAGGGTCCTTCTCATCCGGGGTGAGTTGAGCTAACCATAATGGTCTGAACGGTGCAGTAAAAATCGTCTGTGAAAGAAGCCTCTGGGTGCGTTTGGGGTGATAAAAGTTTATTGAAAATAAACTTTTCCACCGCGTTTTTAGGCGTCTTTCAACTGTCCGATTAAATTGAGCTATGAAAGCATTAGATTCGAATTTCCGGCTCTCCCTGATAAAGCCACTTTATATTATACAATATTCTTGGAATTTTCATGACCGATGAATTGCAGCAGAACAGTTTCTGATGGGATTTGCCAAAATAATTGGCAGATTTCGTCAAGAAGTACAAATGCCTATGCAATAACATCACTCAAACTCGCGTTCCTTTCAAGATCTTTAATTATAAATCAACTTCTCTGAATTAAAACATCTAGTAAAGTGTAGTTTTGATCAGTTCAACGGAGTTCATAGACGTCAGTTCCTGTAGTATTTGCAAAAACCGCTTACCGTGCGATAATACCTAGGTAAGCAATATCGAATGTTCGTGGCCATCCCCATTGCGGAGAATATCGAACCAAGCATCGATTGCGAATATAAATAGTACCTGAGTCGATAAGGAGCATTATTATTAATACACACACTGGCACAATTAGGGGAACGGGTAAAATTTACACTAAGTTTGAAATCAATTTTCTCTCGAACCCATCACTCGATTCAAGTTTGTTTTTCACGAATTGTAGCTTCATTCTTCACGAATACATCTGAGAAATAACCACCTCCAAACGATTCGTCTTTATATCATATACAGGGGTGTTAAGAAAGTACGGATTTTTCGGTATTCTTTAAGACATCCTGTGGAGTGAACCACTGATAATTGAAACGATTTTCCAACACCAAATTATAGCCCAATCTATCCCGAATATTTTCGTTCTTTATTCATCTTGATATCCCAATTATCCAAGAAAATATAGAATTTCAAAGAAGAGGTGGATATTGGTATTAATTTTTACCACCTCGAAACTCGAACTGGGGAGAACGTGTCGTTTTTCAACTTGTTTCTGTGAGGATTTTTACTTCAAGATGAGAATTGTTCACAGTTTTACCTATCGGTTTACTATTTAAAGACACATATACGAATACTCTCATGAATATGCAAGGGTGATAAAAGTTGCTCCAATGTTCTTTTGGTGAAATGCTATTTTTGTTAATCAACGTTGGCTATTTTGTTAATGTCATTAATTATTGTCAAAGTCAAGCGATTCACAATTTATAAATTTGATTAATGAAAATTCAACGTGAGAGATTTGACTCCTACTGAAGTGGGCCAATGTTCTTTTAACATATGAGAGCCGCATCTGCACCAATTCAATAGATGGCAGGGAAAGACTATATCGCCGAGGTGAACAAAATGAACAATTTGATTTTACTGCTTCTGTCTCCTATGGCAGAGGTTTGGTCATGGTTAGGTTAGGTTAGTCAAGAAACGACACATTTTCAGATCCAATTTGAGTTTTGAGGTGTAAAATTGATACCAATATCCACCTTTCCTTTGAAACTCTGTATTTTCTTGAATAATTGAGATATCAAGATGAATAAAAAACGAAAATATTCGGAATAGATTGGGCTCCAATTTGGTGTTGAGATATCGTTTCAATTATCAGTGGTTCAGTCCACAGGATGTCTAAAAAAATACCGAAAAATCCGTACTTTCTTCACACCCCTGTATATGATGGAAAGGCTCATCGTTTGAAGGTAATTATTTCTCAGATGTATTCGTGAAAAATGAAGCTACATTTCGTGAAGAACGAAATTTGAATCGAGCGATCGGTTCGAAAGAAAATTGATGTCAAACTTAGTGTAAATTTTGCCCGTTCCCTTAATTGTGCCAGTGTGTGTATATTGATACAAGTCATTAGTAATTATCAATTAAAAAATGTTCGCCGTCTTTCCGACTTCAATCCTACTGGTCAACCCCATGCTAGAAATTGTAATGTAAGTACTATTTGTTTCAAGTGTTGTTTGGCGTTCTGTTTCATTTGGCTAGCCATCATGTTCTTTTTTCTTTGCTAACCTGCCATATGACAAGCATTTATCCACGACTTTTCCAGTTAATCAATAAATAATGTCAAATATTATATGAAAACTTCCTTGACTCTTTATTTGGGGATGAATGTGGTTGGTTGGTGAAATGATGAAAACCTCTCGTCAAATAGCCAAGCGATTAGCTAAGTCACGACCTATAGGAGGGTCAACATCTGAGTTGCGACAATAGAATTCGAGTGGAAATGTCCATCATACACTTCCTAAAAACATTAACACACCACCATAGAGTATTCAAAAGTTTAACATACACTTACGTCAGAAGTACTTTTTCGATTTGCTCTTTTTCTGTTTTGAATGATTGCATGGTTATCTCCTTCTCAATATTGGCGTGCAAACCGTATTCGTATGAAAGCATTTTTTCTTTATTAATACCGGAGTTAGCAGTTATAACGTGTTTTTTCACGAAATTTGAAAAACCCTTCAGACTCTAACAACTACACTATTTTGTTAGAATTGGAAGTGCACTCCAGTTTCATCTCTTTTCAACATTCCTAGTTTGGATTCAATGAAATGCTGTATAAAGAAAACTTCCCAGTGACAACCTGACAAGAGACAAGGCGACATAATTGTCAATGTCAAAGTTGATGTTGATGTCTGTGCCTTAAATTCAATCACTCTCAATCAAATCAAAAATAGAGTAAGTAGGTATATGCTATTTTTATTCCTAACTTCTTGAAATCGAGTCGTTTGTCTGCTGTCACCGTCAATTCCCTTGTTACTTGTCAGTTGTCGATGTCCTTGGACTCCTTGATTGGCAGGGGTGTTGAATCCATCTCCAAAAGTCAATTTCTGTAGTCAATTTACTGAAATTATATGTTCTACGTCTAATGTCACAATGTTCGGATCGATAGTTTTCGATAGTATCGATAGTTTTTTGAACTTGGCACAATTCTCGAATGGTGATCCAATAACTTGGTAGATTTCAATACACAAAACACAAGCATTCCTGTTCTCTAGAAAAGCCGATCTCACTATGCCCAAAATAAGCTTGTCAGGAGTAACCATACCTTTGAAACATTTTATTTCGATGCTTCAGCATTCAGCTATCAGCAATATCCTTCCTTGGAAAAATCACGTTTGATCAATTGCTAAAAGTACATCTCAGAAAATTGGTTTTCTGTTTCGGGCCAGGAGCTATTTCACTTCCAGTCAGCTGCTTATGATCTATAAGGCACAGATCTCACCTGTCCTGGAATACTGTTCCCATATTTAGAGTGCAGCACCCAAACATACCCTGAAACTGTTGGATTCTATCCAAAAAAGGGCAATTCGTCTCGTGGGTGATGCCTCGCCCACAAACTCACTCACTTCTCTGGAACACCGTGAAAAAGTTGGGGCGTTCTGGCTCTATTTCATAGATATTTTCATGGACAATGCTCTTCTGAAATATCAACAATTGTTCCTCCCTTGGCAGTCCTCGCGAGATAAACCCGTCAAGTTGAGGCTTCGAACCCCTTCGTGGTCACTTTGGAGACCTGCAGAACATCTCTTTCCAAAGACTCGTTCAGCCAACGAACAGCGAGGCTCTGGAATACATTGCCAAGAGCGGTTTTTCCCGAGGCATATAACCTCCAGAAATCTAAGAAGAACACCAATTCCTACCTCATTTCCCTTGGTTCTCACGATGTTCTCTGAACATTACAGGATATCTCTTTTCGTAGGAACCAGAATATAAAAAAAAGACTATCGATACTTCCCCACCTCTAGATCTGGGAGAGTTCCTAACCACATGAACAGTGTGAGGATTTTTGTTGATGCAAGATAATGCCAGGCCTTACGGCGCCTAGTTGTAAGAAATAATTTAGGGTCTGTTCGTTTTTAGTATCTTTAGCGTTTTTAGCCTCAAAACTATAGCCAAATTCGTCATTAGTATTCATACCGAGAATACTCCTCTCAGTAGCTCGTCATGAACAGGAGAAATTGCAGCGCTATCAAGAGAAAACGGCTGATTATAGTGACATAATTAATATCATTACACAAGCATGCAATCTTCTGCTATGGCTTGAAAGCCCTGAAAAACCACCTGCCGTTTCGCGAATGTTTTTGCGCTTTTGTTCCATTTAATAACATAGTCGCGTTCTCATTATAGCGTTAATTTACCGAAACTGAAAATATGAGCTTCAGCTTCATTCACAATGAGGCGTGAAGTGATATTGTCAAGTGGGAGGAAAATTATGCAAGAGATAGAATGGGTATACATCCTTTTGAAAGCACAACATAGGCATTATGTATAGTATGACGAATTCTCTCTCCAATCATTTTAGCTAATTATTTTGAAGTAATATCCATCAGTAGAAATTGCGCTGCTCTATCATCTTGTTCTACATCTGTATACAGGGTGTCCCGAAATTAGCCTGTCATATTCCAGTAGCAGATTCCCAGACCAAAAATAGGAAGAAGAGTTTCAATAAACATAAGTCGAAAAATGGCTGTTAAGGCAGCTACGGCCTTCTTGAAGGGGGTTCCTGAAGATGATATTTCCTGAATATTTCCGAAACGCCTTCTGATATAATAATGCAATCCGGTAGAGGAACTGAACTCTTTATGCCCAACGTAGTGAAAATGATGTAATTCCAAAATTTCATTCAGCAGTGTTTGATACAGGGTGGGACTACATTAAATATTACTCAAAATTGTTTGTGTGCATATTTTTAATCTCAGATTATGAATGAACATACCATTTGACAGAAGAATGAGGGAATGAGCTATTCGAAATTGAAACTGATCAAAAAGTATCTGAGGACTTTAATGCTTTAATGGGATAAGAACCGGTTATCAGACTTATCAGTACTGTCCATGGAGGCAAAAAATCTCAAAAAAACTGAAATCGTCTTCAGCTATGAATGATTTGATAAGTTCGCCGGAAATAACGAGAAATGTATGAATTTGATTTGATTCTTGGCTTCTTGGCTCTTAGTCGTGATATTTATAAATATATAACAGGCAGTTAAGGGGTACTTTCTCTGCCTAGGCCAAAAAAATTTGTTACTATGCAACGTTCTGAGGAATTTGAATGATCAGAAAGGGTATGGAGCTCACAGAACTTATTTCACTCTTCCTGATTTTTATCATTTCCTCTGTAAGATATGGATCATATATACGTTGGCTCGTGTCACAAAGGATAGGTTCCCTCAATTAACAGAAGCTACCGATGCTTTCTGGGGCGGTACCACCAATTTTGACAATGGTTGTGGCTTATTTATTTGTCAAATTATAGTTTTGATCGTTTTTTGAAAACTCATTTTCAATAATGGAACCCAAAATTCTTGTGTACAGTGAGCACAAGCAACGAATATACTGTCCTGAATTAGGAAGAAGGGTAATCAAACTGAAAATATATCGAATATTATAAATTTACCTCAGTTAACGAATCCATTGAGGCGCAATAATTAATTGATAATTTGTAGATCAAAAAATCAAATCAAAAACTAAAACGTCAACGTCGATTCAAACTTACCAAACTTAACAGATTGAATCCACTGTCTTTCTGGTGACAGTGAATTAACCACTTTTTTAGCAACCGAGTTCCCTAAATAACTTTTAACGGCAGCCGTCCGGGAAGTGCTCACTTCCCGGATGCTTTTTCTTTAAGGATGTAACATTTAGTCTATAGTCTCGAAATTAGCACATCGCGGTTATCACTGTACCTAACTATGAAAATCTTGGTTGATATGGTTTTGATAAATGCAGATGATAATCACCATATCAGCGAAATATCGGCTGACATCTATTTGACATGAAATTAGTTGACATTTTGATTTTTGAATGTTTGGTTGCATCATCGCAATAAACTATCGGAAGCAGCTGTGATAGTGAATATACAGTGTGTCAACCTCAAGGACTTACCACCCCTGTAAAATCGTTATTATCCGACCAATGTCAAAAAAACTTTTTTGTTGGATAGGTATTTGAAATGCCCATCCAACGAGAGAGTGATCAAATTCTTGGACTGTTATCGTGGCCAACTGCGACAAATTTCAATGACCCATATTCCAGAAAGTACTATTAGAGATTTTTTTACACGAAACTTGATGATGGATTCTGAATCAGTACCACTTGAAATATACCTGTACCGATTTTCATCATCATAAAAAACAGGTCGTCCGATAAAACCAATCATCATTTTCTTCAAATAGGTGATCAGCAAATGTAGTTCTGTGGTTTTTCTAGAAAGAAATAATCACAAATTATCATTGACGATTATTTCAAATATACCTGTACCAAGTTTCGTCATTTGAATATACAATGTGTCTGAGAAATCAAATTAAAAAGGATAGGTAAGCAATATTTTTCATCCTGATAATTCTTCACTCAAAATAATAAGATGAATCAGGATCACTTGTAACATACCAGTACCGATTTTCATCATCATTAAACACAGGGTGTTCGAAAAATCGAATTAATATTTTTTTGAGTTGATGAAAAAATATTGTATACTTTTTCTTTTTAATTGTTTTCTCATACACATCGTATTTTTAATTATGAAAATCGGAACAGATATGTGTTCAAAGTGACTCAATAATGATGTGTCATCAATTCTTCTCAAAAATACCACAATACTTACTACATTTTCTGATCACCTATAAAAAAAAACATAATTCGTTTTTTCGGACACCCTGTGTTTTATGATGGTAAAAATCAGTAAAGGTGTTTTTCAAGTGATCGTGATTCAGAATCCATCATTGTTTTGTGTGAAAAAAAATCCCTAATAGTACTTTCTCAAATATGGGTCAATAAAGTTGGTCGCAGTTGGCCACGATTACAGTACATGAGTAAAATCACTCTCTTGTTGGATGGACATTTCAAATACCTTTCCAACAAAAAAAAAGATTTTTGGAATCGGTCAGATAATAACAATTTTACAGGGGTGGTAAGTCCTTAAGGTGGACACACTGTATATATATTGAAATATTACACATATTTTTACTTCATAGAAACGAGGAGAGAAAATCCCAAAAAATCAAGTTGAATGCGATAGTGAGTTGAGTTCCTAAATGTAGTTGACACTGCTTTTGACGTTTCATGTATATGAATATAATATACAAAAAACGTCAAAACAGAAGTGTCAAAGTACATTTTAGGAACTCTATAAGTAGTTATAGGTGGGGCATCGCATCGAGTAGATGGCCCCCCCTTAAATAAATTCTGATACAGTTCCCAACTAAACATTCCATTCAGTGTTCAACTTCAGGAGCAAACATCCATGTTTGGATTCCGACCACACTATGTGGACCTTTCGCAAATATTAGAGAAGAAAGCTACGACTTGTAAGGATGTCAAGTCGATTCACCAAGTAAGTGTCGTAGATGGAGACGAATCTGGGGAACATCTAGCCGGTCAAGAGACCACTGCTGTAAGTTACGACCTTCTATATTGCCCGTTCTGCGGTGTTTTCTGAGCGATAGCGACCAGCTGACGAGAGGATGTGAGTTACGACTCAGCACCGAAAAGTAGGCAGTTAAACGCGATAGTTCATCATCGAGAATCGTCTGCCGATTTGGGATTTGCTGCTGCTCCAATTTTCAGGAAAACCTCGATATTCTCTCGGCTGAACCAACTCATAAACAGAGTGGATACTTTGAAAAAATATACCGGGTGACACAGGAGACATGTAGCAGCCTGTAGTTTTTTCTTTGAAGAGATGAAATTTTGAAATTCACAGGGGGTATATAATAAATGATAGCGCACTTTACGACCTCAACGACAATTTTTTTCAACCACCTGTTTGACCGGAAGTGACCCCAACTTTTTTTTTAAATGTCACCCTGTACATTTCTTCAGTCTATCTTTTTCGTCTTCAAATTCTCTATCCAACCATGTATCACAAAGTGGCATTTATTTCTTAATTCGCTGTTGAATTGCTTTTTATTCCAAAAGAATAAGTTGGCTGTGACATGAATTCGATGATATATCGACACTTGGTAGGCTTTGAAATTAAAATATCATTAGTAAACCGATATTATTCGAAATGTTTTGATATTCTGATCAATGTCTGTAGGTTTTCAATAGCTTGTTTGAGTCAAGATGAAAACCTTCGAAAATAACTCATGATATTGAGGAATCTAAGATAGGAACATATTTTTTCGAATTCAGCTACTCGTACAGAAACTATCTGTCTTTTATTTTCGCCATGTACCTATCACATGATCTTCTCATTTGAAATAATAAAACTAAAATTGTTCCTCTTATACGATGATCCACAGGGCTATATCATTCTATTTTTTCATAATTATTTCACTTAGTAGGCGGTGTACCTACACAAAATGTTTTATGTGTTTGACAGTTTATCGATTGCATCAATAATTTTTTCTTCTTCATTTGTGTGTTAATTAAAATTGCATATTATCAATAGAGACGGAAAATGAATATGTTACCAGATCTAGTAACCTAACCTAAGATATGTTACTAGATCTAGTAACCTAACCTAAGATATGTTACTAGATCTAGTAACCTAACCTAAGATATGTTACCAGATCTAGTAACCTAACCTAAGATATGTTACTAGATCTAGTAACCTAACCTAAGATATGTTACTAGATCTAGTAACCTAACCTAAGATATGTTACCAGATCTAGTAACCTAACCTAAGATATGTTACCAGATCTAGTAACCCAACCAAAGATATGTTACCAGATCTAGTAACCCAACCTGAGATATGTTACCAGATCTAGTAACCCAACCTGAGATATGTTACCAGATCTAGTAACCTAACCTAAGATATGTTACCAGATCTAGTAACCTAACCTAAGATATGTTACTAGATCTAGTAACCTAACCTAAGATATGTTACTAGATCTAGTAACCTAACCTAAGATATGTTACTAGATCTAGTAACCTAACCTAAGATATGTTACCAGATCTAGTAACCTAACCTAAGATATGTTACTAGATCTAGTAACCTTACCTAACCTAACCTAACCTAACCTAACCTAACCCAACCTAAGATATGTTACCAGATCTAGTAACCTAACCTAAGATATGTTACCAGATCTAGTAACCTAACCTAGGATATGTTACCAGATCTAGTAACCTAACCTAAGATATGTTACCAGATCTAGTAACCCAACCTGAATGTATTCAAGAAACGAAAAAGTCGATATGCAATATGCAATTTTAATCAACACACAAATTAAGAAGAAAAATTATTGATGCAATCGATTAACTGTCAAACACATAAAACATTTTGTGAAGGTACACCGCCTACTAAGTGAAATAATTATGAAAAAATAGACTGATAGCCCTTGGGTCATAGTTTTATCATTCCAAATGGAAAGATCATGTGATAGGTACGTGGCGAAAATAAAAGACGAATAGTTTCTGTACGAGTAGCTGAATTCGAAAAAATATGTTCCTATCTTAGATTCCTCAATATCATGAGGTATTTTCGAAGGTTTTCATCTTGACTCAAACAAGCTATTGACAACCTGCAGACATTGATCAAAATATCAAAACATTCTGAATAATATCGGTTTACTGATGATATTTAAATTTCAAAGCCTACCAAGTGTCGATATATCATCGAATTCATGTCACAGCCAACTTATTCTTTTTGAATAAAAAGCAATTCAACAGCGAATTAAGAAATGAATGCCACTTTGTGATACATGGTTGGATAGAGAATTTCAAGGCAAAAAAGATTGACTAAGGAAATGTACAGGGTGACATTTAAAAAAAAAAGTTGGGGTCATTTCCGGTCAAACAGGTGGTTGAAAAAAATTGTCGTTAAGTTCGTAAAGTGCGCTACCATTTATTATATATTCCCTGGGAATTTCAAAATTTTTTCTCTTCAAATAAAAAAACTACAGGCTGCTACATGTCTCCTGTGTCACCCGGTATTTATTGATCCTTTCAACTATCGGTTACAATAGATAGGATACGTCAATGTCATAAAAAAAACAATGTAATTAAGAAATTGACAAATAAGACCAAAAGAAATAGTGGGACAAGATGAAACAATCACAGTGACTAACATAAATTGAGAAATACTTTGTTATTATTTTGAAATTGAAAAAAGGATTCGAAATCCTCAACAGTATAAAAGCATTCTCTGACTAGGAGTTTCTTCACGAGTTTTTTATTTCATTTGGCAGACAGAAAAAACGGCAACCTGCATTGATTAGAGATTTTTTGTAAGAGGAGTGTTTGGGCTTGTTCAATTTGAATTTATCCTTATTTCTAGTGTTGTATGAATGTGAATCACTATCAATAGGGAATGAATGTTCGTTAATAAAAATGTATATTAAAAGTTTCATCAAATGAATTGATGTTACTGTAAGGATTCGTTTTGATTTAAATAACACCTTTCTACATGACTGGCTACTAGTTATGTCAAAAATGAGCCTCATGATTCGTTTTTGAGCAACAAAAATCCTTGTTATATCCGATGCCTGACCCCATTCTATAATGTTGTATGAAATTGTGGAATAAAGAATATTTCTTAGTTTCGCCAAAATGTAGACACTTTTGTTGATTTTTTTACAAACCATTTGTATTTGATACTCCCATGTTAAGTTACAATCTATAAACGTTCCTAAGAATTTTGATGAAGTGGAGGTTTCAACGGTATTATCATTGATTTCGAAGGTGATATTGGAAGATATTTCACAGTTTGTGTGAAACTCGATAATAACTGTTTACCATGAATCATTATAAGTGTATTTTGAATGCAGTCATCCTCAAAATCTTTCAGAACCGAGTCTGCTTTATGCTGTAGTATATGGCGATCAGGATCAGAAACTAGAATAAATTCGCTACACAGATAAAAAGGATTTCTTCAATCAAACTAATCCATTTTCTTGAAATTGAATTGCTTCGTACAAGAATTATTCATTTGAATAGAGCAATTGGCTTGATTGCCTCGTTTCTCAATATTTCTTGATATGAATTGGCTCAACATAAACAGTATATTTCTTCATTCAAGAAAAACGTGTGTACCAGTGACATAAGTTCCAATTTATATTGGTTCAAGAAACTCTCTGATGCTTGTCTGAATAGCTTGCAGTGACATATAAACAGCAGTGGAAGACAACTAGTCAGTCAGCCGCCATTTGCCATTGCAGCTGTTTTTTTTATGTTCTGGTTCCCATGAAAAGGGATATCCTGTAATGTTCAGAGAACATCGTGAGAACCAAGGGAAATAAGGTAGGAATTGGTGTTCCTCTTGAATTTCTGAAGGTCATATGCCTCGAGGAACACCTCCCTTGGCAATGTGTTCCAGAGCCTCGCTGTTCGTTGAATTAACGAGTCTTCGGAATGAGATGTTCTGCAGGTCTTCAGAGTGACCACGAAGGGCTGCGAAGCATCAACTCGACAGGTTGATCTCGTGGGGACTGCCAAGGGAGGAACAATTGTTGATATTTCAGAAAAGCATCGACCATAAAAATATCTATAAAATAGAGCAAGATCGCAAACTCTTCTACGGTGTTCCAGAGAAGTGAGTGAGTTTGTGAGCGAGGCATCATCACCTACGAGACATATTGGCCTTTTTTGGACAGAATCGAACAGTTTCAGGGTATGTTTGGGTGCTACACTCCAAATATGGGAACAGTATTCCAGGACAGGTCGGATCTGTGTCTTATAGGTCATAAGCAGCTGACTGGAAGTGAAATAGCTCCTGGCCCGAAACAGAAAACCAAGTTTTTGGGATTCACTTTTAGCAATTGATCTCACGTGATTTTCCCAAGAAAGGTTATTGCTAATAGTAATACTGTCAAGAAGTACAAATGCCTATGAATTAACATTACTCAAACTCTCGTTCATTTCAAGATCTTTTATCATCAATCAACTTTTCCAAATCAAAACATTCAGTACATTGTAGTTTCGATCAGGTCAGCGTCATTTCCTTTACAATTTGCAAAGAAACCGCTTACCCCGCGATAATACCTAGGTGAGCAGTATCGAAAGGTAATTACCATTCCCATTGCGGGAAATTGTGAATCTAGCATCGATTTAAAATATAAATAGAACCCAAATCGATAAGGATGGTCATTATTGGTTCAATCGAATTCATTATCAACACAAGGCATTATCAGTTCAATCGTACATAACACTCATTCATTGATTGCTGACTTCCAAAGTGGCACTATGCCACTTTTGGGGTGTGACATCTCCTCGACTTTGGTGCTGCTGCCCATAACATAATGTGAGTACCAAGAACCATCATCTTGTCTCTGTTGTTTGCTCGTTTCATGTTTGTTATTTGCTTTTCTGCCTTTTTGGCACATTTTCATGTTTTCGTGATTAAATAAATTGTTTTCCGTCGACCTCGTATTAACGACTAAGTTTAATGTATATGAAATCGTTCATTAATGACCCCTATTAATGATCAATTTGTCTATTAATGCACGATTGTTTTATAGGCAACCAAACATACAACGCGTGCATTCAATGTTCATGCTTTAACTTACGGAATCTGCAAATAAATCGAAAATATGGATTTCATCGAAGATTTTCCGTTAACGGGTTCGCCTTTCCAAGTTTCTGGAACGATTTTAATCCCTGTTTCCTAGCACAAGGAATTTATTTTCTATGTTGATCATTTCGACAAATGTCAAATGTCACTTAATGTCAGTAACAAGGCAGTAGTTTCCGCATGAATGATGAATTCGCGAACCAAGTTTTCTTCATTGCAGGAGAAATGAGAAATATAGTCGACGGAAAAATTTTGTAACCAACTCGTATATTAAAAGGCGATTAATACACTAGTTGGTTATATAACTATTATTGTACTTTTGAAAAATACGTCTCTTTATTTGGGGATGAATATGGTAGAGTGGTAAAATACTGCCAAGCGAGTAGCTAAGTCACGACCTATAGGAGGGTCAACATCTGAGTTGCGACACGTGGTGGAGGCGCAGTTTCTTCTTTATAATGCCATATAACCTACTAGAACCATCTGAGTTGCGACAATACCAAGCATCGAAATGGATGTCTTCAAAGGTATGGTTACTCCTGACAAGCTTATGTTGGGCACAGTGAGATCGGCTTTTCTAGAGAAAAGGCATGCTTGTGTTTTGTTTGCATTGAAATCAACCAGTAGCGTCGAAATAATGAATTAACTCACCAACAGTTTATTCTAGAAATCACTTCAATCTACCTCTTTGTTTTAATCCCGGTAGTACAAAAGAAACTCACCTCTCAAAGTTCCCTCAATACTCTTCCAATCGTTGCAACCACACGGACTCAATGCAGCTGAAATCTGGACGGTCTGCCGGCCGATCGTGCGTGTTTTTCGACAGCAGCGTCTGAAAGCACGTCCCGCGAGCGTCTCGACGCTGGAATAACTGGCGTCGCGACGCGCTAACAGCCAGCGGTGCGTTCAAAGTTGCCACGCATGCGCAGGAAGATACGTCAGGGTGGGAAGAATGTGGGGCTTACATCTTTTTATGTTGTGTCATTACGATATGGTGGAAATATAACGGTGGAGGGTTC
Source organism: Phaedon cochleariae (assembly GCA_918026855.4). Taxonomy (NCBI): domain Eukaryota; kingdom Metazoa; phylum Arthropoda; class Insecta; order Coleoptera; family Chrysomelidae; genus Phaedon; species Phaedon cochleariae. Next base: position 35,119,018 of record OU896721.1, read on the forward strand.
CTGTTTTACGACATAGTGAAGGATGGCAAAAGACAAAACGGGGAGTGCATAGAAGAATAGCCTAGTTTGAATGTATGCGAGGAACTTTTCGTGGAATCTTTGTATGGTTTTCTCTTCAGACGATGTCCACCACACACCACAGTATTCATTAACGAAAGAAACTCAATACTGTCACAAAAACTCGGATTCTTGTTCCGTGCGAAATGCTACTTTTCACCTCAACAGCTCCTCATGGTCTACAAAGCGCAGATACGGCCTGTTCTAGAATACTGTTCCCACATATGGGGTTCAGCACCAAAACATACGCTGATGCTCTTAGATTCCATCCAGAGAAGAGCCATCCGTCTGGTGGGTGACGCCACACTCACTCACTCTTTGACATCATTGGAACACCGTAGAAAGGTCGGCGAACTTTCACTTTTCTATCGATACTTCCACGGGAAATGTTCTTCGGAAATCTCTGCTGTCATCCCTTCACTAGCAATACCAGTCAGACGAACTAGACAAGCCCAGTCAGCACATCCTTTCGTTGTCAACCTCGAAAGATGTCGAACAGCACTTTATCAAAACTCCTTCATCCATAGAACGGCTAGGCTCTAGAATTCATTGCCTGAGGAGGAGTTCAAAAAAAATTCCAATACCTACCTCCTATTCCTGTCCTCCCTAGGAACGCACGATGTTTTTTGAACATTATAGGGATTCCCTTTCGTGCGCTCCAAGCGATAAAAAAAAATTCTTTAGATCATTTTGACAATTTTCTTTTCATATACAGGGTGGCATTGAAATAAGTGCAAATATTTCAAACACTGAGAAAGCTCGATGTGGACTATCGAATGGCACCAATAAAAAAAAGTTAGGGATCAAAATTAAATTTGAGGTTTTTCCCTTTTTTCCACCAAAAGTTCTACACTGTAGCAAATCTGACGTTACCTCTGTTCAAATTTCCATGCGGTAGGCACAGTCACATGGAGTTCAAACATTTAAATTGTTTTAAAGTGGCGTATTTGATTTTTTTCCCGTATTTTGTTCAATTTTTGATATGAAATTTCTCGTTAATCAAGAGAATTAGGAATATCATGAAAATATTCCTTAGACTGTATCATATTTATTGTTGTGCTGAATATGTGCACTTATTTCAAAAACACCTTGTATACGTTGAAATCATTCTCCAGCAATATTTATTAAAAAAATTAACCAAAAAGGTGTAAAATTCTACCAACCGTACAGAAAAAACTATTGAAAGGGGAAAAATTTCAATGCATTCAACAACAAAAATATCTCGAAAACGGTAAGACTTTTATGATGGGAATTTTGTCTTAGCAAAAGTGGGTTATCCTTTGATCTAAATCCTTAATAGGTTATACAGACCACGTATATTATACAATAATTATCAAAGATGACTTGTGATACATCATTCAGGAATGAAGTATTGATTTAAAAATAATGTAAATGAAACATAATTATATAATCAAACGGAATTTTACAATCCAATATGTTGAAAACTTTAAACTCATTGCTAGTATGAATAACCATGTGGCCGGAATTATGAAGAAATATAGAATCAGCTTAGGAAAATTAAATGACACTGTTGACAGAGTTGACATGACCTGTAACTATTTAGTGGTACCAGCTATTGTACCCACTGTAGAAATTGTGGCAAATTCAAAATTGAACTTCATAAGTCTGAAATATAATTGGATTCAATCCTGGGAGAGTTGTCGTCTGATTTCAATAAATAGGAATAAATTCCATTCAGATATATTTTTGTTTGGCTAGGCTACGCTTAGTAGGCGGTCTCAGGACTGCTGGCTGGAGACTGCCCTGCACTGATGAGAACCAAAGAGCACGAAACCGGTCTGTAGGTGTCTAGCGTGGCCTGGCTAAATCGAAATCAATAGGCATTCAGGAAAGAATCACTTGTATCAGTATTCGTTCATACGAGTCGATGACTAGATTTCGGCAGTATGTAATTCAATGTTCTGCGTGGTATTAGCCAGGAAAGTAGTTGTTTTTCTCCCGAAATTTACCATTGTTGTTCATTTTATGAACATTTTGTGGATATGACTTCGAGCATTTTGTATTTATTTATTATAGGAATTCCTTTTCGTGCGTTCCAAGCGATGAAAAAAGGCTATAATACATGATATATACTGTTAGGGTCCATTTGAGGTTGCATACGATTTGGATTCGATGCGCGATTAGATGAAATCTCCTGTTTCGTCTGGATCGGTAATCGATAATAAGTTTGCTATGTAAATTGGCCGTAAAAATGGGAACTTTTATTTTTTGTTCTCGACAGTCGGGATTTCATCAGTATAATGAAATTTCGCTATCGAGAGACAACTTCTTCTGCAGATAAGTAGACTGACAGTTATTTTCAATTTACAGGGAAAAATCATAATATGAAGATTCAAATAACGATCATCTATCAAAGTGAACAAGTAGGAATATGAAAAAGGAAAGAAAGTAGTAAAATGTCATACAGAGGGCATTCATTTCAGAACTTCCCTACCTCCCTGCATATCTTCCGATCTATGGTGATTACAATTTTCAGAAAATATAGGTCGATTTTGATTTCGAGGGAAAAGTAAAATAAATAAAACACACCTTCTTCGAAATTCAAAATGATACCCTCTACCTCGAGTTACATGAAATTCAAAGTCTAGCAATAACCAAATCAACCAGGGAAAAATATTTTTCCGCCTACCTCTATCCAAACCACAAATTGAAAATATGTAGGATGCAAGAATAAAAACAACGTGTCTATATATAAGTTATACTGAACCTACTTCTTAGTTTTAGTTCTTAAATAAATTTTGTTTGTTTGTTTCATGAATAAATGATTCAATGACTTGTTATTTGAGGGAGATATATAACATGGAGGTAAAGTGCCTTTTCTCCCTTCCTTCTGCGTCCGGCAGTAAATTTCATCGTCGGGAGGAAAAGGATCACTTTTTTCCCTTGGTATACAAATAGCTATTTTCTATACATATCAGAGATAAACGTCAATTATGATATCGAAAGGGTTGAAAAAGGTCAGATATATACAACCGAAAATTATATCAATTTCCATCGAAGGTATATCATCAGGAGTTGTGATATTAAGATAAATTAAAATGGGCTACGCTATTGATATATAGGTAGACATTCAATAAAAGTTGTAAAATGGATAGATCTACTTATTGACTGGTAAGATCTCTAGATTTGACATCTCTTGATCATTTTTGTGGAGTCACATGGAAACAATAGTTTAAAACTGAAAACTATTTCAAAAAGTTCGTCGAGTATTCTTAAACAGGATGTACTATTGAGTTCAGAATACTGAGGCATATTTAAAATAACTCCTTCAAATATCTAAGTGAAAAATTATTTCTTGATCTCTACCCCTCTAAGTTTTTTGTTAAAATAAATGTTTATTCATATCCGGCTAGATTGTTCTTGGTTTCCACCTGAATATGATGTATCTCAAGGTAGGCGGTGCCATTTGAAATTATGGAGTAGGGATGGCTGAGGGTAAAGAGGATTATCATAGCATTCAGTCGATAGGTACTGGTATTTAAGTCCTCCCTAAATATCTAAATCGACCTATTTTTTCCGAAAATTGTGATCAGAAGATAATTATGCTAGTTTTGATATAAAACCCTGTATAATACTCGGCAAATACGATGAATTCACTTCTTGTGACGGAAGTTTTCCGTATTGAAAATGTTTGGAAACAATGTGGTTCGCTCCTTTTCTGTTGTTTAAGTGGCTGGACTGAATACAACATACAACGTATTTCCCTGGTGAAAATTTTGCCTTTTCTACCATAAAACTGAAGTTTAGTACGTACCTCAAAAAGAACAAAACCTGAGAAGTTCTTGAATAAATATGAGACGAGGTTTTCCACTTGGCATTCCTGATAACAATTATCAAGGATATCGCCAGTGGCGCGTCAATGGGCTTATAACACAAAAAAAAATTCATTTCATAATTCGATAGAACTCACCCAAACTAGCTCACCACCGCAAACCGTTTCTTGCTGTCAGCTCCCTACGTTTTATAAAAAATTATTGAAATCCCCGATTTTTCGGACCTCTGAAAACGAGGCGATGATGTGACGTCAAAACCCTGATACTGAAACAAGACTATTTCAGACAGAGATGAATGATACATGATTTCTGACATAGTGATTTGGCGCGAGATCACAGTTGAAAGAATTACTATATCAGTTGTCTCAGTCTCCCTCGGGCGTTTGGTATTTTCTTTCAACTATGGCGAGATGAGGTTTCTACGTCATAAGAGGGTCCGTTTTCAGAAGGTACTATTATTTATGTCCAAAAATAAAACATCCCAGTTAATTTTTCGATCGAATTATGTCGGCAATCATTATTTATGTATAAAAGGATCATTATTAACATGGTTTGAGTTAAAAGTTCTTCTAAGGTGTACACGCCCATTATTAAGGGTATCGCCAGTGGCGCGTGAATTGTGGACAGTGCGGTTTTTGGATCCAGAAAAATCAACGACTAAATCAGAATATAGCTGAAATGACTTTCGAGGACCTATATTGCTCAATTGAAGAGTGAAAGTACCAAAAACTCTAAGTGCCAAATGTATGAATCGGAGATATTCAAGGAAATAATCTCATAATCGCTATTTTCCCATTTTCAACTTCAGAAATAAATTATGATATTCCTAAACTATGAGTAATGATAACCCATGGAACATACACTCACCGGCAAAAAAAAACAGTCATCAAAAAATTTGCCCAAATTGTTAATCCTGTAACTTTTTTAATCCTTGTCCGATTTATGTGAAATTTTGATCAAATCGTAGATTTAGGTTCCGAAATGTTAGCCTGAATATTAGTTTCCTTCGCAAGCTGATGACTTGATCATTATACAGGGAAAAACAAAAGTTATCCTTTCACCCTTTACTTCTTAACGCCCTGTGGCAGAATTGAGTGGTTGAACGTGGCTTCATTATGCTTCGAATTGAAGTGTGGTCCCTTCTGAACACAATTGTTTTTGATTCACGTCAATATCTTATTTTTAAGAGAAGATACGAGTGTTTCAAAAAGTATGGCATTTTTCAATTTTGATGAACAATAATCAGAACCTACATAAACTCATTGAATAACAACTTGTAGAGTGCATTAAACTTATTATTTCTACCTCATTTTCTTAGCACCCACCGGAAAAAAACCTTAATTACAAAAAACAAACAAAAACCAGACCTTCAGTCCTGGAGTTGATCTCTTTGGATGCTCTAAAGGTTCTGAATTATTGTTTTCTTTTATACTTTCCTTGAACACTTGTATATTCTCTCAGAAAGAAGATATTGACGTGAATCAAGAACCATTGTGTGGAGAAGGAACAAAAAAGGATCAGGTACTCTTCAGTTCATAACATGATGAAGCAGAAGCAGGTTGGAGAATGGTTCTGAATTATTGTTTGTATCTTGTATCTTCCCTTAAAAAGTGGTTATCAACGTGAAACAAAAACCGTTATGTTGAGAAGGAATCATTCTTCAATCCAAAACATAGTTAACTCAAGTTCAACCACTCACCTTTTCCACAGGGTGTTAGAAAGTTAAGAGTGAAAGAGTAACTTCTGTTCTTCTCTGTATAATGATCAAACCATCAGCTTTTCTTAGTACCTAATATTCAGGCTAACATTCCGAAACATGGATACACGATTTGGTCCAAATTTCACAAAAATCGGACGAGAAATAAAAAAGTAACAGGGCGAATTATTTGGCTAAGCTTTTTGGTGACCGCTTTTTTCTGCCGGTGAATTCAGATGAGAAATTTGTATCCAATCATAATAAAATGGAATCATTTGATGATCTTACTGAAAGGGTGTTACTACCGAATTGAGTAACACTTTAAGGTTATAAGTGAAAACTGAAATGTTGAGGAAACTACCATCGTCTTTGGAGGTTATAAGTACCAATTACAGTAAAGCTGAACTGTTACTTGTTCCTTAGTTTTCCAATTGTAGGTCAATGAATTTTTCATGGGATGATTTTTGACCGGGATTTGAATAATAGACGGTACACATTTTTTTCGCTCTCCGATATTTTGTTTTCGGGCGGCAAAATATTCAAAGTAACAGATTTCGTACGTTCAATGGTTCTGCCTTTCTCCGCAATATTGATCTCTTTCAATAGCTCTTGATTTGGTAAATGATTCAGTTCTCAGTGACAATTCTGAAAAGTGTCAAGACAAATTCGAATTTGCTATTCATATATCCATTTTTTATGTTGAAAACGGGAGCAGCATTCAATTTAGGTCTCTCTGACTACACAATAATGGAGTAATTGAAGGCCACCTATTCACTACAGTTCAGTGGCACATTGTGGAATTCAAGGATTGTTCCTATCTACAGATGCACTACAAACGTATTCAAACCTCTGTTTCATAGGTATATAGTATATAAACTGGGCGTCAATTGAAACGTTAATAGTGAAATTTGGCATCAAGTTTGACTCCTCGTAATTTCTAAAATATTGAACGAATTTTGAATTGCCGCCCAGATTCTGAATGCATTTTTCATCATCTTTCGAACCGTTCCTCACAGCTTCTTCTGAATTGATCAGGACCCGTGATACAGGGTGAAACAAAGTTTCGTGCATTTTGAAAAAAATTTCTCTGCCCCCCCATTTTGTCAGAAGACCACGATGCTAATATTTTATTAGGGCATTTAATAAATAGCAACCATACCTCGGGACGTTTTCGAGTTTCTGCCAAAAAGTACTGTGGTTTCCGAAAAAAAAAATTTTTTTTTGCATTTTTTTTTAAATGGACTAATTTTAGAGAAGTTCCATGAATGGATGCTTTTATGCATTTCAGGAAATCGTTGGAGCAGATATGTATACCAGGTTACTCAAGAACAATCAATAATTCATATAACTTCGCAGTCTATGATGAAAGTTTTCTACCTTAGTGAGCAGTAAATCAACACATCTCATCAACAAATACAAAGAAGGATACCTAGTTTTTATAACAGCGAATTGTTGAAACAATGTAGGTATGCAAAGAGGTTATATCAATTGCCAATTTTCATGAAAACGTCAGTGTAATTCGGGTCCTAAAAAATTTAAAGATGCCTCGTTCAAATCGGGTCGAAATGGAAAATATAATTGGGTAAGATCACTATAGTGATATAAACTATAATTCAGTACAGATAATTATTATTTCAGGTGACGACGATTAGGATATACCCAAACTCATTTAAGTACCATTTTCAATGAGTCAGTCATAACAATAAGAGACTGATTCATCGTTTTGGTGATACAGGTATAATTAGTCCATTTAAAAAAAATGCAGAAAAAAAATTTTTTTTTTCGGAAACCACAGTAGTTTTTGGCAAAAACTCGAAAACGTCCCGAGGTATGGTTGCTATTTATGAAATGCCTGAATGAAATATGAGCATCGTGGTCTTCAGACAAAATAGGGGGGGGGGCGGAGAATTTTGATTCAAAATGCACGTAACTTTGTTTCACCCTGTATCATGGATCCTGATCAATTTAGAAGAAGCTGTAAGGAACGGTTCGAAAGACGATGGGCAGCAATTCAAAATTCGTTCAATATTTTAGAAATTACGAGAAGTCAAACTTGATGCCAAATTTCACTATTAACGTTTCAATTGACGCCCAGTTTAGTTATAGGAAAACGAATACGGAAGAGAAAAAAAAACTGTTCTATATATTTATTCGCATTCTGATACATCCTGTAACGATTATTCCGTTCCATTGAGATGTTTTCAATCAATCAACCATTTAATTATCTGACGTCCATTCGTTCTTCTATATACTTCCGCTTATCAGTCCTTCACCGGTTCAATAACCATATCGAATTCATCAAGTCTTGCGCGCTCGTCCTTCCCGCTAGACAGCGACACAGAAGATCGAAGAAGGGAGCCTGAATAACCAATCAGGAGAAGGATTGAGATGACAGGATCTTTCGCGAAGAACGGATAGGAAAATCAAAGTCCTTCTGATTTGAACTACCGACTTGAAAGGTTGAAGTGATAGGTTGTGTGAATTGAAGATATCTGGTAGGTCTGGATCTATCTTTATTTTTCTAATGAAATAACTTGTCATCGCAGACATTTGGTTTGTTAGATTTGATTATTACCTATGGAATTAAATATTAATTGATATATTTTTGATCGAATTTCATTTTTGGGAGAGATAATTGCATTCGAGTTAATTGAGGTTACAATTCCTATCTAGTTGTTTCCTATGTAATAATTGGTCATCGATATCAATTTATTCGATATTTGAGTTCTTCCTATATTTTATTAGCACTGGTTGGCAATATTTTTGTAAAATTGCAGATTTATAATATAATAAATCATATTGGTACCATTATTTTTCAGTGAAAGGTTAAGTACCACCTGCCTTGCCGCTTAAATCTGCTTGTTGTACTTGTTGCTATCAACAGCTTCTTTGCTAATTTTTCCTCAATCAATAAGTTGAAAACAGCATCTACTCTCTTAAAAATTTTTCTAGGTACCTATTGGAAATTCGAAACGTCATCGTAGGTTCCTCAGATGTTCATCCAGGAAACCTGAACTGAAGTTTCCTCTGTGTCTCGTCCAGGAACCTTGAACCTACAGGACCTAGAGTCTCGAAGTTGAACTTTGACGTTCAGGCTGTACTTCTCCAGGATTCTTTCTCAGGTGAGCATTTAATTTCTGTTATTATCTTGAGAATTTATTTCCAAGTTATTTTTCTTTCTCTCTGAGAAATAAATGCAACCTGAGGAAGGTTTCCTTCTCTCTATAGCCTGTTCAGTCAACCTTTGTCTGGTTCCTGTATAGGCTTTGCCTTCTTGTGACGAAAGCACAATCTATAGTTCAAGTTTTCTGGAAGTGAGATTTTTCTCTCTATCTTACTGTCAGTATTTTCCTTGGTCAACTCAACAAACCACATGTCAATGCATGTCTATTTCCTTATCTCCAGATATACCATATCTTAATTCCAGACCTGTCAACTTCACACCTGAAGTACTTACCTATTTTCTGGCATTTAACTTTTGAACCAGGACTTGCCACCCTGTATATATATCTTTATACATACCTTTTTCTTTTACTTTCACGGAAAAGTAGATTACCTGTTAACTTCAAACTTGAAAGAGTACCTATTATCAGGCATTTTACTTTTGAACAGGACTTGCCACCCTGTATATAGATATTACCATTTCTTTACTTTCACTAGAAGGTAGTTTTCTTGGCATTTTAGTTGAAGGATTTGCCACCTTCATTTAATATTCCATTTCCATATTTTTTTTGTTGGAATTTAAGTATCGACAATTTATCAAAGTTAAATTTGGTTTTTTTTATTAGATAAATGACAATTTTTTCTTGAAATTTTTGTGTAATAATATATCAATACCAGGATATCTCATTATTCTGATTTATTCAAATAATTTCTCTCTGAGTTGAATATCAAATTCATGATTTGCTTCTCAGTTATTTCCATTTCTAATTGAGTAAATTTTCTCTAATTTTCAAGTGTCAAGTTTTTCTTTGAATTTGATTCATTATACTTTTCTAAGTTCCTAAAATTTTAAATTGGTTGATTTCCATAATATCTACATTCAGAACATAAAACTCAGTAAGCGGTTCAAAGGATATCCTTTTGTCCCTTTAATCACATTGTCGACAACTTTCTGATTCCTCGTGTATTTCCGCATGCACTCTACGTCTATACCTGCTTCGAGGATCCTGGTTAACCAAAGAGGGTTGTGAAGGACGGTAACACCTGGAGATTCCCTACTGAGCAGTCAGAACTGAAGGAGAGGCTATACCTTACAACTTCCATCATAAGTAGCACCCACAAAGTACTTGGTAACTCTGGAAGCAGAACCGAGAGAAGCTGAACTGACTCTGCAGGTTGAACTCCCAATTACCTTAAGGAACCCCTCTTGGACAATTCATCCAGCCACCCAGGTATAATCCATCCAAGTGCCAAGACTTTCAATTGGAATCAGATCGGATCAATAGCTGTTGTAAAGTTGAATGTTCTGAATTTATTTTGCTCCATTTCTCTTGTTTTTTTCTCGTATTTTCACATAATCCTCAATCTTATTTTTTGGCCTTCAGCCACTTCACTTTCACATAATCTTCAATATTATTTTTGGGCCTTCAGCCACCTCACTTTCACTTTTACATAATTCTCAACATTATTTTAGGGCCTTCAGCCACTTCTCCCAAATTATTGTTATCCTAAATTCTTCTGGCCTTCAGCCTATTGTAATTTTATAAAGGAAATAAATTGTTGAATTGAATCTCTGTATATTTGTTTTGTCTTCTCATCCAAGCAAGGTTTTTATTTTAGGAAGTATCTGATTGGCTTTTGTCTTTTGCAAGCCTGGCGCCCAAATATATCGAACAGTCAAATTAATCACCTTAAAATCAACATTAGAATTCATATTACTTGATTACCATCTCAACAGTAAAATTGTAACTTTTGAACTCACACCCTACCGTATCAATCTGAGCAGCCCAAAGGCATAAGTATAAACTTTCATATTTTTTGTTTCAAAATTTTTCAAATTCTGAACTCAGAGTGTGGAGTGTTACACAATTGTCGCTCACAACGTGGGGCCCGATTTGACTGTTTTTTCTTATCTCATCCTTGCTTGACGGAAGACCAAATAAATTATAATTTGGAATTTTTCGATAACAAATTTTGACATATCTGCGTATCTGATTCTGAAGAACTTGGTATTTTAACTTTTTTAACTTATCTCAATTATCTATTTCTCATTATCTATTTTACTTTGATAATTGTCTCTTTTTATCTCTTTTCTCACTGCACTATAAGATATAATTCTGAAAAATCCCAAAAGTACAAGCCTTTCGATTATTAATATCTTTTATTGGTTGTGTTTTGAATTCTATCTTCCAAGTCCAACATGGATCCAAATCATTTGAAAATAAATGAATTGACTTATGAGCTCAAGCTTCGTAGTGTAGAACCTACTGGAAACATTGATTCAAAACGTAAAATTTTGAGAGGACTTCTAAGTCAACAAAATGCTAATCGTAGTTTTCATGGTACCTTCGAGAATCCCTATACACATACTGAAGATGTGACTGAAATGAAAGAAAGTATTGAAGATTTAAAATTAGCTATAGCTTCATTCAGTGGTTCTAAGTTGGATCCTGCCTTCAGAAGAATTTCTAGTCGATTAGCTCATTTGTCAACTCGTTTTAATTATCTTAAAGCTGATGATGAGGATGAAGAAACAGCCAGGAAAGAAATTCAATATCTTGTGTTGGAATTGGAAGCTAATTTCGATTTGAAAGTATCTCCTCCTCCCAGTACCTCTACCCCCACACTCCCAAATAATAACTGCAATATCTTTTCTCCAAATAAATCAGTTGCTCCATACAAATGGAATATCTTTTTCACTGGCTCAAATCAGAAAGAATCAGTTAACTCTTTCTTAGAAAAAGTTGAATTGCTACGAGAAGCACGAGGTGTTTCAAAACAGGAACTTTTTCAGTCTGCCTGTGATTTATTCAAAGGTTCTGCTTGGACATGGTTTGTCAATAATAAAAGTAAATTTCAAACTTGGGATGAACTGGTCAAAGAATTGAAAAAAGATTTCCTTCCCTATTTCTATGAAGAAGATCTAGAACGAGAGATAAATTCTAGAACTCAAGCTAACAATGAAAGAGTAGCTTTATTTATTTCTTCTATGGAAGGTCTCTTCAACAGGTTAACAACCAAACCTGATGAAGAAACTAGAGTTCGAAAAATTCGTCGAAATCTCTTACCTTTTTTTATTTCTAATTTAGCTTTACATGATCCAAAAACTGTTTCTGAACTTTCTGAATTGTGCAAAAAATTAGAAGAATCTCGTTTATGGGCTGATCGCTATAAAGCACCACCCCATCGTAATACTGGTTTGTTGGAGCCTGATTTGAGTAGTCCTTTTAGTGGAGGCAGTACTTCCTTTTCAACTTCCGAACCTTCAGTTCGTAGAAATTTTCCTTCCAGTAATATATCTACCTTATCGAACTATCGATGTTGGAATTGTGACTTGGCTGGTCATGCTTATAATGAGTGTCGAAAACCAAAAACAATATTTTGTTATGGTTGTGGTCTCAAAAATACCTTGAAAACCAAATGTCGTAAATGCAATCCAAAAAACGCGATTCCTGGTGGCGAAAAACTGGACGTTGTCACCAGTCAACCTACCGACAGTCCAGGCACCAGCACAGCCAACTCACAGTCCCAAAATGTGAAAAAATCGAAAAGAAAGCAACACAAACAGGACAACTAAAAACCTCTCTTTGTGAATGGCAAAAATGGTTATCTTATGTTAAGAATTTCTTATCTCCTCCCGTGAATTTAAATCCCCTTTTTGTCATGAAATCCAATGATAATCGTCCATATCTTAATGTTGAACTTTTTGGACAGAAAATTCTTGCCCTTGCTGATACTGGTAGTACCTCTTCTATCCTAGGTTCTACAGGTTTTAGTCTATTACAGTCACATAATATTCCTATTAAATATGAATCTATCGTTCATGTCACTACTGCTGATGGCAAACCTCAGGATTTTTTAGGGTATATCTTAGTTCCAATTTCCTTGAATGGTGTCTCTAAAGAGTTGAAAATTTTGATCATACCTTCTGTTGCTCATTCTCTAATTCTTGGCATGGATTTTTTCAAACTTTTTCGAATTGAAGCAAATTTTAGTACTTTATCTTATTCCTCTATCTGTACTGTTAACACAATCAAACCATTTTCTGAGTTGACTCCCTTTCAGAAATCTGAGCTTGAGGAAGTCATTGACTGTTTTAAATCTATAGCTCCTAAAGACAGACTTGGTCGAACTCATTTGTTGACACATCATATCGATACTGGTGATGCCAAGCCTATTGTTCAACGTCAATATCCTTTATCTCCAGCTATGCAAAAACATTTGAATAAAGAAGTTGATGAGATGTTGAAACTCAATGTAATTCAACCTTCTCAATCTCCCTGGTGTAGCCCATTGTGGTTAGTTCCGAAGCGCTCTGGAGAATATCGTGTATGCTTTGATGGCAGAAAACTAAATGAAGTCACAGTCAATGATAGTTATCCCATGCCTCTTATAGACAGTATCTTGAACAAGTTGAGGGACGCCAGATACCTTACGTCTATTGATTTGACGAAGGCATTTTTCCAGATTCCTTTGGACGAGTCATCTCGACCTAAGACCGCATTTGCAGTCTATGGAAGAGGTCTTTTTGAATTTCTTGTATCTCCTTTTGGGCTCAGTAACAGTCCAAAATTAATGGCTCGTTTAATGGATATCGTTATAGGACCTTCATTGGCTCCTTTTTGCTTTGTTTACCTTGACGACATCATTGTGGCTACTCCTACTTTTGAACTTCATATCAAGATTTTGAAAGAAGTATTTCAACGACTTAAAAATGCCAATCTCACTGTAAACTTAGACAAATGTGAGTTTTGTCGTCCTTCTCTCGTCTATCTTGGTTTTGTTGTGGACCAACAAGGTTTGAGAACAGATCCTGAGAAAGTTTCCGCCATCATTAACTATCCAACTCCCAAAAATACCACAGAAATCAAACGTTTGATAGGACTTGTCAGTTGGTATCGTCGGTTTATCAAAGATTTCTCTTCTATTTGCTCCCCCATATCTGATCTTCCTCATGGTCGCAAAAAGGGCCAACCAATTACTTGGACCCCTGAGGCAGAAATGGCTTTTAGTGAAATTAAATCTCGTCTTACTTCTGCTCCAGTTCTAGCAAGCCCTGACTTCACAAAACCTTTTGTGATTCAGTGTGATGCTTCAGACACAGGTGTAGGTGCTATTTTATACCAAGAATGTGATGGCGTAGAACATCCAGTGGCTTATGCCAGTAAAACACTCACTGCTTGTCAAAGAAAATATACAGTAACTGAAAAAGAGTTATTAGCTGTCATTTTTGGTATAGAAAAGTTCCGAAGCTATGTTGAAGGCACGAAATTCACAATTGAAACTGACCATGCCTCCCTTATATACCTTCATAATCTCTCAAATCCCTCTGGACGTTTGACTAGGTGGGCAGTAAAGTTATCTCAGTTTGATTTCACCATTAAACATCGAAAGGGTTCTTTAAATGTGGTTGCAGATGCCTTATCTCGATCAGTTGCTGATGTATCTGTTATCGATGTATCTACCTTCCAGCCTGATAAATGGTATACCTCTATGGTGAAGAAAGTTCAAGAAAATCCTGAAAATTATTCCTCTTTTCGTGTTGAGAATGGCATTCTCTATAAACATATATTATCTCATCATAATATTGTCAGCAATCTCACTGACTGGAAAATTATAGTGCCTTCTGCAAATAGACCGGAAATTCTTGACTTTTATCATGACAGAGAGACTTCTGCACATTTAGGAATATCTAAAACTCTTTCTCGTATCTTGGAACTGTACTACTGGCCTAAAATTCGCAAGGATGTCTATAAGTATGTGAGGAAATGTCCTGTTTGTGCTGCCTGTAAAAGTTCGAATTTACCTCAAGCTGGTCATATGGGATCCTACAAAAATATTAACTTCCCTTTTCAATGTATCTCTGCAGATTTGTTAGGTCCCTATCCCCGATCCAAAAATGGTAATCAGTATGTCTTGGTTGTCACTGACTGGTTCACGAAATATGTCTTAGTCCATCCAATGTCTAAAGCTACCTCTAAAGGTATAATGAAATTTCTGGAAAATAACGTTTTTCTTATCTATGGTGTACCTCAGATCATCATGGTAGATAATGGAAGCCAATTTGTCAGTAAAGAGTTTAAAAAACTAATGGAAGAGTATCGAGTACAGAAAATTTGGTATAATGCCAAATATCATCCTCAAATTAATTTTACCGAGAGAGTTAATAAAGTCATTGTAACGTCAATTCGCTGTTATATTCATGAAAATCATAAAACATGGGATACTTCTATCTACAAGGTTGCTCAAGCCATAAGGCTAGCAAAACATGATGTAACTGGCTATTCTCCAGCTTTCTTGAATTTTGCTAGGAATATTCCAGTGACAGGAGATTTCTATGGCAAAGTTTCAGAAAATGAAAATAACACCCCTATCATCTCTGAAAAATCACAGCGAATTGATGATGTTCAGGAACTTCCGAAATTATTTGTTGATGTTCGTAACCAGTTACATCAAGCTTATCTTCGAAATTCTCGTCAATATAACTTGAGGAAACGAGAAGTTAAATTCCATGTAGGTGACAGACTTTGGAAGAAAAATATCACTCTATCTTCAGCTCCTAATCATTATTCCTCTAAATTGGCTCCCAAATTCATACCATGTATTGTTTCTAAAGTAATATCGAACCTAGTATATGAGCTCAAAGACATGGATGGCAAAGACTTAGGACGTTGGCACGTCAAAGACTTAAAATCCTCTTTTATCGACAATGATGAAAACCCAACCGAAGATGAATATTTTAGCGCTGATTCCGAAGATTCGGATTGTTAAATATCTCCTATTATCGTTTTGTATCGTTAAATGACATATTAGCCGTTTCTCTTTCCTTTATCGTTTACTTTTTCTATCTTTTGGGCTCTGTGAGAGGGGCCTAAGAATTCTCTCACCATGGCATTTTACCAGATGATAAGTAAAAGTCTTATAACTGGCCACTTCTAGGAATCTTTCCATCATTCAACTGTTAAACCTGTACCTAAATTACCTTCACTTTATTGCATTGTAGTTACTTATCTGCGATTATCTTGAAAGTATCTCATGTATCTTGTGTCAAGAAAGAGTCATTCGAGTGAAAAAGTAGTGCACATGCTGATGTTCCAATAATATATAGTTGTTGATTTTAGTTGTACTTTTTGGAAGTATTTATCTTTTGATAATGCCTTAATGGTATCTTTGAACTTTCAGAACAGAGAACTTTTCAACAAATTTGAAAGACAGATTCTATATTTCCTCTGTGATTTTTTTTCTTCAAGTGATTGATTCAATTTTGAGAAAAAATCTATATATCTTTCAGTAAATTTGGTTATTGGTATCAAGCATTTGCTACTATCTTATCTTATCTTATCGTTTGGACAATATAGTATCTTATTTCGAGATTATGGACTTTTCATTATCGATTTATTGTCAAACGATATTTTTCTCTTATTTGGAGGTGATGTTATATAATTACCTTTATGTCAGTGACTTACTGTTTTCACTGATATTATCTTCTCATTCGAATGTTATCTAATTACCTTTATATCAGTGACTTACTGATATTATCTTTTCATTCGAAAATTTTTGATGACTTTTGTTCTTGTCAGATACTTTACGAATCAATAACGGTAAATCAATGAGCTAATATGTCAAATTTTGTTTCGGTTGAGTTTGAGTTATTTCCGGGTTCCTTCGGTCTGCCTTCATACCTTGTACTGTTCTTCTCTTTTATCTTTTCTATATTTTCCTTAGTCTCTAGAGCGGTGGCACAACTTGAACTCTGTCAAGCTTCATTGGTCTGTTGCTGAATAACTCCAACTCCCTTTGTTTTTTTAAGAGGGTAGTTTCACTAAACTGTTTTATAGAATATCGAATATTCCCTGCACCTCTCAGTTCGGTCTACGGGTACGTTGGTTGTGTAGAGAGCACTTTGGAAAAACTATTTTTTTTTTCCTCTAACGTTATTCACCGACCGACTTTTGATAGTGTCTGCTGAGTTCATTTTGATGAACTACTGGCTAGAGATGGGTGGCAAATGAATCTTCCTGAGCCATCTTGATTCCCAATCAGGTTTAACGCTATTCTTCCTTCGTTTTCCCTTCTATCTCTTATCTTTCCTATCCTTCGATTTTTCATCTATGAGTAGATGAAACACGACATTCAGCCTCTTCTAGGACTGTTTGTAGCACTTTTGAAATTTCAGCGTGACAGTGGCTATACTACTGTTGGGATAGCAGCTTCTCCCTAAGGCTGGACAATTGAGGTGGGTGTGTCCCTGGAGTTTCCCGTCTGCATCCCTGGGGCTTGTCGGCAGGATGTCCGGAGACAGTGTGCTCTTTGAGGAAACCAAAAAGTGAGGCTTCTCTCTCATTCTCGAGATGCGCAATTTTGGTTTTGTGGGGTCAACTTCCATCCCTGATTCCACCACATTTGGTTTCGGACGTGCTGTTGATGAGTTCTGGTGGTGGGGATGGTTTGCTCTTGGGCCATATGCATCCCAGTTATATTTGGTGGTGATTTTTTAGTTTACATAACGATGTAATTTTTTTATAGGTAACTTTTGACGGTTTGAAGTTTTCTGGTATAGATCTTTTCGAAATTTTCATGTCTATTTGATGAGAAGTTATTTCATTCGGAATACCTTGTCTTAGCCTTCATCTTACCGACCTAACTTCTGCTAATTACCTTATGGATTTCAAATTAATATAAATTTTTTTGAAAATAAAATAATGTATTTCCTACTGAATCATTGAAATTCCATATTGAGATAATTCCTTAGAGGAATAACAATTATGAGGTGAAATTTATAATTCATTGAATGTTCACTCAATTTCGAATACAATCTGAAATTCTTATATCTCATTGAATTAATAATTTTTTTCTTTTTCATACAGTCACTCCACATGTTATGAAAAAGAATCTTGAAGATCTTGTAAATTTTGTACATTCTGTAAATACCTTTTGTAGACATTGTTATCTCCTACTCAATGAAGCTATTACTTCGTGAATATCAGTGACATTATTGATTACTGAAACAATGATTCTTACTTGATTTTCTTCTTCGTTTTCATGAATACCTACATAAAGGTGGAGAAATATTTGAATTCATAAGGTGAAGTGCAATTTTCTTATCTACTAGGTTTACTTGGTTTACTAAGATGAAGGTTGGGCTAATGTTTTCTTGCAATAAAAAAAAATTTGTAATCTCCTAGAGTTTCCAAATTTTTTTCACCGAGTTAGGGTGGTGTGTAACGATTATTCCGTTCCATTGAGATGTTTTCAATCAATCAACCATTTAATTATCTGACGTCCATTCGTTCTTCTATATACTTCCGCTTATCAGTCCTTCACCGGTTCAATAACCATATCGAATTCATCAAGTCTTGCGCGCTCGTCCTTCCCGCTAGACAGCGACACAGAAGATCGAAGAAGGGAGCCTGAATAACCAATCAGGAGAAGGATTGAGATGACAGGATCTTTCGCGAAGAACGGATAGGAAAATCAAAGTCCTTCTGATTTGAACTACCGACTTGAAAGGTTGAAGTGATAGGTTGTGTGAATTGAAGATATCTGGTAGGTCTGGATCTATCTTTATTTTTCTAATGAAATAACTTGTCATCGCAGACATTTGGTTTGTTAGATTTGATTATTACCTATGGAATTAAATATTAATTGATATATTTTTGATCGAATTTCATTTTTGGGAGAGATAATTGCATTCGAGTTAATTGAGGTTACAATTCCTATCTAGTTGTTTCCTATGTAATAATTGGTCATCGATATCAATTTATTCGATATTTGAGTTCTTCCTATATTTTATTAGCACTGGTTGGCAATATTTTTGTAAAATTGCAGATTTATAATATAATAAATCATATTGGTACCATTATTTTTCAGTGAAAGGTTAAGTACCACCTGCCTTGCCGCTTAAATCTGCTTGTTGTACTTGTTGCTATCAACAGCTTCTTTGCTAATTTTTCCTCAATCAATAAGTTGAAAACAGCATCTACTCTCTTAAAAATTTTTCTAGGTACCTATTGGAAATTCGAAACGTCATCGTAGGTTCCTCAGATGTTCATCCAGGAAACCTGAACTGAAGTTTCCTCTGTGTCTCGTCCAGGAACCTTGAACCTACAGGACCTAGAGTCTCGAAGTTGAACTTTGACGTTCAGGCTGTACTTCTCCAGGATTCTTTCTCAGGTGAGCATTTAATTTCTGTTATTATCTTGAGAATTTATTTCCAAGTTATTTTTCTTTCTCTCTGAGAAATAAATGCAACCTGAGGAAGGTTTCCTTCTCTCTATAGCCTGTTCAGTCAACCTTTGTCTGGTTCCTGTATAGGCTTTGCCTTCTTGTGACGAAAGCACAATCTATAGTTCAAGTTTTCTGGAAGTGAGATTTTTCTCTCTATCTTACTGTCAGTATTTTCCTTGGTCAACTCAACAAACCACATGTCAATGCATGTCTATTTCCTTATCTCCAGATATACCATATCTTAATTCCAGACCTGTCAACTTCACACCTGAAGTACTTACCTATTTTCTGGCATTTAACTTTTGAACCAGGACTTGCCACCCTGTATATATATCTTTATACATACCTTTTTCTTTTACTTTCACGGAAAAGTAGATTACCTGTTAACTTCAAACTTGAAAGAGTACCTATTATCAGGCATTTTACTTTTGAACAGGACTTGCCACCCTGTATATAGATATTACCATTTCTTTACTTTCACTAGAAGGTAGTTTTCTTGGCATTTTAGTTGAAGGATTTGCCACCTTCATTTAATATTCCATTTCCATATTTTTTTTGTTGGAATTTAAGTATCGACAATTTATCAAAGTTAAATTTGGTTTTTTTTATTAGATAAATGACAATTTTTTCTTGAAATTTTTGTGTAATAATATATCAATACCAGGATATCTCATTATTCTGATTTATTCAAATAATTTCTCTCTGAGTTGAATATCAAATTCATGATTTGCTTCTCAGTTATTTCCATTTCTAATTGAGTAAATTTTCTCTAATTTTCAAGTGTCAAGTTTTTCTTTGAATTTGATTCATTATACTTTTCTAAGTTCCTAAAATTTTAAATTGGTTGATTTCCATAATATCTACATTCAGAACATAAAACTCAGTAAGCGGTTCAAAGGATATCCTTTTGTCCCTTTAATCACATTGTCGACAACTTTCTGATTCCTCGTGTATTTCCGCATGCACTCTACGTCTATACCTGCTTCGAGGATCCTGGTTAACCAAAGAGGGTTGTGAAGGACGGTAACACCTGGAGATTCCCTACTGAGCAGTCAGAACTGAAGGAGAGGCTATACCTTACAACTTCCATCATAAGTAGCACCCACAAAGTACTTGGTAACTCTGGAAGCAGAACCGAGAGAAGCTGAACTGACTCTGCAGGTTGAACTCCCAATTACCTTAAGGAACCCCTCTTGGACAATTCATCCAGCCACCCAGGTATAATCCATCCAAGTGCCAAGACTTTCAATTGGAATCAGATCGGATCAATAGCTGTTGTAAAGTTGAATGTTCTGAATTTATTTTGCTCCATTTCTCTTGTTTTTTTCTCGTATTTTCACATAATCCTCAATCTTATTTTTTGGCCTTCAGCCACTTCACTTTCACATAATCTTCAATATTATTTTTGGGCCTTCAGCCACCTCACTTTCACTTTTACATAATTCTCAACATTATTTTAGGGCCTTCAGCCACTTCTCCCAAATTATTGTTATCCTAAATTCTTCTGGCCTTCAGCCTATTGTAATTTTATAAAGGAAATAAATTGTTGAATTGAATCTCTGTATATTTGTTTTGTCTTCTCATCCAAGCAAGGTTTTTATTTTAGGAAGTATCTGATTGGCTTTTGTCTTTTGCAAGCCTGGCGCCCAAATATATCGAACAGTCAAATTAATCACCTTAAAATCAACATTAGAATTCATATTACTTGATTACCATCTCAACAGTAAAATTGTAACTTTTGAACTCACACCCTACCGTATCAATCTGAGCAGCCCAAAGGCATAAGTATAAACTTTCATATTTTTTGTTTCAAAATTTTTCAAATTCTGAACTCAGAGTGTGGAGTGTTACATCCTCGTATTTTATGTCACATCAATGTCGTTCTGCATCAAACCATATGATGAGAGAAAATCAAAATGTATGAAGGCAGGGGTGAACAAACGAATGATATATCAGACATGTTCATTCATACCCCTAGACTGGCAAAATAAACGCGATCATTTTCGGATTGAACCCGATGCTTCCTCCCAATAAAATTCTGATTTATATTCCATGCATGATAAATAGTTTGCACTGGCGGGAAGTCTAAATATTTGAACGGCAGTCACATGATATAGGCACTTCGACGGGATTTTATACTTTTTGTATTATCTCTGTCTGTGGAAGCTAATAGCTGTTTTTTTCATTTCCCATTTTCCATTTTTTCTTTTCTGGTATACACTGAGGCGCATACTATTGCAGCCTAAAGAATGGATATACTTCGACAAAAGAATACGAACCCTCGTATCAGGAGACACAATATGTCTGTTCTTATACTGTTGTTTCATTTTCCTAACCAACGGCGTACAAAAGTCACATTTCATCATCCTCAAGGAACGACATGATTTTATTTTTGAATGCCTGAAGCTCTTTAGATCTATGTATTAACAGAACGGGTTGTCTAACGAATTTAAAAAAACATTATATCGATGTAACATAATTTCTTTAGCATCAACATGAAAATTATCATGAAGATGTTCTTTCAATACTTTCAACACTTCATATTAAAATACAGACAATACTGTAAATATCATTGTTTTTTCTGTGCCATATATTTTGTATCCCTAATGAGATTTCTATACCAATAACAGATTTTTTATCCAAAAGAATGAAATATTCCAATTGAATTGCCAAAGAATAAATATTTTACAAGTTCACGAATATTTCTATGATATTGAAAGAACTTTAAACCATTGATTATCCTCAAAAAATATTCAAGTGCACAGAACTGTCTTTTGCAATGATAGATATTTCTTCAAATATTATATGCTCTATAACATCATGAGAAATTCCATTTATTATCATCAAAATATCTTTTGACATATGTAGAAAACATGTAAAGAACAAATTTCATCACAACTAAACAAACCTCTTTTTCGATATACCGAGATTTCTCTTGATGTTAAAGACTCCATATTGGGATTTTTAAAGAAATTGATATTAGTATTCACAGACATTTTCATTGGCACTTTAGCAAAACAACTTTTCTATGATTATGTAAATTGATTTTTTTAATATTCACCTAGTATTTTTTACTGTGATTCCTAATGGATTACATGTTTTTTTTTCAGGAATAGTAACAGCGTTTTACTCTGAGTCGGACGTACCAGGTGATTCAACATGAATGTCTTTTCCTCTAGCTCAGTTACTTTTGAACCGATTACAAAATTTGAAAAGATTTCTGATTATTTTTTTCCGCTTTATCAGAATATACAGGGTGCTCGGAACAAACAATCTACAGGGTACTAGTTGATTTTTCCGAATGGGGCATCCTGTATTCCATTCCACACTCAGAGATTTCAAAAATGAATTCAACAATACAGGGTTATATATTTTTTCTGATATGTGGGGTGATTCAATGAGTTGGTCTGTGAAAATTGTGTTGTTTTTATCTTTATCTATATATTTTACGATTTATCTCCGTTCATCCCGTGAATATTCAACAACGTTTTAACGGCTTCAAATCCGATAGTTGTGCTTTTCCTTGGTAGTGGTTGAAGTTACGGGGGTGAGGAAAGAAGACGAGTCGTTTTCTCTCGAATCAGAAATTCATTGGTTCCAGCGATTTTCCAGATTTTCATTTTAACGCCCTAAATCGGGGTGTACTGTTTTCGTTTAACCACCCTGTAAATAGACCCTGTCTGAGTGTGATGAATGTTCATATCACTCAACCAGATGGTACTCGATGGATGATGTTTCCAACATTTTCTTTGTATCGGTAGAAATACTCACACTTGTATACAAGTTGAATTTACATAGTATCAATTTACGTGATGTTGTTTGACCCTCGGTGTGATCTTTGCTCCTAGTGTTTGAATAATATGTAAAAATTGTATAGTAATATCGTGAAAAGATAAATGAAATCCAACATCGTACAAGGTGATGAGCATAATATTGGCATTTATTTCACGTGCTTAAGATACTATCAATCCTTACCTATAGTATTCAGTATGGTCATTGACTATTTCCTGTATGATAACGTTTTGCGCAAATAGGAATAGGTATCTACGAGGAATACCAGAAAAAACATTGTATTTTCACTATCGAAATCACTGAAATATTCCTTGTGAGTCATAAGAACGATTCGGAAAATAACCCAATTGGTTCACCCTGTACATTCTTCAGGCAATTTGATATTTCTGATATTCCTGGATTCGAATTTAACATGGGGACATATAAGGAAATCACAGCTTCTATAGATACATGTTTGCATGTTACATCATGAGTATCCAGTGTTAAATTTATTTTTCATTACATCTAAAATGTCACTATATAATTTATTCACTCTTTTTCCATAGGCGTAGTCGTTATGAGCTAGATCGTATACATGGAACTCTTTGGAACAGTTCAATCTGCTGTACAAATATTTGACATCCTGAAAAAAAATTTGTCAGTCTAATTTTCGAACAATGATATATTTAATTATTTTGTGGCATGAGGACCACCCTGTATCAATGAAAATATTGTTCATGCATTATTTCAAGATTTTCGACTACTATTCGAAACAGCCCATAGAAATTAGAAGGATGGTTCGAAATGTTTTCCACATAAGAAAGAAAAAAAATTCTTCTATACGAGAGACCTTTGAAAATTTTGAAAAATTCAACAGCTTTTGAACTGAAAAGGAATTGTTAATCAGCTGAGGCAGTCTAAAATTATGATGACTCAAATTCATCGAAAAATTTCGATTCAACGTTTCGAGTTTGAGCAGTTTAGTTTCAGGGGTTAGTACCCGATAGCATATTTACAGATGCTTGGGTGTGTGAACACCAAGCTGTTAAGATCAGTTAGGTTTTGGCCAAACAGTACATTTACATATTTTGCATATGCTAACAGATTTGGACACCAGAAGCTATCAGAGTGGATGCAAGGATGAATTCATGTCCAGTACACAACTTCACAGATGATGATACCCTCCATATCGCCTTCTCTTCCAGGGCTCCAATACCAGCCAGGCAAATCAGGAACGAACGAGGAAGAAATGTTGACAACATAAATATGGACTTGGCAACAACTCTCGAATGAGGATCCGATAACTTGGTAGATTTCAATGCAAACAAAACACAAGCATGCCTTTTCTCTAGAAAAGCCGATCTCACTGTGTCCAACATAAGCTCATCAGGAGTAACCATACCTTTGAAGACATCCATTTCGATGCTTGGTATTACTATCAGCAATAACCTTCCTTGGGAAAATCACGTGAGATCAATTGCTAGAAGTGCATCCCAAAAACTTGGTTTTCTGTTTCGGGCCAGGAGCTATTTCACTTCCAGTCAGCTGCTAATGATCTATACGGCACAGATCCAACCTGTTCTGGAATGCTGTTCCCATATTTGGAGTGCAGCAACCAAACAAACCCTGAAACTGTTGGGTTCTGTCCAAAAAAGGGCAATTCGTCTCTTGGGTGATGCCTCGCTCACAAACTCACTCACTTCTCTGGAACACCATAGACAAGTTGGCGATCTGGCTCTATTTTATAGATATTTCCATGAATGATGCTCTTCTGAAGTATCAACAATTGTTCCTTCCTTGGCAGTCCCCGCGAGATTGACCCGTTGAGTTGAGGCTTTGCACCCCTTCGTGGTCACTTTGGAGACCTGCAAAACATCTCTTTCCAAAGACTCGTGCATCCAACGAACAGCGAGGCTCTGGAACATATTGCCGAGGAAGGTGTTCCCCGAGACATATAACCTCCAGAAATTCCTACCTTGTTTTCCTTCGTTCCCACGATGTTCTCTGAACATTACAGGATAACCCTTTTCGTGGGAACCAGAACATAAAAAATACATAGGATGAAACTTATAGTATAGTATGGTACAATTTTGTCGTGGTATTATTTGATGAATGTAGTGACTGGTGCCTATCCTACTAAACGTTTGGTATTCACAACCGACTATTTCTCTGAGTGCTCACTGATTTCAACACTCTGGTGTCAACATACGCTAGCATCTGTAAATAAGCTACCCAGTATATCCTAGATTATTCATTTGTATACATATACGAACCTCGTGGGTGGCTAGGAAATCTCTTTTTCCCGAAAAAATATGTACAGGAACAGAAATCTTCTCGATATCGTAATCAGGAGGTTTCGTCGAATTGTACAATATTTCATTCTTGGCAGATCCATAGTCGTACCACTGGAAATTTCCACCGCTTAGGAATATTTGCGAATAGTGATACAGCGTCTTAGTGGAGGTACCAGATGGAAAGTTCGTCATAATAAGGGGCAAAATATCCTAAAATGGTAATTTTCCTTGAAATTGGTAAAACTTCGGAGTGAATTTAAATTACTTACAGGTCTAACTTGCTCAACTGCTAAACCAGTTGATAGGGCATTAATTATCTGACAAGGCAGAATGAGAGGGAATTTGCTGCAAGTAAAACTCAATATGAATTTTTGCAGCGCTGTGAATTGACCTAAGGCATATAGTCCAAGCACTTCCAAAATTTCCTGCAACATAAATCAAAGACATTATTTTTCAACCAGTCCATCGGATAAAATTTATTGGAGAGAGGTGGATGTCAGCGCAAGAACAATTCTGATTGGTTCAATTAGGTGATACTCATCTTCTCACAGTTCTCACACAAGTGTGTTATTGGAAATAATCATCACTTATAGTACCACGACAGCTTCTATTTCCGGTTTTCAATTGAAGCTAGAGTGGTACTTGGTAAGACAATTTCACACCTAAATATCATTTTGAGAATGATAGGATAAGATTACATTAAATAAAATACAAAATACCGACTCTAGTTAAGTAAAGTTGGTGGACACATATTTTATTACAAAGAAATCGGGGCATTTTGTATATTATTGATGATATTCACATCCATAACATTGTTAGGTTGAATAAAACAAAATTAACTTGCTTCAGTTACTCAAAATAATAAGAGAAAACAAGTTAATAATAGCTCAATGCTTCAGTTTATCACGAATTCCTTTTACTAAAGTTACAAGAAACACGAAGTACTATTTAAAATCAATTGAATTTGCTGAACTATAGGTTGAAATACAATATAATTAAATGACTTTAGTCAAATGAAATAATGAGAAATAAGTCAATAGTAGCTGAATCTTACAGGTTTTCACAAATTCTTCAAGGTAAAGTTGATAGTGATATATTTTCTCACAAGGGACTCAACATAATTCAAAGTTTGATGTAAATGCCATTTCAGCTATAAATGTCAAAAAAATTCCAGTGTAATTTCATGCTGCGTTTGAAATGTCTTCAAGTATGATACTTCTGTGTTCCAACACTGTCAGGGTGAAAACAAAATATGTTTAAATTAGTCAATACCTACTAACTTGCTAATTTTTTCTGATAAATACCTATGTTGACAGGTTTGCTTTTCTAATTTGTTTACAAGTGATTGAAATAGTTTTTCAGAATTATTTAGGCATACGAATCGTATTTTTCGGCTATTCATTAATTCGCTCATGCCATCACATTGTGCTGTTGTCACTCACATATAGTTTTCATTTTTGAAATTTGGTAATTTCTTTGATTTCTCATTGGAATTCCTTCTGCATTAGAAGCTAATAGAAATTTCTAAATAAATGCAAGAAGATTGGATTCATGCAATCAAACGGGAGGACTGGTCTGACATGCTGACGAAATATGATCGTGTGTGTTGTAGACATTCTCAATCTATTAGCAGTATCAGCTTGTATTGCAAAAGTGCCAGGAGGAATTTAAATAAGGAAGGACAGCACTATTTCCTAATGATAACTATGTGAGACTATTATTTACCTGAAAAATCATCTCGCTGCATTTTTTGTGCATTATACAACAGCACAATGCGAAGGCGTGCAACCTAACCTAATCTAACCTAACCTAACATAACTATGCGATGGCTGCCAGTTGATTGCAGCTTTATTACTAACTTGTAGACATGGTTGTAAACTTGAAATATGCTAATCAGATAGAAAAAGACACGGAAGTCAAGGGTGATATATCTATTCCTCAGAATCAAATACTCAACAGTTCAGATTATACAACATTTCTAGGAATCACCATGAATGCTTGTCTAAATTGGAAAAAACACTGCACCCTCGTGATGAACAAACTGAATTCATTGTGTTATCTTTTCAGAAACCTCAGAAGCATTTTAATAGAACAACAATTATTATCATTATATCATGCTCAAGTTGCGTCAAGGTTGAGATATGGTATATGTATGTGGGGTAACTCTACACTAGCATCAGATGTATTTATTGTACAAAAAAGGAATATCCGTATAGTAGCAGGAGTTCCTAGTTCATTTTCGTGTAGAGGTCTATTTCGAACATTCAGAATTTCAACCCTATCTTGTATATATGTTTATGAACTGTAAATCTACGTTTTCAAAATCAAGAATAGATTTCCTTCAAATGAAAGTATACACAATGTGAACACAAGACGAAAACGTGAACTGCATGTTCCGTTTCGTCAATATAAAACAACTTTAAACTGTCCATCAGTGGTAGGTCTTACTATTTTCAATAAGCTCCCTAGGTGTTTGAAAGATACAACGAAGCTCAATAAATTCAGTAACTTGCTGAAGAATTATTTGATTGAAAAATGTTTTTACAATTTACGAGAATTTTATGATTCATAAAATGTAAGTGTATTATTTTGTGCTGTATTCTATTTTATTTCTTCTTATTACCATTTTGTAAACAACGGTGGTGCTCACACATTTTATGGCTTTATATGTACTTTGACGATTCCAATACATGTTATCTGTGTCTAATGGAAAATAAATATTATTATTATCATTATTATGTCTGATGATTTTCTGCGATTTTCTTACTTTGATCAGGGGATAAAACGGAACTGCTAATCTCGCTATGCCTTGTAACGATCTGAGGTACGCCACTGGAGCCAAGCAGATTATTCCCTTTATATGCTCCTTAGCATGATCTCCATGAAGAGTGGAATAAACCAAAACGGACGTACTTCCCATAGAGTGTCCTATGTAAATCAGATCTTTTCTTTTTGTCGACTTGGAAACGTATTGGATTATGGCTGGCAGATCTTTCGATGCTAGCTCGTGAAAGCTAAAATGAAGAGTTAGTTGAATACACTGAATAAAGTGATCGATTTGAGAGGAAAATGTGTTGTATAATAGTTATACATGTATCAAGAAAGTAAAATATGCTTTTTTTACGCTGACGGAAGTAGAAGTTAGTCCAAGGGCGCTAAAGTGTCACTTTACGACCGCAAAATCGATCAGTGAAGTGCTACTTTACGGCCGGTCGTGCATATAGGTGGTTTATTTACCTAAAATTCCAATAGTCTTTCTCGGATATCGAAGAATTGACGTGTTTAGATGAAAATTGTGTTCCTCTGCTGTTTGGTACCCAGAGGTCGATTCCATTAGCCACTAGAGTGAAAGCTGAAAATTTCAAAGGTATAATAAAGGTGATAAATACATTGAATTTGAAACTTCGGAAGGCTCAAGGTGTATTATCGAATAACAACATTGAACGTAGATTACGTAGACCCCTCTTCCTACCCAAAATTCTACTCATCGACAGAACGAAGAGAATTACGGATTTTGTATGAAACCATAGGATCGCGAGGTCTAGTCGTAAGTACGAAAGCGTAGAAAGACTACTGTTGTGTGTATTTTATTTTATTTTTTTATTCTGACTTTAAAAGTCTGAATTCAGACTTCTTTCTCTGAATTCAGACTTTTTTCTTCGAATTCAGACTTTTTTGTCTGAATTCAGACTCATACTACACCATATATACCGGGTGTAACAGGATTATGGTACACCATACAACATTTTTGACAGGATTCAATTTTTTTAGCATTATACCTAACAATATTAGTACAATTGACTCTATCATCTATCATCCCTTCACTAGCAATACCAGTCAGACGAACTAGACAAGCCCAGTCAGCACATCCTTTCGTTGTCAACCACGGAAGATGTCGAACAGCACTTTATCAAAACTCCTTCATCCATAGAACGGCTATGCTCTGGAATTCATTGCCTGAGGAAGTATTCCCAACAACATACAATCTCCGGAAGTTCAAAAAAAATCCAATACCTACCTCCTGTCCCTATCCTCCCTAGGAACGCACGATGTTCTTTGAACAATATAGTAATTTCCATTCGTGCGCTCCAAGCGATAAAAACAACATAAAAACACTCAAATGGAAAATCAATATTAAATCAGTATTGAAGTTTGAAATGTCACTTATATGGTATCACTTGATTCAGAAAATGATGCAGGATTTGAAAATGTAATGATATACAGGGTGTTCCATTCGAAATTCGAAAGTTATTACCACCTCCGGTGGGACACCCTGTATAATCGAAATTATTCTCCTGGTATGCGCCCTATAATACAATTGAAGTCTGCAGAATATCAAAATTCTGACTCAACTGATAACTGAGCTAAAGAAGACGGGAGGTGAGATGTGAGGACCCTGTATAAACTATACTCTCGCTTTTCATATAGGGAAGTCATGGAAACCATCCATTCTCAAAGTGGTTCGGTATTTTTTTAACAGGAGAAAAACGAACTCAAAGTCGGTCGACCTCAATATTTAATATCAAAATTATATATAAGCAGTGTGACTATAGTTTCGGCTCTATAAAGGCCATCTTCAGACACAATTAAAAAGTACCTAGAAAGTCATAACTACAGGTGTTGAACAAAATGGTAGCTGAGAAAGAGATGACATACCTGTTATCAGTAAAAATTGGATCGTTATAATAGTAATCAGTCCAGCCTCACAATCAACAAGATTTGTAAAGCCAAAAGAACATTACAATAAGTAAGTTCAACATCAGTAAAAGTAATTAATTCCTTTTATATAGGGTATCAGTATATTTGAATGAGCATCACATCATTCATTATAGACGTTTTGACGTACTGAACTGCAAATAATAATAAAACTAAAAATTCATCCAAAACTAAATGACGTTTAGAAGGTACTTACTGAAATCAGTGTATTACCCTCGGAGTGACCTAATGTGAATGTGCATTCAATGCAAACAGTCTGAATTCAGAGAAAAAAGTCTAAATCCTGGGATATAAGTCTGAATTCACAAAAAAAAGTTTGAATTCAGAAAAAGAAGTTTGATTTCAGAGAAGAAATTCTGAATTCAGAGAAAAGAGTCTGAATTTATAGGAAAAAGTCTGAACTTAGAGAAATAAGTCTAAATTCAGACTTTAAAGTCTGGATTCAGAGAAAAAAGTCTGAATTCAGAGAAAAATGTCTGAATTCAGATTCTACGGTCTGAATAACGAAATGAAATAAAATACACACAACAGTGGCCTTTCTACACTTTCGTACGTAACATATAAAATTATGAGTTCTGTGGTGTCAACGTCCTACTGTGTATGGCGTCACCTATCTTGGAGCTCTGTCACTAGATGGCGATAGATCTTCATGTATTAGTCGAAGCAGAGATTCCGAAGAAACAACTTCAGTGTAATATACAGAAACCAAATATCATCCAAATCTCACCTAATGAATCTTTTCCTGAGATCATCCAAGAAACTCCATCTACCAGGATACCGTGTTGAAGCAGGGCTGGTTGGCGATTTTCTAAATTATCTCCTATTTTCCGTACTCTGAATATGGTGAGTATATACCCATCTTCAGTCTCTACTTGATGATCTTCAAGTTTGTATCCATATCTTTCGGCAATTTGAAACTGATGAAGAAACATGAAAAATACGGTTTGTTTGTAGATAAAAACTATAGTGTGTGTCCCAGAACCAACTTATCCCCCTGTATTTCATGAGTAGTACCAGACCAAATATGACACTTCTGGTTCGACCGGAATATAAAGTAAAATTGTTTTGCTGAAGTTACGATTCAGTATAAAACTACCATTCCAACGATATCATACTTCCAATACACAATCTATTAATAAAGATTTTATAAGGAAATACTTTCTGTATTTCACTCGTAACGGAATATTATCATGAGAGTGTGTTATGGATGAAAAAAAAAACGATAGCATGTGAGTAACAAAAATTCGATGCCGAAGTTTTTACACGATGATTGTTATGCACACTAACTATATGTTGATGTAAGTGATACTTGCAGCTCCTTAATGAACATCTCATGCGAAGTACCACAAGGGTCAGTCTTGGGCCCAGTTTTATTCCTTATCAATATTAATTCAATATCAAACTTAGAATTGAAAGGAAAACTTAAATTATTTCAGAATTTTGCTCCATATGAGATGGTGAGTGTCAGAATTGGGTTCATAGCACAATATAATGAAAAAATATATTTTGACTAAAATATGTTTTTTATGACTTCATCCTCAAAGATTTCTGACAATATTCATGGATATAAAATTTTTGCGAAATTTTAAGTACTACTACATTTACCTCAGTTGGTATTTGATTTAGGAAAATTAGATGCACTTCCGGTCAAACCGGAAGCATCATATTTGTTCTCATACTAGCGAAATTATACACTTATCAAAATTAATCGATATATCAAATTTGAAACATCCATTCAAAATAACAAAGAAGATACAGTCATCGAGATTATCCATTTAGGCATCCCTGTTTCATTTAGTAATTAATTCATGAAAAAAAATATCTGCCGAGTAATGATTAATAAAAAATCAAAGCTTACTGGAGTAGAATCCACATCTGGATTATAGTAGCAATGTTTCCTATCGTACTGTAGTTTAGCATAGGCCTGGAAATTCGTACATACATTGTTTTTGCGAATTGAAGCACTATATACACACACTGACGTAAATACCAGGAGATACAAAAACTCAATCATCACTCAACTGTATTGAAAACTACAGAGATGTCTGATTATCTTAGTACTTGAATTGAAACAATTTTTTTTATTTGTTTTCGAAGCACATGTTTCCTGATCACTTGCTATAGAATATTCAGCTAGCTCAAATTCAACAGTCATCACTCTTATTTCATAATTATTGAACTAGACACAGAAATTAAAAATAGTGTGCGTTAATTTACTCAATGAAAACAGTTGCAACACTTCAGAAGAGGTTCAAGTTTATGTGATGCTGGATTCTATACAACATTCGAGTAGGTATTGTTGAAATAAACATAAAGATGGCAAGGTCTTTTCATAATACCTGCTGGTTCATTAACAACTTCATATTCGATGTATAACATTTGAAGGTGTACCACAAAAACAGTTTTCAAGTGTATATTATTTTTGGGATTCGAACCATGTTAATTAGTTGTTTATAAGCAAATGGTTTTTTTATTAGGGAAACACCTACATTGATTTGCTTATAAGTAAAGTCGTTATGAGCGATCATACTGATAAAATTTATAGTTTTTTTTAGTTGTTTTTGAAGAATTCATCAAAATGTGTGTGGAATACTTGTAGAAAAATAAAGAATCTATTAATTTCTTAGTATTCCTTGCCATAAGTGGTAGCTAGTGAATCAATGTTCACTGTCCTCGCCTTATTATTGGATTTTTGTAAAATAAATTGAGTTGTTGATGAATATTGTTTCAAAATCAATGAATTAAAACGGGCTGTAGATGTCAGAATATATTTTCTTATTGGAAACAGAGATTCATGCAAGAAGTGACAAGTTTCATTAAGAATTGGAAAACCAATACAAAGTGGATAAGTGTTTGCAGTGAGCATTTCTTGGAGACCAATTTTATCGAAGGTAAATATTAGAGATTATTTAAAGGGCCCTTTTTTTCAACTCATGAAATGTACAGGGTGTTTCAGAGTTGTGGTAACAAGATCCTAGGGGAGATTTCTTTCAACAAAACATGGAATAAAACGTACATACGATCATGGGTCTGAAAATGCTTCGTTTCCGAAAAACAGGGCGTCCAATTGAAAAAAACAAGTTTTTCATTGATATCTTGAAAACGTTTGGGCCCATGTGAATGAAATTCCTATGGTTGATTGAAACAATCATCACATATTTACTGGACCAATTAGATTTGATCCAGAATTTTTAAGGGTGGAGCCATATCAAGCAAGTCGGCATTTTCATTTTTGTAGCATATATAAAAGTCACCCTGTGTTTGTTTTCTCGGGTTCCTATCAAATATTCAGATCAAATCAATAAAAATACAACATTTCTGTTTCATACTCTTCTTTCGTATCCATATACCTGTAGTGTATAAGGATAAATGAAAATGCTAAAATATTATCCAAGACTTCATTGCACATTATTATTTATGGAAACAAAAAATACATAAATGTGAACAATCTTCAAATTTTGTAAGGAATATTCTATCAAGGTATCAGGTAATGTGAAACTGTTTATTTTCGAGAATTTTCGAAACTATTTTCATATGAACTATTTTTCATATTTTGTTGAGAAAATCTTTCCTTGGCTTTTGTCACCACAACTCTGAAACGCCCTGTATACAGACAAATGAGAAATTGATATTCAAATATCCCTTTTTTATGTTGAAAACGGGAGCAGATTCGTTCCCGAAACGTCCGAAGCTAAGTGAATATCTGATACTTTTTATATACCTATATTTCTCTTCTCCAAACCTTTTTCAACATGAATTGTCACTGATAAGCTAGTGAATCATTCTTTTAGGCTATCTGATAGGAAAATTCTTCAAACGCAGTGACATTTTGGCGCAAATCATCTGATTTGTCCCTACTACACGTATATTGAAATGGTATTCATATTTTTATTTTATTGAAACGAGGAGAGAAGATCCAAAAAAATCTGGAATAATTACCATAATACTGCTTCACGCTCAAAATAATTTCGCGAAAAATGGATTAATTAATAAATGAAAAAGTGCTTACTGGTGTTGAATCAACATCCGGATTGTAGTGGCAATGTTTTCTATCATACTGTAAATTTGAATATGCCTGAAAATTTGTGCAAACATTGTTTCCTCCGATCGATGCACCATAGCATACACTAATCACTGTCATGTAATTCAACACAAACACATATTCCATCATCACTCAACTAAATTATAAAAACAAAATTTGAAATTCTACCGACTAACATATAGTCAACTATTAGAGATTTCTTTTCGTAAATAAAAAATGTATGGAGTTCCAGGTAGTCGTTTCTGAAGGTTTATTTAGCAATTATTGCATTTGTTTTTTGATCAGATTTACCAGTTACTACATCAATTAGCACATTATAATTTTTTTGCCTCAATTACATCGATGGACATGCATTGAGTTGTTTCAAGTTTGAAGTCACATCACTACGTTTCATAAATGAACTTCACACAAATACTGAATCCTTCGTTATTCCTTGTAGTATAACTGAAAATTGCAATAGAGAGGATTCAAGTTCACGGCTATATTGAATTTAGTAAATCACTGGTTAAATAAACATGAGATGATGGCAAGGTTTCTACGTGCGGTTTATTGGTAAAATTCATGTTAACATCGAATTTTACTGTGATTACATCGTTTTGACTTTGACTTTGTGTGATATTTTATGGTATGACGCCAGCCATATAAATGATAAAGTAGTTTTGTAGCATTAATATACGAACAAAGGATTCGCCATTTCAAATCACGGAAAAATATAGGAAACCAAAAAAATTTCAGGAGCGATAGCATTTCTGCCGAATTTCCAAAAAAACATCACTCGCCGGAAATTCTGTAATTTATATCTTTTGCAAGAATCATTGACACCAGGAATGGCGAAATGAGGAGGAAATTCTAGGATCACCCTGTATAGTTCCGTACGAAGGCGAAAACGTTACTGAGAATTCCACAGCTGACATTTTCGACCAATCATTTTGTATCGTTACCATGGCAACTGAACAAATTTCTGGCAATTGTTTCCTCTTCCTTAGGAGAAGGAGGATGACATTACACTGGAAACTTTTTGATGTTTATAGGTGAAATTGGCATTAACATTTAACTCCAGATTCCGTTGAATGCATTCAACAGGATGTTTCTTAAGTACGTGTAAAAAATTCACGAGCATGTTGCTGACGTCAAAAAAAGGAGAAAAGTTCGTATAAACATATACCCGCAAGTTTGTTTTGCATGTTCTGGTTTCCACGAGAAGGGATATCTTGTAATGTTCAGAGGACATGTTGAGAACCAAGGAAAATAAGGTAGGAATTGGTGTTCTTCTCGAATTTCTGGAGGTTATATGCCTCGGGGTACCCCTTCCTTGGCAATGTGTTCCAGAGGATCGCTGTTCGTTGGATGAACGAGTCTTTGGAGAGAGATGTTCTGCAGGTCTCCAAAGTGACCACGAAGGGGTGCGAGGCCTCAACTCGACGGGTTAATCTCGCGGGGACTGCCAAGAGAGGAACAATTGTTAATATTTGAGAAGAGCATCGTCCATGAAAATAACTATGAAATAAAACCAGATCGCCAACTTTCCTACGGTGTTCCGAAGAAGTGAGTGAGTTTGTGAGCGAGGCATCACTCACGAGACGAATTGCCCTATTTTGGACAGAATCCAACAGTTTTAGGGTATGTTTGGGTGCTGCACTCCAAATATGGGAACAGTATTCCAGGATCTGTACCTTATAGATCATCAGCAGCTGACTGGAAGTGGAATAGCTCCTGGCCCGAAACAGAAAACCAAGTTTTTGGGATGCACTTTTAGCAATTGATCTCACGTGATTTTCCCAAGAAACGTTATTGCTGATAGTAATACCAAGCATCGAAATGGATGTCTTCAAAGGTATGGTTACTCCAGAAATGCTGATGTTGGGCAAAGCGAGATCGGCATTTCTAGAGAAAGGGCATGCTTGTGTTTTGTTTGCATTGAATTCTACCAAGTTATTGGATCCCCATTCGAGAATTGTTGCCAAGTCCATATTTATGTTGTCAACATTTCTTCCTCGTTCGTTCGTTAGGGTACTATCATCCGCGAAGTTGTGTACTGGACATGAAGTTGCTTCCAACAAATGTTTGATATGAAGTAGAAATAGTGTTGGTGCTAGAATTGATCCTTGCGGAACACCAGCATTCATGGTAAGAGAGTCATATAAAACTCCGTCGACCGCTACATGGAAAGACCTGTTTGAGAGAAAACTAGCTAGCAGAGAACATAGCTGGGGAGGCAAGCCATAAGATGAAAGCTTGGCGAAGAGTCCGTTTTGCCAGACTCGATCGAATGCCTTGGAGATATCAAGTGCCACGGCTAAGGTTTCACCATATTTTTCAATAGATTGCTGCCATATTTTTGAGACGTAAGCGAGCAGGTCACCAGTTGATCTCTGATGACGGAAGCCATATTGCCTATCGTTGATGATACCTGAATGTTCCAGGTAATTCATGAGCTCGATGTTGAGAGCTTTCTCCATGATCTTTGAAATAATAGATAGCAGTGCGATCGGTCTGTAGTTGCTAGGTACTAGGGGTGGGCGATAATGATTTTGAAATATCGATTATCGATAATCATAATCTATCGATATTATCGATTTATCGATATTATCGATAATTATCGATATTATCGATATTATCGATATTATCGATATTATCGATATTATCGATATTATCGATATTATCGATATTATCGATATTATCGATATTATCGATATTATCGATATTATCAATATCATCGATATTATCGATATTATCGATATTATCGATATTATCGATATTATCGATAATTTTTCTACAAATTATTATCGATAATTATCGATAAATCGATAATTTTTTCCACCCCTAGTCGTGACAAGGGTATTTTTATAAAACTAATTTTTTATATTCACTTTCTGGTTTCTACGTAGGTATAATAAACACAACCATTTTGTCATTATGTTATTTTTCAAGGAATGAGCAATTGAATGATGAAATAAAAATATTCCATATAATTAGATAACCCACCTCACTTGATACTTGTTACTCGTTCAACACATAACTAACCAATAAGTTTGCCACCACAACTAATAAGGGTTGCCACGTTGCCAGATGTCAGATAGCTTCATGCAAGTTGCTGTGCTGGAGTCCTATGTTGTTTGAACAGGGCTGATGTACAGGGTGGCGTGTCTTATTATATTCTTCATTCTTACTTCAATTTTTACCAACAAGTATCTGTTTTATACAGGGTGTTCCATATAAGAAACAAAAATACCTATTTTTCTGATGCTCATTCATTTTGATAATTTTCATATCATTGGTTATATCGGTAATTTCGATAATTTTGATATCATCGACATCATTGATTATTTCGATAATATCGATAATATCGAAAATATCGAAAATATCGAAAATATCGAAAATATCGAAAATATCGAAAATATCGATAATATCGATAATATCGATAATATCGATAATATCGAAAATATCGAAAATATCGAAAATATCGAAAATATCGAAAATATCGAAAATATCGATAATATCGATAATATCGATAATATCGATAATATCGATAATATCGATAATATCGATAATATCAATAATATCGATAATATCGATTATATCGATAATATCGATAATTATCGATAATTATCGATAATATCGATAATATCGATAAATCGATAATTTTTCTCCAAATTATTATCGATAATTATCGATAATTATCGATAATTATCGATATATCGATAATTTTTCCCACCCCTACTAGGTACTCTTGCAATTTTCCAGTTGGACGTAAATATTCCCAATTTGTAAGAGTAGTTGAGCAACTTGCAGAGAACAGGTGTTAGTTCGGTAGCACATTTCTTGAGGACAATCGGTGGAATTCCGTTGGAGCCACAAGCTTTGTTGGTGTTGAGTTATTCGTTTCTGAGACTGGGGAACAATTTCAAAATATTCTTGTTCTCGAAAAAAACTTCCGGTAATAATTGGAGCTACCGTATTATTAGTATAGTATAAGTGAAAATTGTGGATATATCGGCCCTGACTATATTCTCGTTCATTTGAGATGCATATCCGTTATTATATGCATGAATCTATATCAATAATTCATGAGAAATTTGTTATTCTTGATATCGTGAAGTGGTAATATCAACAATGTAGTTGTTCGAAGTGGAAATTATTTAATTTCGTAGATTTAATATTCGTGTGATGTAATTGATAGACCCAGATATAGCCTTTCCATTATTCATTTTCCAGATTAACGGGCATATTGACAAAAATATGATATGGCGTAAATTCGATAGTAGGTACTTACTAAGTAAAAGTTATTGTGAATATTATTAGATATAAAGCATGTCATGGCAACACTATTTTTAGTCGTGAATCGAAAAGTGAAATTGATTAGCATAAATATCTGTATATCCAACTAATTGGGTTTTTTCAATTTTATATGTTGTAAACAACTCTATTCCACAAAACATCAGTCATGTTATCGCTTCGTCTGACTTTTCAGATATTTTGGTGGCAAATTCCAAAAATAGTTGAATTTTTTTTCCAGGTATACACCGGATCAATGAGTTTTTTGGGCATCCTAGGCTGACAACAAAATATGATATATTTTTTTGTGGAACCCTGAAGATCGATAATTAACAAGTGATGCTCCATTTTGCTCAATTTTTATCATCAGTTTGCTTTCAATTTCGGAAGCATATCATTGAATATATGGCAAAAATCCAAGTGTTTGTTAATTCCTTCGACAGTTCTGAGAATATTTCGTTTCATGATGATTTTCGGGAACCCTCTTTTTATCAAAGATACAGGGTGATTAACATTTTCCAGACAACCATTTTTGATAATTTCGAAATTGTCAATAGTCTAAATGAAATTTCCTACTACACTGTGTTCACCATATTCTTTTCTGAGTAAGCTGGACTAGAGGGAGGTACTCATTTTCAACTGTTCTTGTAGATTGAGTATCATTTAGATGTTTCCTTTGACTATGAGATGTCGTTATTGTCTTAAATGGTATTCGCCATGTATCTCCAAAACAAAACGGAATTTCCAAAATCATCAGGAGACGAAATATTCTCAGTATAGTCCAAAGAACAACCCCTTGAATTTTTGAAGCAAGTTTGATATTCATTCATAGGTACATTTTTTCAAATTTCGAGTTCTGATATTATACCTACCATATCTATTATTGTGTATTCACTCTCATATATTATCTACTATATACTATCAAAAGCAGTAAGCAGTATCTTCACCATAACCCTCCCCTGGTAATAATTATTTCACTACACAGGGTGTTGCGAAAGTCGACCGACAACGCTTGACAGGGGATAGCCCTCGTGATTTCATAATCACTGAGATAGGGACATACGTCTTCAAGTGTTCAGTTCTCGAGATACAGGGCGTTGAAGTTGAGAAATTTGAATAGGTTTTTCGCAATATCTCAAGAAAAATTCAATATAATGCATTCAAATTCGGTTTATGGTGTCATCTTTCCATGCTTATTTTTTTTACCAGAAAGACAGGAAGG
Organism: Phaedon cochleariae; assembly: GCA_918026855.4. NCBI lineage: Eukaryota > Metazoa > Arthropoda > Insecta > Coleoptera > Chrysomelidae > Phaedon > Phaedon cochleariae. The sequence continues at coordinate 35,158,274 of OU896721.1, forward strand.
TAGAATTTTACCCAGAAGTGCGCTACAGAGGGTTGTGATAACTTTTCCTCCCATATTTTCTACGCCACTGATGAAATTTCGATTATTTTCAATTTCTCGAATTGATTGTTCAATTATGTTGAGAAACTGCATCATCTTCAACTGAGCTAAAATCAAAAGTTATCGAGAAGTTTGCATAGTAATTTTTCATCTTCTTCAGTAGTAGAAGAAAACAAACATTTTTGTTTTGTCTTTATGCGTGGAATAACTATTTCTGTTCAGCTACAGAATGAGATCTGAATAGTATCTGAACTACTTAACACGAAAAAATTTTTTTGAAATTTTCTACTACTGAAAATGATGAAATATTACTATGCAATATTTCGAAAACTGTTCATTTCAGCTCAGTTGAAGGTGATACATTTTTTGAACAAAATTGAACAATGAATTCGAGGAATTGGAAATAATTGAAATGTATTCAGTGTCGTAAAAAATATGGGAGAAAAGGTTACCACACCCCCCTGTAGGGCACCATTGCATAAAATATCCGGAATGGCTTTCTGGTCAAAAAATGACCCATTCGAAGATGAAACCATATACCGGAGTTGAATGCATTATATTCAATTTTTCTTGAGATATTGCGAAACAACTATTTTTATTTCTCAACTCAAAAGCCCTGTATCTCGAGAACTGAACATTTGAAAACCGTATCTCCCTATCTCAGTGATTATGAAATCACGAGGACTATCACCTGTCAAGCGTTGTCGGTCGAATTCCGCACACCCTGTATATCCGTGAATTCTGAATCAGGAATGATTCGCGGAAATTATCAGTCGTCAGTATAGACGTCTTTTTTTTTCACATTGTCAACCTGTTGGGTGAAACGTAATAGGGATTCCATTTCGTGCAATCCGGAAGATGAAAAATAAAATCCACATATTTTCGATTGGATCAATTTCATCAGCCGAATGACCACTGGGGTCTTAATGACCCAAAGGCACGTATTTCTAAAGTGGAAAGGTACAATTTAATGGTAAACAATTAAGTTGTACCAAAATTAGTATCGCGCTTGTTTGTCCCTGGTTTCACAGTAGATTGCCTCGAATATCAATTTCTGAATATTATTCAGTTTGAAACAGTCATACTGATTACAGACCTCCATCTGAAGGTACTGACACTTACAGTGGTGGCTGGTAATCATGATTTCGGTACTCGGTCTAGTACTAATCATTTTGCTGGCTTGCCAAATAGTGAGTTGTGCATTTTTTCCTCGCAAAAACAATGTTTGCAACAAAATACCAGACTATGCGACACTTTTTATCAATGATAAGAATTGTTGGTATAATCCTGATGTGAGATCATCAATGGTGAGTTCAATATACTGTCTCCTAAACACGTTTTTCAACTATTATTGAACGTCCGACAACATTGCAAAACTCATTGATACTCCCAAAAGTTTGAGGCAAACTTCAATGTTTAGTGTCTTTCAAGATTCTTCTCTAATTTCGTTTGGTTTTTTTTCTTTATTAGTTGCTCATTCCATTTATCGCCACTATTTCGGTAACATCCTGTGGATAATAAGGGAAAAATAGTGAATATCAGAAAAAGAATTGGGGAAATATTATGTCGAAATAACATACAATTGAATAGAGAATAATGTTCAGTTGCGTTTTCGGGTATATGAATTTGTTTTTGAAAATTCAGCCTCACAGAAAATGTTTCCTTTCCATGTAAAAAATTTGGTGACTTCAAATAAGAGAGCTGTTCCTTTTGAATATTTGTTATTGAAAAAATAGTGAAAGTGTTACTGAGGATGAGCTATGAATAATTGAAAACTAGTCGAGTTTTTTAGGGGTTGATCTCAAATTCTCCTTGAATTGAAAGTTTTATTCGTAGATGATAATGAAATTTGAATACAATTTGAAATGTATTTATCAATAAAAACATTTCTCGAAAGGATTTGAGGGAGATTAATACACAACTACAGTATAAAGTTTGGTTTGAAAAACAAACGACATCGAAAATTATCTGAAGGTAGTGACAGTGACAGTTGTCAAAGTATAGAAGTGTGTTCATTGAAAGCAATAAAGTGCATATTTCTCATCGGTTATTGGTTTATCAACAGTATAAACACGAAAGCCTTTTTTTCTCTTCTTAACGAAAATATTTGCCAATCAACAATTTTATGAGAAAAACTGTCATGGAAAACTGTTGTCTAATGTTAGTTGTTCGAGAGGACTGATGTGAAATTGTTGAGTTAGGAAGGAAATTCATCTACTGGAATTTTCGATATTTGTGTGTGTGTCTACAATTTTTCCTTCAATTTTCATATTCATTTCGCATAATTTTTTTCTTCATGAGATATACAGGGTGTCCCGAAATAAGCCTGACAAACTTCACCAGCAGCTTCTACGATCAAAAATAGGAAGAAAAGCTTCAATGAACATGAGATGAAAAACTCCTAAGGAAGTAACGGCCCCCTGAAGATGATATTTCTTGAGTATTTCCGAAACTCCATGTGATCAAAAGGTAATTTGGTACAAGAACTGAACTTCCCATGCCCAACGCAGTGAGAATGAAATCATTCCAAAATTTCACTCAGGAGTGTATTATACAAGGTGGGACCACATTAAATATTGCTCAAAATTTTTTTAATGCATATTTTTAGACAATTTGATCTCGGATTATGGAAATCCACACCTCTCTACAAAAAAATGGTACTCTTGTTCCGTAATGATCAGATTAACATTATTGAATAGAAGCGAACCAAAAATACATATCAGATAATATGCATAACATTGCAATGAGTCGTACCTAGTGGTAATTAAAAAAAATGCACAGAAATTGAAGTGGTTTCATCATCATTTTTCTATTCCACGCGCCTCGATGATATGGTTTGGTGAAAAAAAAGTAGTTAATTTTTTTGAAGTTAATATGTTTTGAAAAATGGCAACGTTATGCATAAGATGTGAATGTATTGATATTTTCAAATCGTTTTGAGTCGAAAATCATACATCTGATCGATGCGTAACAGCATTTTTTCTCGTGGAATGTTGTAGATTTTCATAATTCAAGATTGAATTGTCGAAAAATATGCATACAAAAAAGTTTGAGCAATATTCCTGAATGAAACTTTTCAATGATTCATGTTCACCGCATTGGGCATAGAAAATTTAGATCTTGTACTAAATTGCATCATTTTATCACGTGACGTTTCGGAAATATTCAAGAAGTATCATCTTCAGGAGCACCCTTTGCAGTAGCTTCCGCAGGAGGCATTTCTTGACTCATGTTCATTGTAACTTTCATTCCTATTTTTGGTCGTAGAAGCTGCTGGCGAAGTTTGGCAGGCAAATTTTGGGACACCCTGTATATGTATGAAAATTCAAATTTTGTTAGGACACAACATTTCTTGGATCGTCAACAGCAAGAATAATCATTTCCATGATTTATTAGTTCGTTAGTGGATATACAGTGTCATTCATAAAGTCAGCATCATATGGGAAACACTTTTATTAATGACTTATTTTGAAATTCGAGTTGGACGTCAAGTTTTGCTTCAAAAAAGATCAAAAATGGCCTACTCAATCGGGGTCACGTGACTATCGCTACATGTAAAAAGTGACATTTTTTCAAATTAATCGCTGAAAGTAGGCTTATTTGTTCGAATATCGAAAAAAATTTACTTGAAAAAGATGTTTCTATTTCAATTTTACATATGTGACTCGGATTTTATCTTTCTATTACATTTTTTAGATTTCGATATTTTTTGAAAATTTTCGAAATTTCTGTTATATTAGAAAAATTGTAATTCGATAAAACTACTTCATACCAGTAGCTCCATCATGCTACTAACTTTCAATTACTATTTATCACTAATTATCGACAAAAATATGATTTTCTTCAGAAAATGATAATCTCCGCTTCAAAATTCTGTTATGTTTGATGCAAACATAACATCAAAATGCTGTTATGTTTGAGTCAAGCATTTAGAAACGAAATTCATTTGAATTTATTTTCTCAGTACTGGAAAGATCAGTTTAAATGAATTTCGTTTCTAAATGCTTGACGATATAGGTATCAACTTTGCATCAAACATAACAGAATTTGTAAGCGGGTATTATCATTTTCTGAAGAAAATCATATTTCTGTCCATAATCAGTGATAATAATAATTGAAGGTAAGAAGCATGAAAAAGCTACTGGTATGAAGTAGTTTCGTGGAATTAACAATTCTTCAAATATTACAGAAATTTTGAAAAATTAAAAAAAAATTAAAATCGTAAAGTTGCAATTGTAGGATCAAATTCGAGAAGCATGTGTAAAATTGAAATAGGAACAACTTTTTCGAGTAAACTTTTTCGATATTCGAACAAATAAGCCTTCTTTCAGCGATCAATTTGAAAAAATGTTACGAAAGTCACGTGACCCCGATTGAGTAGGCCATTTTTTATCTTTTTTGATGCAAAAACTCAACGTCCCACTCGAATTCCAATATAAGACATTAATAAAAGTTTTTTCCATATGATGCCGACTTTCTGAATGACACTGTATATGGTGGATATCGAAAAAATTTTACAGGGTTGCATTTGAAGAACAAGTTGGTTATAGACATTATTCTTATTATTTTGATTGCAGGAAGAAATCTTGAAGAGAAATGGTTACAGGGCGGAGAAACACAAGGTGACGACTGAAGACGGATACATCCTGACCATGTTCAGGATTCCTGCCACATTTCCTGCTGACCCAGTGTCCCAAGGTCGACCCATCCTGATACAACACGGTATCGGTGGAACAGGGGTTTTTTGGATCCTGCAAGGGCAAAATTCACTCGGTATGGTGCGTTTGTTATTGAAAAAATCACCTTCTGCTTGCAATTAACTTTTAAACCGGTTCAATAAATACATGATGATTGTGAACTTGGCTATGCCGAATTGGGTCATTGAACACTGCAAACGATTATTGGATATAGAAGGGATTTTATAATTTGTTGAGAAAGCAGTGAGGTGTACAGATGTCATTGATAAGAAATTGATGAATGTTTCCTCGTTTTTCCTTCTTAGCTGATTAATTAATTCTAATATGACGAAACATATCACGGGTGATTTTTCAAGGTGGCTTACCTCTACTTATAACTATTATATTATTATTGGAGGCAGTTGAACGAATTTTCGGAGCTGTGAATTATAGTTCAATTGACACATTTTGACATGTTTACTCGCTTTGGTAAGCCAAAGCGAAAAAAACTGAGTTTTTATCTTACTTTTTTCAATATCGTGAGTTATTTTTGGATGATATTTTTGAACTCAATGAAATCATTGGCAATCTCCTGGAACCAATTAGGTTATGGAAAATATTCTGATAATATCGTCTAAGTAATGATCTTTGGATTTCCAAGCCTATCAAGCTTCGAAATGTTATTTATTGTATTCGGGCCACAGCCCATTTCATGTATTTCAATAAAATGCAATTCAACAGGCAATCAATGAACGAATATCCAATTGTGATACATAGTTGAATGGAGAATTTCAAGGCGAATAAGATAGGCTACAAAAATATACAGGATGCTATTCGAAAATGAAAAGTTAGGTCTACTATCAATCAAACAGGTGGTTGAAAAAAATTGTCATTCAGTTCAAGGGAAGCGCCATCATCGATAATATAACCCTTGTGAATTTCAAATTTTTATCTCTTCAAATAAAAAAACTACATGCTGTTACATGTCTCCTGTGTCACCCATTATATAGTATATTGTATATCAATCGGTGTCTGTACAAATGGAAATTCAACCTCAAAACGAGCATCCATAGCATACACGGAAAAAAAAGTTTTGTTGCGCCAACAAAATACTTTTGGTCATTTTTATTTTGTTAAATTAAACACAATTTTGAGGAATCAACAAAGTATATATTCATTTCTTATTCAAAGAGACAAAATAATTTGATTCAAATATTTGCTTACTTGAACAAAAGTTTGATTTCGTTCAACAACCTTTATGGTTGAAATAAAACAAATTTTGCTGATCCAACTATTATCTCATTGTTCGATCAATCATATGTATGAAATTAATTTTGACAAATATCTTACTAAACACAACATCATATTTTGTTGAGTCAACAATCATTTCATTGTGCAACCAATCGAAGGTTTTTTTTCTATTCGACAAAATTGAATTGATTATGACAACATTATATTTTGTTGATACAACTCATCACTATCACGAAATATGTTGTTATTTCAATCAAATTAGTTTGTTGAACAGAACCCACAAAAACATTATATCAAACAGATATTTTGTTGAATGATTATCTAGTTACATTTTTGCCACCAGGTGGCGGTTCTTCCAATCTTCCTACGCTCGCCTCGATTGGGGTGTACATATACCTACCTAAAACATCCGTTTATAAAATTATATTAGGCTGTCTGAAAATTTCATATGACGCTCATTCAAGATAATAAATAGTCTTGAATCAACTGAGGAAATTTATCTCTAATTTCTCTTAGTTTTGAAATTCAGTTATTGGATTTATTTTATTATTCAGCAAAATATTTTGTCAATTCAAAATACAATTTTGTTGATCGAAGAATATATTTTGTTATTTTAACATAATTCACTCTCTGAATAACTGAAAATTTTGTCACTTGAATGAGATGATATAATCATTTCAATCAACAGAATCGTTCATAAGATTAGAATATTGTATTATAGGAACAAAATAGTCCTTGTTCATTCAACCAACTCCTGCTGTTAATTTGAATAGTTAATAAGTTGAATCAAGTTTCAAACAAAAATTCTTTTCTGTGTAACAGCAACGGTAGTCAAATGTTCATATTATCCAGGTGAACAAAAAGAATCAGAAACAATTAAAAAAGGGACGTACGTATATTATATTTTCGTTCATTGATATTTATTATTCAATTCAAGTATATCAATCAAATTAGGTTCGATTTTTATTATTGTTGTTTGTTTGTTTTATTATTGTTATAAATAATGCAATTCCACATCAGACAACGGTTTTTTTTGGTCTCGTAGTCCTGAAATTCAATCAAAACCAATGGGGGATCACTATTCGTTATGATAATCCTTAATCGATTAAAGAATGAAATACAGGCGGGTCATTTCTGGTCAAACCGGAAGTACGACAAAGCAAGTAGACATGTCAAATAACGTTAATTAAACCATCATTCACAACCCCCAAATTCGGTTTCACTACTTTCAACTACGTCAACTAATAAATCAAATCATATATTTCTCACAGTTGTTTCATATATTCTTCAAATTGATTTTCATGTTAAAGAATCTTTAGAAAGTGGAATATTTGATTTGGAAAAATCGAATTTTTGTTTTTCAGCATTCTTCCTGTCAAGAAATGGTTATGATGTGTGGCTATCAACTACAAGAGGTGGAACGTACTCTAATAGACACGAAAGACTGACAACAGCTGACCCTGAATACTGGAATTACAGGTAACATCTAGCTAGTTCATTAGATTTTTTTTTTCGTCTCTTCTAGTGCACGAGAGGAGATTACCATAATGCTCGGAGAAAATCGTTCGTTTTTTGCGGTGAGATCAAAGGATTAGTGAGTGTGACATCACCCACCAAGCGAATGGATATTCTCCCAATGGTATCTAAAAGCATCAGCGTATGTTTGGGTGCTGAACCTCATACGTGAGAACATTATTCTGAAACTGGCCGTATCTATGCTTTAGATCATGAGAAGCTACTGAGGTGTGTAGTAGCTTCTCGCACGGAACAAAAATTTGAGATTTTTTGAAGCAGATCTCGCGATGGATCTGACATTATTTTTCCCTGGATGAGTAGGTATTGCTGATGGAAATACCGAGCAGATATAATGGACTTGGTGGGAATGGTGATTTCAGACATTGTTATATCAGGCATATTGTATTTCGCCTTCCTAGAGTAAATACAGGCTTGAGTTTTGGTAGAGTTGAATTCAACAAGGTGGTTGTTGTAATAATTTTAGCAAGATCTTCATTGACAGCGTTGTCTTGCTTTCGTTGTGAGTTCTTGGTTTCCTGAAAAGAAATGGGAATTCTGGAAGAAAACACAGATCATTGATATGAAGTCAAAACAATGTTGATGCCAAAATTAATCATTATTTCAAGAGAACAAGCCTATGAAAAAATCAGAAAAATCATTTCCCAATGAATGTTAATGTCTATAATACCACCATTGAACCCTCAGAACGAAGCAAGTTTTTAGGAATACATTTCAGATGAAGCACTATGCTGGAAATACCAAATCAATCATGTGTGCAAAAAATTATCAAGTGGGTATTGCGCATTATTTCAGTTGAAAAACCAGCTCGACCAAACAACCCTGATCGACGTTTATTACGCTATCATAAATTCACATATTACGTATAATATTATCCTATGGGGAGGAGCCACTGGAATAAATAGATTATTCATAGCGCAGAAGAGGGCAATTAGACTTATATTTAACTTGAAAAAAACAGACTCATGTAAACCATATACTTCAAGAAACATTCATTATTGACTGTTCCGTGTATACATATTCATAGCTGTGTATGCTATATTAAACGAAATATGAAGTTTTTAACAAGGAATTGTGACAATCACCGTTACCAAACAAGGCATGGTGAAAAAATAATCATCTCAAAACATTCGATTAGCCTATATGAAAAGACTCCTTTATGTATTTGAATGTTTTGATTTTTATATTCTGATATTCAATTCTCAACTTTTTGTAGTTAAATGTCCCCAATGTACTTTGTTTGTGATTCTTCTATGGATGTTATGATTGTTTATTTTTGATATGTAGTTTATATTACGATTTAATCTCAAATATTTTTATACTTCTCGACTGACATGTCCTATTTCATATGTATATGAACACAAAGGATGAATAAATATTCTATTTTATTCTATTCTATTCTATGAAAGGGCCTCATTTTCCATTCTGAACGCAATAGTTTATTTAGTTTGCTGAAAAAATTTTTATTCTAGTTTTCATGAGCATGGAATTTATGACTTGCCAGCAATGACCACCTACATATCGAAAATTACTGGGAGAAAGGGCGATATCACTTACATAGGTCACTCGATGGGGACAACGATGTCCTACATTTACTCGATATTGAGGAAAAAGCACGCAGAAGAACATTTGAACGGGATTATATCATTCGCACCTGTGGCTTACACGAGGAACGTCAAGGGATTGTATAGATTTCTTTCTCCATTCGCAGATACACTCGTGGTAAGTAGCTACTCAAAGATTTCGAAGCATTTTTTGGGTCATATTTTTCTTTGAAAAATTCGCGAGACAATTTCTCCCTGGATTTCCTTCAATTTTTGTACTCCACAAACCATTCCACTAAATGAAGAAGTTGTCTTATTTGGTTTTTATCAAAATGTGCAGCAGCAATTTTGCGTTGGCAAATTTCCCTGACAGTCACAATATGATGGTATTTATCATTTAGCAAGTTAGGACAAATTTTTATACATGGTGAGTCAAGAGGAACTTTACAGAGATAGTTTAAATAAAGTAAATCCCCATTTTTTTCCACTCATTAAAAAAATGGAGCTGATTTTATACATTTTTTCATACAGATGATGCCATGTCTCTTCAAATATACAGGGTATACAGAAAAATATATTTTTAAATGGAATGCGCCGTATATTTTGTAGATTTAAATTCCTCAATTCATCCTGATTTCGAATATATGCTATAACGGATCCATATCTATCAAAATATACAGCGCATTCCATTTGAAAATATAGAAATGTATATTCCCGCATACCCTGTATATTTGAAGAGATATTGCTGCACTGTTACTATGATTGGAACCTGTGAGAAAAATAATTGTATAAAATCAGTTTCAAAATTGTTGGAAAGGATAGACAACAGAAAAGATAAAGAGGGGTTCATTGGTTAATGAAACATGATGAAACTAACCCTGTACATACTCCTACCACGAATAGATTCCTGAGAGGAATATACCTGATAACTAGAAATTGTCTTCTCCTTTTCTTTATTGAGGTGATTTAGGGGATTTGGCAAAAATAGCTTTTGGCCCTAACTTCAACAGCTATTTCGATTTTTCTGTATTCTTTATGGAACATTTTGCTACTGATTATGTATCCAGAATCGGAAAAATCCGAGACCGTTCTTGAACAATTTTACTTGGTTAGTTCAAATCAGATAGTTCATCCTTTATATGGTTTTTGTAAACTGTGACAAGAAATCAACAAAGGTCAAAAACAAACAACAAAAATAAAATATTCGAAACTTTTCTCACACTCTCACTGAATATTAGAAGAAAGACAATAATGTTTCAGAATAAACGAAAGTTTGGCAAAATATATATATTTATTTGGAAATAACTACAAGGCAACGAGTAAATTTGTAAAGTTAGACCTACATTTTCAATGCTTCAGTTCGATGGTAGATGGTAATATTTACCCTTCAGATTGAAAAGGAATATTGTCAGATATATTATGAATCTGAAATAAATTATAGATGTGAAGGAATATTCTGAATACGTCGGTCGATTAGACAGTAATAGCAAAATATTCCATGAAACAAATCAGACGTGTAGAAAGAGCAGTTGGTATGTTATTACGAAGAAATATTTTGCCAAATCTCATAATTCACACTTTATATTAGTCAAGAAGATAAGAAGGCACTTTCTGATAGTCATTAGGTTTTCCCCCTCAGGGTCCACTATTCATGTTAGAAGTATGTACAGTTCCTCATAAAGTATTATTATAAAATATGGCAAGGAATCATCATGGTTCTTGTTGTCTGGAAATTTACTTCTTTTCACGCTTTGGACAAACTTTCATTTCATTTCCACTATAATGATAGACCAATGGTCCAAAATACGTCCACGTATGTCCCATTTGATGATATCTCAATATGAATCAAAGATGTGGCGATGAGTTATTTTTATTATTCAAATTAGTGATAGTTGATGTGAGTTTTTTCTTCAATTTCAGCATTTGTTGAACGGCATCGGGATTTACGCTATAGGAGACCTACCGATTTATTCCAAAATAATATCAACGCTGTGTGGCACTTATCCCAGTGTGATTTTTTGCGAATTATCAGTGGCGCTAACAAGTGGTTTATCAGTAGAAGAAGAAAGACCCGTAAGATTTTGAGTATAATAGTTATTCATACCCCAAGGTAGTGTATTACTCAGGGACCAAGATTATATCCGGAGGCTTCAGTCGAGGGCTATAACCCAGCGAGCACAAATACATCTCAGAGATGTTGAAAGTACGAGATTTCGAGACATTGAACCTCCACTGCGATGTTCTGTTCACACATGGATAGAACTATTATAGAACAGCCAATGTCCGCCGCAGGCGGCAATTATCGAGATGTCCTTGATATGTCACAAAACTACCTTCTCCCTAGTTCTTTTTAAAGCCTTTTCATGGACACAACAGAACATTTTCAACGCGTCTTGCGCACATTGAATCGCTGTAAAAAATCCATTTTCGAGGTACTTTTCTGAAGCCTTTTGTCAAAATGAACTTTTGCATTAGGGTTCCATTTCCCTTGAATGAAAAAATGCATTAAAAATAGATTGAACATAAAAATATTTTCTTGATATGAAATCACTTTCTTAATCGGTTTCTGAGTAGTGCTTACTACACACAGACATATAATTGGAAATAGGTTTCCCAATTTTTGAAATGTTCTCCACAATGCATAATTTTGCAACTGCGGAGAATCTGTGTATTGATGAATTCGTACTCTTATGTATTGATTACACTGAGGCACCGAACAACACATCTTGCATCTGATGGTCATTATTACAAACTAAATAAGTCTTCTAACACAATAAACTTCACCAAATTCCTTTCTGTTCGTTAGCAGCGTGATGAAGCGTGACACGCTGCAAACGCGAATGCCAATTGCGAACAAGAAGAACAAAATCGAAAACAAATCAGAATTCATCGTATTGTGACGTAAGCATGAGACGTTGTGGTGGGGCAAACAAAAAAAGGGCACAGAAGAACAAAAACAATACTTTCAGTATCCTTCTAAGACCTCTTTGGGAAGTGCATATTACGCCTCAAAAAAACATCCTCATGCCTACATTTCTAAAATATCCCAAAACATTCCAGGGATACCTCTCAGTAGGCAAACAAAAAATTGCCACAGAAGAACAAAAACAATACTTCAATATCCTTCAAAGACCTCTTTGGTCAGTGCATATTACGTCTCAAAATAACATCTTCATGCCAACATTTTCAAAACATCCCAAAACATCCTAGGGATGTTTGTGCTCGCTGGGAATATCCTGTGGTAATCATATTCGCCACTACCAAGGTGTATATTGCATTTTTTTACCAATGGCAATATACACTTCCCTAAAAAATTAATGCACCCCCAAAAAGAATCAAAAAGTTTGAGATACATTTCGTCAAAACTACTTTTCCCACTTTGATGATTTTTGTTTTGGATGATAGGTTATCTTCTTCGCATCAATATTGACTCAACAAAAACTGTATTCGCATAAAAACCTCTCTTCTATGGATACCGGGTGTAGCAATTATAACGTTTTTTGCTTTCATGAAATTTGTAATACCCTGTGGAGTGAACAGTTACGTTATTAAGTTGAAATTGAAAATACATTTTAGCCTCATCTTTTCTCAACATCCCTTATCTGGATTCCCTCCATTATCTCATAGCATGAAATGAACTTATTGGCACTATTAGCAGATCTGGGAAGGCATTTCTTCGACTTTTAATTTGTGATCATAAATGAAAGCCTTACAACTGAAAGGTATATATCGGTGATTTCAGAACTACATATAGGCGATAGGATTTTTATTGATGCTAGATTATGCCAGGCCTCATGTCGCCCGAGTTGTGAGAAATTATCTAGAGGAAGTCTGTATAGCTACTATGGCATGGCCAGTTCGAAAACCGGATTTGAATCACATTGAGAATATCTGGTACATAATGCACGGCCAAGACTGATGATTCAAATTTGGAAAGGATTGGACCTACATGACATTAGGTCTCTTATTTTGGGTATAGGCCATCTTTGCCAATGATTCTTGCTCGCGGCAAGAATATACGCTACCGCCCCTTTCTTTGAACTCGTGACTTCACATTCTGTTTCGTTTTTTTGTTGTTCAATATGGATATTAATGTTCCATAAAATCATGTTCTTCTATAGAATGGTGTTCCTCGAGTAGTAGCAAAGATAATAGATTGAATCCAAAGAAGTGTTGAGAAAAGATGAGGCTAAAGTGTGATTTCAATTCCCACTTGATACTGTAACTATATCAATCTACAGGATATCACAAATTTACTAATTACGCTGTAATTGCCAGACCAAGTAGGAATAAAAAATAAGGTTTTATGCGGAAATGGTTTGCACACGATAATTCATTGGAGAAGTGTATTTCAATCATTATAGTTCTGTGAAACTGAGCTATTGTCACTTTGAAAGCACCTCTTTTCAATTTCAATTGAAATCTAGTAACCAACACCATGACAGTATAATGAAAAGTTGTTATTGGTAAATAACTATTAGATTCAATTGCGATTCCTGCGAATCTCGCCTCAGAACATTGGATTCCGGTTGATTATAACATAACAGAGGTAGCTTTGTCTTTATTGACATGAAATAGCGAAAACTACCTTGGTAGGTTCTATAGCTAGTGGAAAAAAATGTATTACAACTGATTTAATACTTCAGTGCTAAGGAAAATATTTTTCAAAATTTTAGGATCTTCTGCCAGTTTTTGGAAGCTACTTCCCTGCTGGGACATCTCTCAAACTGATACAGCATTTTTCGCAGTGCATCAATGCAGGATACTTACAATTCTATGATTATGGGGACCAGAACATTGTCAAATATAATGCTACTAAGCCACCCATATATGATTTAAATGCAATATCAGTGCCAGTACATTTGTTTGTAGGACAAAAAGATTTCATCGGAAATGTAGAAGTGAGTATTGTCCCTATATTGAGGTTCTTCAAATTGGTGTGTTTAGAAAATAAAATAGCATATTGTTTAACGAGCTCGGAATAATAGTCATTTTCCACGGAGATAAGTTTGCAGCATAAGCAGTAGACGAATGCAGCGAATCATACGAGTGGGAAATTATAGCATTCCGTGCGAATCATACACTATTCTTTTTCTACGACTGTAACAGATAAAAGCGATATTTTGGCCATTTTGGCTCAGGTAATGCTGCATTAGATGGAACTAGCAACGCTTCAAATTTGACATTTCATGGGGAATGATATTTATTGTGAAGTGATAACACAATGAAGTCTTATGTCAGATAAGGGAATGGAATTGAAGACATACAATGTACCTCATTGAGTGATCGAAAACAGTGAATCAAAAGCAATTTTATGTAGCCGTAGAAAATAGTTGAAATTATTTGCTCTATCGGTTGAAACTGACAGATTGTTATATTTCAGGATTCCGAAACATTGTTCAGACAATTGAAATCCAATAGGGTTCCAACTTCGATGAGTTTTTACAACTATGCCCACAACGATTTCTTCTTGGGGAGAAATTTCGAAAATTTGTATAGTCAGCTACTGAAGACGATAAGAATGCTTTAACACATGTGACTTTATTAGAAGCCAGTGATCGTGGCCCCATAACTGGATGGAATTCAGAAGACTGAATATTTTAAAACACAGTATTTTCAACAGATGTTACATAAAATTTGTTATTGTTTAGTTATTTTTTTTATCTATCACCTATTTTCCTCATCATGAAAATATGTACTAATCAGACACCCCCATTTTTTGAACGAAATCTATTATAATAAGTGATCATATCTTGAGACCCGCAACCCCAGATGAATTTAACCCCAGATGAATCTTTCCATATTGATTTTCATCAATAAAACTTGCATTTTGCCTCCAGCGATTCAGAGAAAATATGGATTCACGCTTTAGTAATATAGTGATAGTATGGATCTGGCAATTCACAATCATTGTTTGTTGGTTTCAAATTTAAGTTATTTAGGAAATAATCTAACCGTATATCGAACTATTGATTTAAATGTATTGAATTCGTGGATCTTGTGGTATACTTGATATATGACTATTTTCACTTCAAGAAATTATTGAAATGACAAGCTCTCATTTCGTTGTCAATGAGCGAAATGAGGGAAAATATAAGGTGAAAAAGAACTAGATGAGACCTTCAAAATAAGGTATGGTATAAACCCTTTCCTCTATTCGAATTTTGGTTAACCCTTGCTACAGGGTCAAAGCTATGGGAGTGGAAAAAGCTAAAAATTGCACACCTAACATTTTCGACCTATTAGAGGCCCGTATTTTGTATCGTTACCATAGCAACTGAATGAATTCCTGCAAAGCTATGGGAGTGGAAAAAGCTGAAAATTGCACACCTAACATTTTCGACCTATTAGAGGCCTGTATTTTGTATCGTTACCATAGCAACTGAATAAATTCCTGCAAATTTTTTCCTCCTCCTCGGAAGAAGGAGAATGAAATTACAATAGCATTCTTTTTTTTAATTGACTGGGCCTTTACTTGATAAAAATCCATGGTAAACGAAACAAACATTCCCATAAAAAAATAGTCACAAATATCACGAAATACAGTCACATATAAGTACTCATAAGATTTGGGTATATGAGAAACAGGAACGTATAGTGAGAATGAACAGCATAAATACAAAACAAATGAAAAAATTTAACGTAAAGAACATACTGTTAAACAACCTAGTTGAATTCAACGCCACCAAAACTCAAGCCTGCATTTTCTCTAGAAAGGCGGAACTCAGTATGCCCGATATTGTAATGTCTGGCTCCACCATCCCCACCAAGCCCACCTTATCTATGCTCGGTATTTCCATCAGCAACACTCTTTCATGGGATAACCATGTCAGATCCATCGCAAAAGCTGCTTCACAAAAAGTCGGATTCTTGTTCCGTGCGAAAAGCTACTTTACACCTCAACAGCTTCTCATGATCTACAAAGCGCACGTACGGCCTGTTCTAGAATACTGTTCCCACATATGGGGTTCAGCACCAAAATATACGCTGATGCTCTTAGATTCCATCCAGAGAAGAGCCATTCGCCTGGTGGGTGACGCCACACTTACTCACTCTTTGACATCATTGGAACACCGTAGAAAGGTCGGCGACCTTTCACTTTTCTATCGATACTTCCACGGGAAATGTTCTTCGGAAATCTCTGCTATCATCCCTTCACTAGCAATACCAATCAGACGAACTAGACAAGCCCAGTCAGCACATCCTTTCGTTGTCAACCTCGAAAGATGTCGAACAGCACTTTATCAAGACTCCTTTGCTAGGCTCTGGAATTCATTGCCTGTGGAAGTATTCCCAACAACATATAATCTCCAAAAGTTCAAGAAAAATTCCAATACCTACCTCCTGTCCCTATCCTCCCTAGGAACGCACGATGTTCTTTGAACATTATAGGGATTCCCTTTCGTGCGCTCCAAGCGATAAAAAAAACAGAAGTATTGTCCTTTTTTGGTTTATACGTATTCGTCCTACCGAATACAACTCTCGCTTCAATACTTTGAAAATTTCCGAATTGAAGCTCTAGTGGTATTATAAGTGAAAATTAGTTTCGAGTGAGACATTTTCATTGTCCCACCCTGTACAGCTATTTGTTACCCTATGATGATGGAAATCCCGTCAATCAATCCAACTTCTATTATTTATATAAAACCACAATACAACATTTCAATATCAATCTGCAATCGGAATTCGAATACAATTAGTGAGATTGAAGGAATAAATCAATTCTACGTATAAATAAAGAGGGCGGAATTTATGGCTGCTTTTAAATGCGAATTTTATGTGGATACTGTGCCACCCAATTCAATTATAGAGATCGGGGTGGGTCACATGAAGATATCATTTGGAAACCGTAAAGCCAAGCCCCCTTTTTTTTCCTCATCCGAAAAATCATTAGTGGAAATGCGAACCTCTTGGAAAGCAAAAAAAATACACAGGGTGTCCCAAAATTGCTGGAACAAAGAGCTACCATGTGTAATACAGGTCAAAATAAAATGATTGGGCCCATTTTATTTATACAGAGTGGGCCTTTGAAAACGAAACAGAGGCTCTGTAGGTCGCCAAAACCGTATTATAAAAAAAAACTGAAACAGGTCAACTACATTTTCGAGGGGGGCATCTTTCTAAAATATTTTCAGCCCTGCGGCGTTGCCGCTTCTGAAGAAAAGAAGCAACAACTTTGTTATTTCAAATGGAACACCTTGTATTTTATTGCATTTTTAGATTCTCCCCGAAGATCTGATTTCATCAATGCATCACACTTAGGGTCTAGCTGTAATGGTTTCAGGGATATAAAGTGTTCAAAATCGAGATTTTTCAACTTTAACATTTTTTTGTGTCGAAACTATTCATTATTGGTCAAAACGGCTCTCATGTCCCGATCTCAACTTGTGATTTACTATCTACTGACATTTATTTGAAACAAATACAGGGTGGTTCAAGATTCAGAATTCTGATCACCCTGTATCTGTTCCAGTTAAGTGTCAGATAGTAAATCACAAGTTGAGATAGGGACATGAGAGCCGTTTCGACCAATAATGAATAGTTTCGACACAAAAAAATGTCAAAGTTGAAAAATCTCGATTTTGAACACTTTATATCCCTGAAACCATTACAGCTAGACCCCAAGTGTGATGCATTGATGAAATCAGCTCTTCGGGGAGAATCTAAAAATGCAATGAAATACAAGATGTTCCATTCGAAATAACAAAGTTGTTGCTTCTTTTCGTTAGCAGCGGCAACGCCGCAGGGCTGAAAATATTGTAGGACGATGTCCCCCTCGAAAACGTAGTTGACGTGTTTCAGATTCTTTTCATAATCCGGTTTTGGCGACCTACAGAGCCTCTGTTTCGTTTTCAAAGACCCACTCTGTATAACAAAATGTACCGTTTGTCCGTGAGACGAGTTCGACGTTTACATCATGATGGAAAAACACATTTTTGTACGCTGTTCAAAAATGAGTGGAACAAGTTGGATGGAATTTGACCAAAAGTGCATTTCACAGGATGGCCTTCCTTTCGGGGACTGAAAAAACTCAAAAGAAACCACCAGTCACCCCCTGAAATTTTTTTCAGAACATTCTTAGGGGTGGTAATAATGTGCTAAATTTTTGAGCCAGCTGACTGATTATCTTCATTTTGTTACCCTTGTGAAAATTTCAAACGGAAAACATTGTTTCTCAAATAATGCAAACAGATATTCCTTAAAAGTTTGATATAATTGTAATACAAAATTAGTTTGCAGTGGAGACAAAGGGATTTGGCTTTTTATTGATAAAGGTGAGTGTCTTATTGAATATCAATCTGAAGAAAAAACGTCCTGCCTTTGTTGCCACTGTCAACTATTATTTTTTTTATAATGATATTGACTTTCACTATAGGAATATCTGTTAGCATTATTTAAGAAAACATTTTTCTCGTCGGAACTATACGGAATACGATATTTTCACAAGAGAAACAAAATGAAGATAATCAATCAGTCATCGTGCATGGAGAAACAGACAACTCAATTACCGCCCCTGAGAATGTTCAGAAAAAAAAATCATCTTCAATTTCTTTCGGGTTTCTTTGATCACTGGAAGAAGGGTTGTCCACTGAAATGCACTTTTGTTAAATTTCATCCAATTTGTTCCGCTCATTTTTGAGCGTACAAAAATGTTTTCTTCATGTTAACCTTGAACTCGTCTCACAGACAAACGGTACATTTTTTTATATAAATAGGTTGAGCCCACTCAACTTATTTCGAACTGTATTACACATGGTAACTCTGTGTCCCAGAAATTTTGAGACACCCTGTATAAGGGCTCGTATAAGCTCTCATTATTTATATGAATATATAAGATCACACTCTTTACCCAGATTTTCAAATGGAAATCCGATTATTTTTACATATTTTGTTTTATGAAGTATATTTTGCTTACAGGAATATCATCTTTAATCATAAGATTGACCTGTGTGGAAAACCACGATCGAAATAACGTGTAGCTATGAGAAACTTTTGAGGTATATAAGG
Source organism: Phaedon cochleariae (assembly GCA_918026855.4). NCBI lineage: Eukaryota > Metazoa > Arthropoda > Insecta > Coleoptera > Chrysomelidae > Phaedon > Phaedon cochleariae. Next base: position 35,177,325 of record OU896721.1, read on the forward strand.
AGTTTCACAACTCTCCAGATAAAATATTCCATCTAATCCGCTGTCATGTTTGTCTGTGGATATTTCAGATCCGGATATTGAGATCAGTCGGTACATATTGAAATATAAGACTCTTGTAGTGTATATTCCTGGAAAAATCCATAAGATTATAGGTACTCAATGTGAATAGGAGTAAATGGTATACTTCGGGAATATACTTTTTCCATTTCTTGGAGCGCCGGAAATGAAATCCTTATTATGTTCGTAGAACATTGTGTAAATTTTTGGGAATACTTCATTTGTCATTGAATTGCTAAGCTTTCCGTTCTATGGACATCTTTTTGGAAAGGTTGTTCGACATATTCCAAGGTTGACAACGAAAAGATGTGCTGACTGGGCATGTCGAGTTTGTCTATAACTGGTATTGCTAGTGATGGAATGATAGCTGATGATAGATTCCTGAAGGCAGCCCATGTAACTTCTGTATTAATTCGTGAACGCACTTTTCTGAAATTTGGTACAATTGGATGAGCAACCATAGCGAACTTCCGGTTTTTCTGGCAGTTTTTCTGGTTTTTCTAACTGCCAGTAACTTTGTTTTTTTTTTCCTCAGAGGATACAGAGGTAAAAAAATCCTCATATGCTCAGATAGTCAGGCGGCCATTCTATCTTCAACATGCAATAAAATCAGATCAAAACTGGTCTGGGATTGCCTTCAAAGCCTGCTAACCCCGGCTAACCACAACAAGGTAACTCTTCAATGGGTGCCAAGGCATAAGGGAATTTAAGGCAATGAAGCAGCTGACGCTCTTGCTAGGCAAGGGTCTGCGGCGTTGTTTATGGGACCGGAACCTGTGTTCGGTATCCCCAAAACCTCAATACGCGGCTGGCTGGCAAGAAAGACATCAGGCATACTGGAACAATGTCCCAGGACAAAGACACAGTAAACTGATGGTTGGAACACTGTCCAAAACAGTGACTACCCAAGTAGCACACATATATTGGGACAATATCGGTGCAATATTACGAAAATATCGGCAAAATATTGTAAAAGTAATATTGGCGAGAAAAAAAATGTGAACATTCGGCGATATTGGTACAATATCAGTTTCCAAATGTGGGTAGAATATTCTCATATTAATATTGGTTGAATATTCGTAGATTTATATCGGACACAAAATGTAATATCAATATTGGCGAAAAATTAATAGTGAACATTCGGCAATATTGGTGTAATATTATATGGAAATATCAGTGAATCATTGAAAATCATCATGAAGGGATGTTGTCTCAAAAATATAGGTAGAATATTCTTATATCAATATTGCTGGGATATTCATGAAGTTATATTGGTCACAAAATGTGATATCAATATTGCTGATGAATGAACAGTGAATATTTGACAATACTGGTGCAATATTGGTTGAAAATATTGGTACATTTTTGAAAATAATTATGTAGCTATGTTGTCTTCAAAATATTGGTGGAATATTTTCATACCAATATTTGCGAGTTATTCGCATCAGGAATAATCACAAAGGTCAGCCCAGCCGAAGTGCAATGGGAGGGCCTTGCCCTGGGGGAGCCGCCTTGTTGATCACGGTTAACCCCTACTCCAGGTAATAATACTTTACAATCGTCTAGAGCCAATATTTTTATCCTCTCGTCTGATCGGCAATGGGAGTACGTTACCAATCATTTATAGCGCCATCTATCGACATCGGTTTGGGAGTGCGTGATATGGAATAAATATCGAAATTTCGATATCGATATGTATTTTCAAAACAATATGTGAACAATATTGCTCACATGATATAGTGAATCACATATCAGCCAATACTAGATGATATTATTCTCAGAATATGGCAAGAAAACGATTCTACCGATATGCAATTGAACTTGAAAATACAATATTGTTCTTCTCTTCTATGACCGATATAAGATATATATTGAATTGCCGCTATTGATATTCATATTTGAGTCGATATGCATTCCATGTCTTTCGCATGATATAGTTGAATCGATATCAATCAATTTGGGTAAATATGATGTTTTGAATATTGTCGGATAAATAATATTCAAGAATGAGCCGACGAACTCGAATATACAATTTTGCATAACCCCTTCAGAATCGACATGGGGAGAATGTTCAAATTGCGATATTAGTTATAATTGTTGAAAACAATATGTATACGATATTTTCCGCATGATATCATCAATCAATATAGGTGGATTCGATGTTCCAAATATTGTTGAAACAATATTCATCCAATTTGCCGTCGAATCCGATTACACAATATTGAATATCCGCTTCAGAATCGACATGGGGAGAATGTTTGAATTGCGATATTGGTTATAGTTGTTGAAAAAAATATGTATACGATATCTTCCGCGTGATATAGTTGGAATGATATCAATCAATATAGGTGAATTCCATGTTCCAAATATTGTTGAAACAATATTCTACCAATGTGCCGTCGAACTCGAACATACAATATTTCATAACCGCTTCAGAATTGACATTGGGAGAATGTTCAAATTGCTATATTGGTTATAATTGTTAGAAACCATATGTATACGATATCTTCCGCATGATATGGATAGAATGATATCAATCAAGATAGGGGAATATGATGTTTCGAATATTGTTGAAACAATATCCAACCAATATGCCGTCGAACTCAAATATACAATATTGCACAACCGCTTCAGAATCAACATGGGGACATTATTCAAATCGCGATATTGGTTATAAATGTAAGAAGAAAATTGTATACGATATCTTCCGCATGATATAGATAAAATGATATCAATCAAGATGGGTAATGTTTCAAATATTGTTGAAACAATATCCAACCAATATGCCGTTTAACTTGAATATACCATATTGCATAACCGCTCCAGAATCGACATGGGGAGAATGTTCAAATTGCAATATTGGTTATAAATGTCGGGAACAATATGTATACGATGTTGTTGTATCGACATTTGTAAAACAATATTATATAACATTCATAGATATGTTTCTCAACACATTGTTAACGAATTTTACAACCAATAATTCTCCAATATTGTAGCTGACAATCCATATTCAGCTTAGGTTGAACCAATATTCCACCAATATTATCATTCCAATATTGTTTGTCCAATATACTCTCATATTGGACATATATTATTTTTCACATGTACGATATATCTATATCGGCCCAATATGAAATCGGGTTCCAGCCAATATGATGTGCTACCTGGGATAACGACATTCTGAGCCTAAACAGAAGTCAGATCAGACAAGTGACGGGACTAATAACCGGTCACTGCCCCTTGAGGAAACATATGCATCAAATGGTCATCTACACAGACGAACCCATATGTAGACTATGCAATGAGGAGGAGGAAACTGCCACCCATGTGATATTGGAGTGCGAAGCAGTAAACTCCCAAGAGGCCTTACCAAAGAATGATTTGGTGAAGAGGCTGCTAAACCTTATCAAGGTAGCGAACCTGTTCACCTTAGTCAACAGTATGATCAGGAATACAATAGGCCCAAAGGCTGCAGTGTTTTGGGCTTCTAACCCTGACTGATCATTCTGCTATTAATCAATCAATCAATCAATCAACTTTGTTTTTTCGAATGGAATATTTTCCCATATTCAAGTTCAATAGGTCAAAACAAGTGCAATATTTATGTCAAGGGTCATTTCCCTCAAAAAAATTGAATTCAAATTATTTTTCCATTTCACCTCGTGGATAAATAAAATTGGGTCAAGACTATATTGATAATGAGTGGCACATAAAATAGAAACATATTTTTTCTGAAGAATTATTTTAATCAATTCAGTCACATCACATATTGATCAAAACATTTTTTTTTCAATAATTGGAACCCCTATGGAACCCCTATGGTCCTACATTGACATATCTCTTTTGTATTCTGGTGCAGTAACGAATTATATAATACATTCAAAATCAACAGATAGGTATGTAGTTCATGAAATTCCTTATTGTAGTTCGAATAATTCGAAATGTCTCGAATAAAATCATTCGACATAAAGATTGCACTTTTTTTGACCTGTTGATGTTAAATATGTAAAAATATACAGGGTGTTCCTCTTGAAAGAACAAATTTGCTGGCATTTCCAGGAAACTCAGTTTCAATCTTCTCCTGAAGATGCTAAGATAATTAGCGAAACACGTGTTGAGGTGTAGGAAATCGGTTTGGTTATTGGTAAAACAGTGTGTACACTGAGTTCTTCCTTTCTGAAGAGAATACAGGCTTAAGTTTTGGTGGCGTTGAATTCCACTAGGTTGTTGGTTCTCCAGGATGTAATTTCAGCAAGATCTTCAGTGACAGCATTGACCTGCCTTCGTCGTGAGTTCTCAGTTTCCTTGTAAGCAGAAATGGGAATTCTGGAAGAGAACGCAGTATCCTCTAAAAAACTTCCTGTTATTCCAAAAATTCAAAAAAATTTAATCATCATCAACCAGTGATTTTTCCACAAAGTGAGAGCGATAGGACAACCACCGAGTATATCTTTGGAGGTGCGGAACATCTTGTATTTCTGAAACGGCTTCGAGCTTGATTAAGATAATGGCTGCAAGACAAGACTCTCCTCCATTTGGATGACTGCCAGATTATGTAACAGGTGACAGAAAATGATGTCTTTGATGTATCGAATGTTCACTGCTTCAGGATTTATGACCATGGAGCACGTTGTAAATCTGTCAGGATATATGTGGTTTGTATTTATTTTGACAAGGCACGGAGAGGGTGAAGCCAAAGTGATATTTCATTCGATGTTGGCAATTGATCAAAATTGCGGAATCGCAGTTCTTTGTGTAATACCTCTAGTATAAATAATTACACTCATCCCTACTGATATTATAAATGGGAATGTGAGTTCGTTTCAATTTCTGTTCTTACTACCAAACATGTTTGCTTTCCCACCACTAGCTATAAAACCTCGTATAAATCCTACCATTATTCACTCCTATTATTCGATTCGTCATTTTATGAACCACTAGTATAAGATTGATAATAATAATAATTTTTATTTTCTGTTGAATGAATAACATTAAACAGTAAAATACGTCGAAAAAAGAAAAAAAAATATTAACAAAAAATGCGACAGCATCACAATTAAATACAATATATATACATCACGTCACTAACATTACATAGAATTATATAAAATACTCATCCAGCGTATAGCAGGCATTTTGAATTAGCTGTTTTAAGCCTTTTTCCAAATATATTCAAGTTTAGGGAGCTCTTGATTTGTTCATCAAGAGAGTTATATAGTTTACAGCCAGTATAATAAAAACTTTTCTGGTACATCGCAGTCCGGTGTCTCTCAGGTTGAAAGTGGCTTTTGATGCGTGTATTATGATTGTGCTTTCCCACAGTACTCAGAAACATGTTTTTATTTTTCAATAAACGTATAAACAAACTTCTAGTATATACAAACTAACAACGGTTAGGATGTTGGCTGTTCTGAAGTATGCTCTACAACTTGTTCTCAACACTAGCAAGAATTCGAATTGCATACTTCTGAAGTACCAGTACTCTATTCACATGAGCACAATTGCCCCAATTCATAATCCCGTAGATGGGAATGGAAATTGGCATAGTACAACGAGAGAAGTGAGTGGCGACTGCAGTGGTTCTTCATAAATTTCAGAATATAACAGCTACTCTGTAATTTTTTGCACAATTTATTAAAATGATCGACCCAATGAAGCTGCCTGTCGAAAGTAACTCCCGATAGTTCTACTGACATGCTGCTTGTTGATTCATTATCAGAACCTTTGAATAGTATGAGTTCATCAATCCTGCTAGAACCAAAAAGATTGATGATTGAGTTGTAGATTATTATTTTTTGACCATTTCTCAATATCCGAATGAACCATTTCAGCAGTACTTCTCAGCTTATCTAGATCTTCATCAACAACCAAAATATTCGTATCATCTGCATACCACGTAACATGAACATTCTGTATCTTTCGAATATAAAGTATAAGTTAGGTTAGGTTCCATGTGAGTGGGGCGAATGCCTCCCCTCCACTGCGACCCCAGATGGGTCTATTGTGGCTCACCCCTAGAGGTTACAGTTCACCGTACAATCCACATCTTTTCACAAAGTTCATGGTTGAATTGGGTGAGATTTGTCTGAAATCGATAGGTTCTAAATTGGTAAAGCCAAATGAGATAAGAATCTATCAAAATCAGTGCCAAACCTCTTATTCTATATCTTTCTAGCTTGACACAAACTAACTGATGATTCACTAGATTGAAAACCGTTGAGAAGTCAATGAAAATACCAAAAACAAAAATTTTTTCATCAATACCTGAAATTATTTTCTGAGTGAACTCACCGAGTGCCGATTTTGTGCTTTTGTTACTGTAAAAACCGCACAATCACATAGTTCTCAATTGGAAATGTTGTCAATTTTTCTTTACAATTCCTTCTGCTATAGGAGCTATAATCGTTCTAAAATCGTTTCTGTAGTCACTCACATAGTTTTCAATTGGGAATGTTGTCAATTTTTCTTCACAATTCCTTCTGCAACAGGAGCTATACTAGAAAGACTTATGAAGTTTTCAAGAAGCCTGGATTCGTGCAGTCTAACGGAAAGACTGGTCTGAAAGGCTGACGAAATATGATATTGTGTGTTACCTACATTTTCACTCTATTAGCTTCTATTGCAGAGGTGGCAGAAGGCATTCTAAAGGGGAAAATTGGCAAAATTTCCAAAGGAAAATTATATGTGAGTGAGTGACTAGAGTGACTACAGTACTTTTAGATCACAATTTACCTACGCTACGCGACATCGTGTGTTCCATTTCAGAAAACAAAGTTGCTGACATTTCCAGCGAAAATGGAAGTCAGCCATATCGGATTGTAAAGTGATCAAATCCGAAATGGTTGTTCATATAACTTTACTCTATGTCACCCGGTATAAATGATTCTGAAGCACTTTATACAAATAAGGCAATCATCATTCTGTTCGAAATAATCCATCCTGGACTATCTGTCGAAACTTCATTCCCTGTATCTGATTAATCACAGGCCAGAACTAAATCGATAGATTACCGGAGAGATCCAACTATACTTCCCGGACAAACCACTATTCAAATACATATATGTGGTGTGATCAAAGCCCCTTTATCATTGATTCTGATATTCGCCTGCTATGCGATTTCATTTGATGTTCTGTCGTACGTTTCTTGAACGTTCGTCGTGTTTGACCAACCTTGAGACTCGAGACCCACATTCCAAATTTTATGGTCCCGATTCCTATAGAATTCCAGGACGATGTCAGAATCGGTTAAATATCAAGATGAAAAGTTTTCCTGTTTATTTGTCAGATATCGTTCGGTAACTGTTGCATGCGTTTCTTTGAGCTGTCGAAAAGTAAAAGATTTATCCGAAGACTTCTATCCAATAAAAAGAGCACTGCGAAATTTATAGAGTGAATAGTGGCTGGAATTGAAACTTACCGAAGCGAAATACTTCTTGTTCGATTTTGTGTAGCTCCACTTATATATCGATGTTATTACCAACAGGGGGAGTCTTGGAAAGTATCTCGATCTCAACTCAATTTTGTCTCCTCTTGAGATACACAAAATCGTCTTTCGTCAACGCACTTTCAGACGCATTCTACTTGATCTCAAAACGAATATGTTTAAAGGTTCTGATGGAATTCAACCCATCATTCTCAAATAATGCTCCAGAATTGACACCGATTCTCTGCAAGTTATTTACCACCTCTTGCATGTTTGGTATTTTTCCATCTTTTTTTTATGTTCTGGTTCCCACGCAAAGGGATATCCTGTGATGTTCAGAGAACATCGTGAGAACCAAGGGAAATAAGGTAGTATTGGTGTTCTTCTTGAATTTCTGGAGGTTATATGCCTCGAGGAACACCTCACTTGGCAATATGTTCCAGAGCCTCGCTTTGAAAAGAGATGTTCTGCAGGTCTCCAAAGTGACCACGAAGGGGTGCGAAGCCTCAACTCGATGGGTTAATCTCGCGAGGACTGCCAAGGGAAGAACACTTGTTGATATTTCAGAAGAGCATCGTCCATGGAAATATCTATAGAATAGAGCCAGATCGCCAACTTTTCTACGGTGTTCCAGAGAAGTAAGTGAGTTTGTGAGCGAGGCATCACCCACGAGACGAATTGCCCTTTTTTGGACTGAATCCAACAGTTCCAGGGTATGTTTTGGTGCCGCACTCCAAATATGAGAACAGTATTCCAGGACAGGTCGGATCCGTGCCTTATAGATCATAAGCAGCTGACTAGCTGACTGAAAGTGAAATAGCACCTGGCCCGAAACAGAAAACCAAGTTTTTGGGATGCACTTTTAGCAATTGATCTCACGTGATTTTCCCAAGAAAGGTTATTGCTGATAGTAATACCATCGAAATGGGTGTCTTCAAAGGTATGGTTACTCGTGATAAGCTTATATTGGGCACAGTTAGATCAGCTTTTCTAGAGAAAAGGCATGCTTGTGTTTTGTTTGCATTGAAATTTACCGCATTCGAGAATTGTTGCCAAGTCCATATTTATGTTGTCAACATTTCTCCCTCATTCGTTTCTGATTTGCCTGGCTGGTATTGGAGCCCTGGAAGAAATGGCAGTATTGAGGGACATGAAGTTCTTTTCATCAAATCATTGATGTGGAGTAGTAATAGTGTTGGTGCTAGAATTGATCCTTGTGGAACACCAGCATGTTTGATAAGAGAGTCAGATGGAACTCCGTCGACCACTACATGGGGAGACCTGTTTGAGAGAAAACTAGCTAGCAGAGAACATAGCTGGGGAGGCAAGCCTTAAGATGGAAGCTTGGCGAGGAGTCCGTGGTGCCAGGCTCAATCGAATGCCTTGGAACATATCAAGTGCCACGGCTAAGGTTTCACCAAATTTTTCAATAGATTGCTGCCATATATGTGAGACGTAAGCGAGCAGGTCAACAGTTGATCTCTGATGACGGAAGCCATATCTCCTATCGTTGATAATACCTGAATGTTCCGGGTATTCCATGACCTCGATATTGATAGCTTTCTTCATGATCTCAGGAATAATAGATAGCAGTGCGATCGGGAAATAGCTAGAGTGCAACCAATCCAATCCCCAAAAAAGGAAACCTCAGCCTATCCAATAACTATTGCCTCTCATCAGTTATCAAAGTGATGAAGGAAGTCATCAACATTGAGCTGGAAATGCTATCGCCACTGAAGAGCAACTGGAGATTCACTTGCCTACGTCACCAATATATGGAAAGCTCCATTAGAAAAATATGGGGAATCAATAGCTGTGGCGTTTGATATATCTAAGGCATTCGACTTTTTTTGGAACCAACGACTCATCCACAAACCACCATCATACGGCTTACCACCTCAGCTATGCCTTTTCTATGAGCTTTCTTTCAGACAGATTGCTTCATGTGGTGGTGGACGGAGTATCGTATATGTTATCATAGTCATAAATTCCGGCGTTTCACTTATATATCGATGATATTACCAACAGAGGGAGTCTCGAAAAGTATCTCTTACCCAGTCGTCTCTCTTCCGGAAGAGGAAATGGTAGGCAAAGAATTTCAAAACTTCGTCGTTCTATAGGTAAACGAGTTTTGGTAGAGAGTTGTTCGAGAACTATCGTGGTTGATGATAACGAAATGAAGTGCTTACTGGCTTATCCAGTTCGTCTGATTCTTGCTACTGATGGAATGATAGCAAAGTATTGATACCAAAAGGAGAAAAAGTTGATAAAATTTCAAAAATAGAGTTTTATTTGTGCTTTGTGTCTAGTAAAATCACTTCATTATTCCATTTATGCATCTACAACACTTTTTTCGTCGTGTAGGAGTGGAAGATATCTGTTGAACAAAAGTCTCTGGGACATTTCAAATAATTATCTATGTATAGGTCGTATGATAATATAATTTTTATGGCATCCTGGCATATATGTGAACCCATTCTGAGCCATCAACATAATGTTATTTGTGACGTAAGAATATGTTTTAGTATTGTTCGAGTTTTCTCAGTATATATGACGACTATAAAGCTGAACGATAAAACGCAACTTTATGTACCTGCTTATAAATCAAGCACACACACACAAACATAAAATAAAGTTGTAGAAAAGGAAATGAATTGCTGTCATGAACGTAATTCGGAGTTTTCTTTTCGTTTGATCAACATATCGAGGGAAGGATTCAGAATCAGATAAACTACCTGCTTTTTTGTTGGAAACAGACTGGATTTTTCTGCATTTGAACACGTGATAAAAATAATAGAGACAAAACTTCTAAATTAGAAAAATCAGCGCATTCATGAACATAAGATGAATTTTTCGAAAAAGGAAACAAATTTAACATACGCCAATCATATATTAGAAGAAAACCATCGTTTTGATGATAATTTCGAAAATCTACACGTAGAAAATGAAGGAATAATACTCAATTATTTTGATTTATCAGAAACAAACAAACTACAAAAATTTGGACATTTTTAGTGATAGCGAAACATATCATATCCATGACCTCGAAAAAATTTCCGGAAATAATATGACCTCTAAAGGTATTACAAGTGAAAATTGTTTTTTAGAAATAATGTATTTAGCAAAACAACGTTTGCCGAGTCAGCTAGTATAGTATGAATTCCCCTTCAACTGAATGGCATCCACCTTGTATTATCTATCGCGATTCCATATACTCCACCAGAGAAATCGAAGTTGTGATAACGAATATCTTGTGACAGCAAACTTCTACATATTTCATGGAGTTTCTAGTGGAGTTGTGGCAATTCAAGGAAACGATCGTCTGTCTGTCAATGCCGATGACCGATGAGGCTTCAGTCTGTGGAGTTTCCGCATGGAACAACTTGATTTTATGCCGTCGTATTTGTGGACAGGATGTCTCGAACTTTTTCGATATCTGGTCGCATTGCAAAAATCAGGCGTTTTGAGCCAGTACAAAGTACGAAATGTCTCAAACTGAAATGGTTTTTCTTTTTATAAATGCTCGATTCTGCTTGCATTCACTGAAAGAACTTTTTTTTTATCGCTTGGAGCGCACGAAAGGGAATCCCTATAATGTTCAAAGAACATCTTGCGTTCCTAAAAACATCGTGCGTTTACAATAAATAAATATGATTAACTGTTCCAAATCCATTATTGAAAAATGGCTTATCGAACGTTTGATTGGAAAAAGCAAATTATTCGTTCAAACCCTCATGAATAAGCCTCGTGCATTGTCACATTATGATTAGAAATACCTAAAATTCAATAAAAATTTTCATAATCATAACACGCGTGACAGAAATGAAATCTATGTTTCTACCACTTCCTATCGTAGTACCATGAATTCACTATTTCACAAAGGATTTTTGGAGTTCAATAAATTGTCAGAGTCTGTGAAGAGAACTGCTTAACTCATCCAGTTCAAAGCTAATTTGAAGGAATTCGTCCTGAATAAGTAGCTAAGTAAGGTCTTCATGGTGTATTCCATATTATGTCTATTTAGTATTTCATCTTTTTTATGTTTATATTGCCGTTTATTGTTACATATACTGTTTTTAATCTTATTATTCTACTTTTATCGTAGGTATTTCATGATAGTCATTTTAATATTTCTGTTCTGCAATTGTTCAACTCAGTTTTCATTTCTGTATATTTGAATATATTATATTGTATAATATGCCTTCTTATTGAATTATGTATATTAGGGTTCCTAATCAAATGAATATCTATCTATCTATCTATCTATCTATCTATCTATCTATCTATCTATCTATCTATCTATCTATCTATCTATCTATCTATCTATCTATCTATCTATCTATCTATCTATCTATCTATCTATCTATCTATCTATCTATCTATCTATCTATCTATCTATCTATCTATCTATCTATCTATCTATCTATCTATCTATCTATCTATCTATCTATCTATCTATCTTTTATGATAATATTCATTTATTAGCTGAGAATATATATTTCTTCACCCACACCGAACGATATTATTTCAAAATCTTTGTTTTCAGTAACCAAATATTTATTCATATGAGTACAGCATTGAAATAAATCTTTCATTGATGATAAATAAATATTTTGTTCGCTGATACAACAGTTCTGGGACCGACGCTTTTCAATATTTATCTAAACGATCTTTTAAATTTACCACTGGAAGGTGACATCTTGAGTTTTGCCGATGACACAGCAATCCTATTCAAAGCGCCAAACTGGGAGATTCTGAAAAACAAAGCGGAACGCGATTTCATAAAGATCAAACAATGGTTCGATTATAAACTCCTGACATTAAACATCGAAAAAACCCACTATGTTCCTTTCACCTCTTATTCGAAGTTTTTACCTGCATTTCAGAAGCTGTCAGTGCGAGTAGATGAGGTCCTACATATATCGGCAACTAAGCATATAAAATACTTGGGTATAATGATAGACTGTAACCTAAAATGGAATGAGCATATTATGTATGTAACGAAAAAACTTAGAAGTATCCTATACAGACTCAAATATATTTCTGAATTACTTACTACCCATCAGATGAAAACCCTGTACTATGCTCTTGTGGCAAGCCATTTGAGCTATGGGATAATTGCCTGGGGCGCAGCAAATAAATTCTATTTGAAAAATCTTGAGAAAATCCAGAAACTTATTATAAAAACCATTGAGCACAAACCACGTACTTATCCATCAAATCAACTCTATGAGGAATCCAGATTGCTTGACATAAGGCAAATATACTTCTTAGCAGCTATTTGTAGACAGCATAAATATAAGTCTTACCTGGGGAATATTGATCACATGTACCCAACAAGATATAAATCACATTCGATAAAGGTTCCTAAACCAACAAAAAATGTGCTCCAAAGAAGTTTTTCTTATCTCGGACCAAAACTTTATAACAGCGTTCCGCCAGAACTGAAAGAATTCAGGATGATCGGAAATTTTAGAAAAAATGCAAGAAAATGGATATTCCAAATCCCTAGGCTATCAGTACATCAGTTGATAGACGTCAAAAATACTTACCAGTATTGATTGTAATTCCCCCTCATAACCATACCATTTCAACCTCAACGAAAATAATAAAAACCTCATGTACTCTCTGAAACCACTGCAACCTTCGATTATAAAGTATAATTTTTAAATTATGCTCATTTGTAGTCTTATGTAGCTTTGTTGATTCTTCTAATTTTTTTATAATATATTATTCATTTATTGTAGTAGATATAATTATGTGCCTCTAGTCTAAACATGTAGTCAATACACACGCCATAAATTATAATTTGTAATTTGTGTTTCGCATACTATATTTATTTATATATTTTTTATTTAAACAAATGCAGTACAATACTTGTACTACCCACAGACAAGGCTCTGCCTTAAGTGGGCTCTGTGCATTTATTCACGAAACAGTTGAAATGTAAATTTGTAATTGTAATTGTATCAAGAAAATGATGTTTCAACTCATACTTGTTCATATTCGCTCATATTTACTCATGTTTTTTCATAATATTAAGTAATTTAGTAAATTTAGTCATATAAGTTCATATTATTGTACCTACCTCATTATTATTATTATTGTATCTCATTTTTCATAAGTGAATTTTCATAAGTGAATAAATCTATTCTATTCTATTCTATATAATTCAATGTCTTCATTTCAGAAAAATTTGTTTTTTGACTATACCCCGAGGGGGTGTTTCTGAGGCTTATATTAAAAACAAATTCAGTAACAGTTAACGAATATTATTTATATAAGTATATAACCATGCTATTCGATCAGGGCTGGTTGCGTAAGAACTATTACTGAGATTTTTCTTTCGGTGTTGGGTCAGTTATCACTATAGACTGAGGTCTTCGGAACTGTATGAATGTGTTTCGAATTCCACTATCAGCGCTGAATCTACTGATTATTTGTTCCTACTTTCATTTGTGAAATTTATACGTTGCAATATAATTATTTTCGATTGGATAAAATTTGTTGTCGAACTTTCGTTTTTGCTTATAGTTCATCGTTTTTTGCAAAACTCTGTGAAAGTGTGAGAAGAATTTTGGATATTTTATTTTTAATGATTATTTGTGTGCTTTGAAAATTCCCGGTCACAGTTCACAAAAACCATATACAGGATGAACTTTTTGATAAGAACTAAACTATCAAAATTTTTCGAAAACGGTCCTGGAGTATCCGAATTCTGAATAGTTCAGTCGATTGATGTTTGATTTAGGAATATTCCATGGAAAAATCAGACGAATCGAAGGAGCTATTGAAAAGTTATGACCAAAAGATGTTTTTGCCAAATATCATAATTCACCCTATATATTGGTGAAGAAGAGAAGAAGACACTTTAGGTTTTAGGTATTCCCCTCGGGAGCCTCTATTCGTGGAGTATGTACAGTTCCTCCCCAGCGAGCACAAAAACATCTCAGAGATGTTAAAAGTACGAGATTTCGAGACATTAAACCTCCACTGCGATGTTCTGTTCACACATGAATAGAACTATTATAGAACAGCCAATGTCCGTCGCAGGCGGCAATTATTGAGATGTCCTTGATATGTCACAAAACTACCTTCTCCCTAGTTCTTTTTAAAGCCTTTTCATGGACACAACAGAACATTTTCAACGCGTCTTGCGCACATTGAATCGCTGTAAAAAAACCATTTTCGAGGTACTTTTCTGAAGCCTTTTGTCAAAATGAACTTTTGCATTAGGATTCCATTTGCCTTGAATGAAAAAGTGCATCAAAAATAGATTGAACATAAAAATATTTTCTTGATATGAAATTACCTTCTAAATCGGTTTCTGAGTAGTGTTTACTACACACAGACATATAATTGGAAATAGGTTTCCCAATTTTCGAAATGTTCTCCACAATGCATAATTTTGCAACTGCGGAGAAGCTGTGTATTGATGAATTCGTACATTTATATATTGAATACACTGAGGCACCGAACAACACATCTTGCATCTGATGGTCATTATTACAAACTAAATGAGTCTTCTAACACAATAAACTTCACCAAATTCCTTTCTGTTCGTTAGCAGCGTGATGTAAGCGTGACACGCTGCAAACGCGAATGCCAATTGCGAACAAGAAGAACAAAATCGAAAACAAATCAGAATTCATCGTATTGTGACGTAAGTATGAGACGTTGTGGTGAAACAAACAAAGAAAAGGCACAAAAGGACAAAAACAATACTTTCAATATCCTCCTAAGACCTCTTTGGGAAGTGCATATTACGCCTCAAAAAAACATCCTCATGCCTACATTTCTAAAACATCCCAGGGATACATCTCAGTAGGCAAACAAAGAAATGCCACAGAAGAACAGAAACAATACTTCAATATCCTTCAAACACCTCTTTGGTCAGTGTATATTACGTCTCAAAATAACATCTTCATGCCAACATTTTCAAAACATCCCAAAACATCCCAGGGATGTTTGTGCTCGCTGGGTCATGACTCACCCTATATCACTGATTTTCTCACATTTCCTCAGCGATGTTCTGCTACAAAAAGTAAAGATATTTCCGAATTATTTGATACCCAGATTAGGATTGATTGAACTCGAGATTTTGTGGCGAGTTATCCCGTCCCACTTTGCTAAAAATCCAATCTAGGGGTGAACGTTCTAAGTTATGTCTGTGCATCTGAGTGCCTCCGGAATAAAACTTCCATTCGAGGAGTTGCAACTCCATGAAGATTTAGAATGGAAATTGGCCACTTTCGCGACTTGTTTTCAACTCTATCATGCATGCAACTTTCCAAGACATCAAGACGGATATCTTGTAGATGGTCGAATTAGCACACATATTTCCTTTTTCCATTCCTCAACGGAACCACCGGAAACATAGATTCGGACAAGTATAGTTTCTTGTACCTCATCCAAGAATAAGATTATATCCATTATTTGTTCTCCAAGAGCTCAAAATACATAATTTCAGAAACTATGACCCATTCGACTTTGGGAACATATGAAAATTTTGAATTTTGATCAAATCGAAGTACTTCTCAGAACTGTCAGAAACTGATGTGTTTCTGAGGAAATATTGAGACGTGTGATTGATTCCTCTCATTGTTCGTGCTATATATTCATGTCCAGTATACAACTTCCATACCGCCTTCTCTTCCAGGGCTCCAATACCAGCCAGACAAATCAGAAACGAACGAGGAAGAAATGTTAACAACATAAATATGGACTTTTGGCAACAATTCTAGAACTAGGTACATGAAAAAGTAATAATTATATACTAATTTTTCATTAAATAATCCTTCAATCGTCTTTTGAATGTATTTATCGAACCACTCTCTTTAATTTCTTGTGGGAGGTCATTAAAGCAATCTACTCCTTTATAAAGTAAGGAATTATGTGTACTATTTTTTTTTATATTTTCCAACTTTTATATTGTTTCTGTTTCTTGTATTATACTCATGTATTTCAGCCACATATGATAATTTATTCTGTAGATATACAGGTGAATATGCAATTTTGATTTTAGAAATGAAAATTAGTGTTTGATACTCGAAGAGTTTTCTCACTGGTAGCCATTGTAGGGTTTGCAACATATTTGCTATCGGTGTTATCCTTGAACATTGTAAGATTATTCGCATAGCACCATTCTGCATCTTTTGTAGTCTGTTTATTTCATTCTGGTTGAGAAAAAACAGAATGCTGGAACAATAATTTAAATGTGGAAGGATTATGGAGTTGTATACTAATAGTTCCGACCTGTTCTGGAATACTGTTCCCATATTTGGAGTGCAGCACCCAAACATACCCTGAAACTCTTGGATTCTGTCCAAAAAAGAGCAATTCGTCTCGTGGATGATGCCTCGCTCACAAATTCACTCACTTCACTGGAACACCGTAGACAAGTTGGCGATCTGGCCCTAACTTATAGATATTTCCATAAAAGATGCTCTTCTGAAATATCAACAATTGTTCCTCTATTAGCAGTCCCCGCGAGATTAACCCGTTGAGTTGAGGCTTCGCACCCCTTCGTGGTCACTTTGGAGACCTGCAGAATATCTTTTTCCAAAGACTCGTTCATCCAATGAACAGCGAGGCTCTGGAACACATTGCCAAGGGAGGTTTTTCCCGAGGCATATAACCTCCAGAAATTTGAGAAGAACACCAATTCCTACATTTCCCTTGGTTCTCACGATGTTCTCTGAACATTACAGGATATCCCTTCTCGTGGGAACCAGAACATAATAAAATGATCGAATTTCATTAGAAATAATACAGGGTGGTCCAACAAAAACTTTACATCCCGATTGTTGGGCTTTAAAATGAAGATCTGGAGAAACGATCAGACCCCGATTTTTGATTCGAGGGCAAACAACTTGTCCTGTCTTGTCATTCCCGTAACTTCAACTCCTTACCATGAGGGGGTTGTGCTCTATCTGGTAGGGGGTGGAACGTACGGGGTTGAAGAAAATAGGCAAGTCCTTCCCCCTCTAATCAGATATCGACGAGTCCAAGAGTGTTTCCAAGTTTTCATTTTGAAGCCCTAAAATTGGACCATCCTGTATATATTCAAAATGAATTTGAAATATAGTTTTTGTTGAACTCATCGGTTGATTATTCGAAGTGGAAGTATTTATTCGATGGAAGATCAATCAACAGTTTAACAATGAGGTTATCTCTACAACATTTCTGGATAATCATTATCAGAGGTTTCCGCAAGTGAAACTACTCGTGAAGAACTGTGTTTTCTTTGGTACACTGCTCTAGTTTCTACTCGTCTTTTTTAGAGCTGCCCAGAGACAATTTAGCTGGATTAGTTTTTCAAGGAAATAGTTTTCCCTGATATGGAGCAATCTCTTTAATTGAACTCATACCTGAGAAAATAGTTTTGTTCTACAACGGCTGTTTCCCATAAAAAAAACCGCATTCATTAAAGGGAAAATACCGTTGTCTGGCCTGTTTTTTTTTCTATGGCTCAAAGTTGAACATGGATATTTCTTAATTGATTCAGACCAATGGTTAGTGTCTCACAATATATCAGAAGTTTTTCTTCATCAAGAAATCTTGAAATGTAATTCAACTTTTTTCGCACTTAGCCAGTTTTGTCTTCAAACCATTCAGAATCAATTTTCGAATTAAAGGTGAATGAAAATAATTTGCAGATGATTGATTTAGTTTTTTTATTTCAATTTGCTATAACATCTTCACTGAAATAATATATTCTTCAGACGTGTCACTTATATTTGGATGAACCAAATTACTATCAACAATTTATACTAATAAACTTATAAGTAGATCAATAAACCTATACTCAATTATTAATTTAAAAAATGGACGGAAGCACCTGATGGGCTCACATTAACTGATTATTACACTGTACAATAAACTCAAAAACTAATCAGAACCTTATAAATATAATAAATAACATTATAACTTGATTCCCAGAAGTGATGTCAGAATTCAAAATCTAGTTTTTTTTTCTTTTTGCTTTGACCTTTTGGTTTTATTTCTGATTGCTGTTTTTCCTGATGGTCGATTCATCTAATAAAAAGTATAAAATGGCCTAAAAATCGATGGATCCGAATATTTTCACAAAAAACAATCTATGAATTTTGAATAATGTCCGATATGACTTCTAGAAAGCAGAATATAATAAAAAATATATAAGTAGTACGATAGATCTCACATTGGTTTCACATTCATAAATGTCATACATTACAATAATACATAATACGATCCATATTTTTCAATATTGGTTCTCTAATAATAAATACCTATGTTCATATACTGAGGGCTCACTATGATAATTCAAGATATCTAAGAAATCCGTATTTATACACATCCAAATTATTAACAACATTGAATGTTATATACAGAGGAGTGCACAGAAAGTGGCCATTGCTGTCCCTTCTGAATTATCAGAGATCGGATTTTGGAAATTGGTGGGTACCAAGTATACCAAATCGCTCTATTTATTGACAACACAATTTATGATCTATCACCTTCGGTTTCAGCGGAAACGACCCCAACTTCAGATTTTTGAAAACAATATTGCGACTGGACATAAAAAAACAGAAAACATAAAGAGAAGAGCCGTTCCTGGAATATTTTGAAAAAACTGAACATTTTTATTTTTGATTTCAATTATTTTCTTCCCCAATATTTGAGAACGAAATCGAAATTTTGCTATGACAGGTATCATAAAAAAGAAGTGGGATCATCAGAAATACCATGGAAAGAATATTGACGAGTATCAACATAATGCAGTTGTATACATGGGAAAATATTGACGCAATGAAAGGGTCCAAAGCTTGAGCATACTAAGCGTACTAATAAATCCGATGCTGCAGGGTGAACCATCAAAAAATTAAAAGTTGGCGTCGTTTCCGGTGAAACTGTAAGTCATAGAACAAGAATTGATTTGTCAATGAATGATTGTTACCCACCAATTAGCAATATTCGAGCAGGAATGATTCACAAGATACAGTACTGGCCCCTTTTGTGTTTTTGTGCATATCTCTGTATGTATGAAATAGCTAATTAAGTACGATTAGGACAAAATGATGGGATACAAAAATATTTTTCTCTATTCCCTGAATTTAGCCTTCACAAATGCAGGCAAGGGTACCAAGTACATAAACATGTTGAAAACTATCATTCC
Source organism: Phaedon cochleariae (assembly GCA_918026855.4). Taxonomy (NCBI): domain Eukaryota; kingdom Metazoa; phylum Arthropoda; class Insecta; order Coleoptera; family Chrysomelidae; genus Phaedon; species Phaedon cochleariae. Next base: position 35,196,965 of record OU896721.1, read on the forward strand.
TAGGGCAAAAGCAAAAGTAACTCCTATATTCAAATCTTCCTCCAGAATCCCGCTGAAGATGACATCTGTGGGATCTCTACTGTACCGCTCTGTCAAAAAAGCTAGACCGTTCGCATATCTGCAATAGAAATTCAGAAATTTTTAAGAACTTTCAAAATGAAACAGCGAGACTTGAAACTTTATACTCCGGAAATGAAACTATCAGTGAGAATTCCGAAATGCGAATATTGAATATGCAACTATCCAGCGAGCACAAAAACATCTCAGAGATGTTAAAAGTACGAGATTTCGAGACATTGAACCTCCACTGCGATGTTCTGTTCACACATGAATAGAACTATTAAAGAACAGCCAATGTCCGCCGCAGGCGGCAATTATCGAGATGTCCTTGATATGTATAAAACTATCTTCTCCCTAGTTCTTTTTAAAGCCTTTTCATGGACACAACAAAACATTTTCAACGCGTCTTGCGCACATTAAATTGCTGTAAAAAAACCATTTTCGAGGTACTTTTCTGAAGCCTTTTGTCAAAATGAACTTTTGCATTAGGATTCCATTTCCCTTGAATGAAAAAATGCATTAAAAATAGATTGAACATAAACATATTTTCTTGATATGAAATCACCTTCCTAATCGGTTTCTGAGTAGTGCTTACTACACACAGACAAATAATTGGAGATAGGTTTCCCAATTTTTGAAATGTTCTCCACAATGCATAATTTTGCAACTGCGGAGAAGCTGTGTATTGATGAATTCGTACTTTTATATATTGATTACACTGAGGCACCGAACAACACATCTTGCATCTGATGGTCATTATTACAAACTGAATAAGTCTTCTAACACAATAAACTTCACCAAATTCCTTTCTGTTCGTTAGCAGCGTGATGTAAGCGTGACACGCTGCAAACGCGAATGCCAATTGCGAACAAGAAGAACAAAATCGAAAACAAATCAGAATTCATCGTATTGTGACGTAAGTATGAGACGTTGTGGTGGGGCAAACAAAGAAAGGGCACAAAAGAACAAAAATAATACTTTCAATATCCTTCTAAAACCTCTTTGGGAAGTGCATATTACGCCTCAACAAAACATCCTCATGCCTACATTTCTAAAACATCCCAAAACATCCCAGGGATACCTCTCAGTAGGCAAACAAAGAAATGCCACAGAAGAACAAAAACAATACTTTAATATCCTCTTTGGTCAGTGCATATTACGTCTCAAAATAACATATTCATGCCAACATTTTCAAAACATCCCAAACCATCCCAGGGATGTTCGTGCTCGCTGGGTAACTATCAGTGAAATGGAAACTCTCAAATTGAAACTTGGGAATGTAAGCATCAAACGATAAACCTCTCAAGTTATTTTCACTATAATGAGAAAGCTAGCCCGTTCGCGTATCTGCAATAGAAGTTGTGAAATTTCCAGAAACTCTCAAAATGCGACAGCGAGACTTCTGAATTCAAACACACAAAATGAAACTCTCAACTGAGGACTCTGAAATGAAAATATTGAATATGCAACTAACTATCAGTGAAATGGTATTTTTCAAATTGAAACTTGAAAATGAAATGGGAACTTTCACCTGAAGACGTTCCAAAAAACCGTTGAAATCATTCTTGAACTTAAATTTTCCAAGTTTTGGATCGGAACTCTGAACTAAAACTTTCAACTTACCGGCAGTAAGGGTTGCTCACCCCACTAAGCAACGATGCATCTACCAAGTTCATGTTGGTGCAGTTTTGCCGTAAATCAAATGGAAGGGCTTGATTGAGAAGGGGGTTGGTGAAAACTTTTCGGTTCAGAAATGCTGAGGCGTATCTGACTTGTGTTGCAAAAGTCAGATAGTATAGCCAGTCCTGGAGTCCCTTGATAGACCTAGAAAACAAATCACTCAAGCATCATTATCATCACCAAAATATAATTATTTCTTTATACGACGATTAAGACAGGGAATATCTCGGAAAATTGGAATTTTGGGGTCGTAAATTGAAGCAATGCACAAATTTCAAAAATCCAAATCTCCATTTCTCTGGGTATTTATCATTGAACACATTTTTTTTCCTAAGATCAAATTTTAGTTCAGAAAAAATCGGTGAAGTTGTAGTCCCGGCTCCTCCACCATTTTCGTAACGTTCTACTCAGAAGAGCCAGTACAGCGTTACAACTAATGATTCTGGAAATTACGCTCTAACATCATTATATTCATACAGGGTGTCTCGAAATCAGCCTGCCAAACTTCACTAACGACTTCTACGACTAAATATAGAAATAAAAGTGTCAATGAACATGAATCAAGAATTTTTTCTTGAGGAAGCTACATTGGATATTGCTAAAACTTTTTTGTATGCATGATTTCTCGGACTCTGAAAAGCCACATCGTTCTACAGAGAAAAGATACTCGTTCCGTATCGATCAGATGTATCATATCTGAGTCAAATCAATTCGAAAATATTGTTACACTCACATCTTGTGCATATAACGTTGTCAAATCATAGTGGCTATCAAAGAAATCAACGACTTTCTCTATCAAACAAATTCAAAGAGGCACGTAATATAAGAAAATGATGATAAATAGCTACTTCAATTTTTGTGCATTTTTTTTCATATGTATCACGATTCATTGCAATGTTATGCATGATATCTAAGATGTAACAATATTATTCAATCTATTTCACTCGAAAATGATACATTTTATAGATACGGAACAAGAAGAGGTCTGTGAAGAGGTGTTGATTCTCATAATCCGAGATTGAAATGCCAAAAAATATGCACACGAAAATGTTTGAGGAAGATTCAATGTAGTCCCACCCTGTATTATACACTCCTGAATTAACTCATGAAATAATTTCATTGTCACTGCATTGGGCATGTGAATTTTGGTTGTGGTTCTTGAACCTAATTGCATCATTTTATCACATGGCGTTTCGGATATATTCAAGAAATAGCATCTTCAGAGGCCCCTTTCAAGTGGCTGCAGCTCGAAATTCATTTTTTTTTCAATGTTTCAATCGCTCGAAATGTGTGTTGAACAATTGATGACAATTTTTGCCACAACTGCTATCTGCTATTGTTTGTTTACCGTATTCACGAATCTAAACGAAGTATTATGGCAAACTGGTGGAAATGCCATATATATAACTTGAACACTAGAAGTCGAATTTTTCATGAAAATACGTTGAAAATATATTGAACTTCGAAACTATATTTTGATTTTATTCGACCCCCAAACGTAATGCAAACTGAAATATAATCAGTACGCTGGAAACCTCTTTTAACCAGCTTTCCAATGAGTGGTCGCAAGTCATAGGGTTGTATTTGAAATAAACATGTTGAGGTAAATTCCAGCTACCCCTGATTTCCCTGATTACCTGTAGTACTATGATTAATCGTTTCAGACTACAAGTTTGTTGGAATCATTTCATCGGGAGGAACATAGAAATGCCTTAATATACAGGTTGTTCCAATGATAATCTTGAATCTGATGTCACATGACCGAGAAAAAAAAGCTTATTGGATAACATGATATCAAAAGAAGCTGCAACATTTTCTTCACAGCCCTGAAATTACTATTCAGTTCCGAAATTATTTCTGTCTTAATCGTCTTGGGGCACCCTGTATATATAAGCCACCATTATACCTCAAAATTCCACTGCTCAATGTGATGCAAACCGCTGTAATATAAATACTGGCAATAGCTGCTGTGAAATTGTCCTTCACAATCATGAGAATCGCCATGGTTTGTTGTTCTGTGAATATGTAGCAGGCCCATAGAACGAGACTGAAGTAAAAATACTCCATAGACGAATCAAAACTTCCAACCAATCTAAAATAAAAATAAAATGAAACAAAATCATTGAAGAGAGTTTTCGTTGACATTCTTACGAATATACTATTGCGCTTGCTGCTAAAGTTGTCAGAAACGAAAATGGGATGGACACCAGATTGTAAGTCAGTAAAAAGAGTGTTCCTCCATATAGACCTTCTTGAGATTCTTGAAAATACCTGGTTCTATAAGTAGGATCTGTGAAAATAACCAAGCTATGTAGTCAGATGATCATTCCATCAATAGTATTTTACGTACACATTAAAATGGTGTTGATGATACCAACGAAATACACCCCAGCCAGACAATTGAGAATCAGCCCGCTCCTGCTGATGAAAGTATGTTGCAAATCCTTCATTTCCCTATAGAAAATCCACAGCATGAAGAAAAACACAGGTAGCAGGAATAGACGCAGGAATATTTGCCGGAATCCTGCTCGTTTGAAACTCAGAGTAGCAATCAACAACCTCCTGGAAACATAAAAAAAAAGAAAATAGTAGGAAAATGTCTTGGTGATACTCACATGTAGATGTTCCACCCAGTGGAAAACAACCCAGGTTTACCAATCAACAAAGGTATTTTATTGGTATGCATTCCATGTTCAATATTGTGACTGAGGCCTGTGATTGTAGATCCTTTCCTGAAAACACCGCCTTCTATTTTGAATTTGTCTACTAAGGCTGCTATTTGGTGGTTGCTTTCCATAAATCTTTCTCTAGATCTTCTATCCACGGTCGAAAGGCAAACTGTAAAGATTTTATCATAAATAGAAAACATGTCGTCTGTTACTTCAGTATTCTTCAATTTTGACCTAGGTTCAAGCTTAAGTATCGGAAATCTCATATTGAGATCTCATGAAATTTGAAATATGGGATTGAACGGAATTGTTATTATTATTCAATTGTTCATTTCCACTTAGAAAGTATGTTCATTTACTATTTAAGTATCATGACAACATTATGAATAACACACCTCGCAGAATTGGAGATTGAACAATAGTGTATGGACGAACAAATTGATCAGCCTTTTTTGAAGAAAACAATGATTTGAACCATCATTATTTGTGTTGGTTAGATTGTGTTGGGTTTATTTTTTTGTTCTGGTTCCCACGAAAAGGGAAATCCTGTAATGTTCAGAGAACATCGTGAGAACCATGAAAATGTGGAAGGAATTGTTGTTCTTCTTGAATTTCTGGAGGTTATATGCCTCGGGGAACACCTCCCTTGGCAATGTGTTCCAGAACCTCGCTGTTCGTTGGATGAACGAGTCTTTGGAAAGATATGTTCTGCAAGTATCCAAAGTGACCACGAAGGGGTGCGAAGACTCAACTCGACGGGTTAATCTCGCGGGGACTGCCAAGGAAGGAACAATTGTTGATATTTCAGAAGAGCAACGTCTATTAAAATATCTATGTTAGAGCCAGATCGCCAACTTTTCTACGGTGTTCCAGAAGAGTGAGTGAGTTTGTGAGCGAGGCATCACCCACGAGACGATTTGCCCTCTTTTGGACAGAATTCAACAGTTTCAGGGTATGTTTGGGTGCTGCACTCCAACTATGGAAACAGTACTCCAGGACAGGTCGGATCTATGCCTCATAGATTATAAGCAGCTGACTGGAAGTGAAATGGCTCCTGGCCCGAAACAGAAAACCAAGTTTTTGGGATGCACTGTTAGCAATTGATCTTACGTGATTTTCCCAAGTAAGGATATTGCTGCTAGTAAAACCAAGCAACGAAGGGGGTGTTTTCAAAGGTATGGTTACTCCTGACAAGCTTATGTTGGGATCAGTGATATAGGCTTTTCTAGAGAAAAGACATGCTTGTGTTTTGTTTGCATTGAAATCTACCAAGTCATTGGATCTCCATTCGAGAATTGTTGTCAAGTCCATATTTATGTTGTCAACATTTCTTTCTCGTTCGTTTCTGATTTGCCTGGCTGGTATTGGAGTCCTGGAAGAGAAGGCGGTATGAAGGGTACTATCATCCGCGAAGCTGTGTACTGGACATGAATTTGCTTCCAACAAATCGTTAATATGGAGTAGAAATAGTGTTGGTGCTAGAATTGATCCTTGCGGAACACCAGCATTCATGATAAGAGAGTCATATGAAACTCCGTCGACCACTACATGGGGAGAGACCTGTTTGAGAGAAAACTAGCTAGCAGAGAACATAGCTGGGGAGGCAAGCCATAAGATGGATGCTTGGCGAGAAGTCCGTGGTGCCAGACTGGATCGAATGCCTTGGAGATATCAAGTGCCACGGCTAAGGTTTCCCCATATTTTTCAATATATTGCTGCCATATATTATGTGAGACGTAAGCGAGCAGGTCACCAGTTGATCAGTTCATCAACTAAACACGTCAAAATCTGTAATGTTCTCACTATGTTTCATTGAAAAATGATCAAGAGCAGTAGTTTCCCGTTGTTCTCATATTCAACAGTAAATTCAATAATAGAGAAGCAATTGTTCAGTTCAGGAATGACAATAGGTTCAAAATATTATCAATATTACCAGCATATCTGATATTTCGAAATGATTCATGAACAATTCAGCTCAAAGAGGGTGATAAATAATTGCCGACGATTGTATCTTCATGTTTTTCTATAAAGGCAGACTATTGCGAATATACTCAAGAGTTTTCTGTATGAGTAATAATGTTTTTGTCTTTTTAATTCTACTCACGATAGTACATTAGCGGATTCTCCAATTGTGGACAAGGAAACCCGATGGCATTGAAATATTCTAGCATCTGTCTGGTGCCCCCTGTATAAACCACGTCCCCGAGGCACAAGTAAAGCACTCTCTCCAAAAAAGGAAACACGTCAGATCTGGGCTTCTCCATGGTCAAAACAACGGCTGTACCATACTTTTTAGCAGCGTTGGACAAGATGGATACAACCAGATAAGTGTTCAATGGGTCCAGATCCCATGTTGGTTCGTCCAACAGCAGTACAACTGAAAAAAACAAATTTCATTTAGATGAACCGCTAGGCAGAACCTTCAAAGCTCCGGGTATACCAGAATCTTCTGGTCGGTAAATGACAAGAATTTTCACACAAAAAAATCAATAATATTTGTTTTGAGCCTTAGAAATTGCACTGGACAAAGCCATTTTCATCAATCTATCCCTAAGAAATTTCCCTAGAATTTTTATTCAAATTCAACTGCTGCTTCTCGAACATTGATATTGTTATTCTGGTTTTGTCAAATACTATAATAATATTATTCAGTTCCACTTTAAGAAACATAGTGCAACAAGAAGTAAAAACATACATATTTGTCGAAGAAATTAACATCGTTTCAACTGGTTTCATTTTTATCTCGATGAAAATATATCAACTTCGAAAAAGCCGAAATGCTTAAAGTGGAATTAACTGTTGGATGAATAGATGCAATGCTCAAAATAATTTCCAAAAATGTTAGAAACTTCACAAACGATTAGATATCCACAAGATTCTCAAACACACGGCATGTTTTGCTAACACAGTAGCTTCGTCAGGTGATATACTGGTACAATATAGGGATTCCCTTTCGTGCACTCCAAGCGATAAAAAACACCGACATAGGGCAGGGGCATGCAGGGGGTCCCAAAATATTGCAATTTAACGCAACTTACCTCTATACCAAGTTACTTTCCTGAGGAGTTATAGGCATAGCACTAACAGCATGTCAACTTGCTCGTTGAAAGAAAACTTCCCGTTCATTTTAAAAACACTCAAACAACAATTACTTAATTGATCAACTCACTTGCCTCATTGTCAAGTTTGACGTTTATTTGCATAGCCAACTTTTGAATTTTCGATGATTTTAAATAACACACCTAGAGCGCGCGTTTTCAGTTATTCGAGTTTTTGATGAAAATGATGGAGTTTTTCGAAAAATTACTGGAGTAAAAAAAGTTTAGGAATTGAATTGCCCACGAAATAAAGCAAAGATTTTTGAAATCCATCAAGGGTTAACAAAATTATGTTGAATATTAATGGTGCGCCACCTGGTATATCCCCTTTACAAATTTCAATTAAACTTTAGTTACTGTCAAGTAACGCCCTAAATACATCCACAAAGTGTGCCAAATTTGGTTGCTTCAAGTTCAAGAATAACGAAGATATTGATTTTTTTCAAAGCCTATATCTCCTTAGGGAACCAACTTGGTATAGAGGTAAGTTGCGTTAAATTGCCATATTTTAGGACTCCCTACATGCCCCTGCTCTATGTCGGTTCTTATTTGAATCACCCTGTATATACTATACTTTTCCAACCTGAAGGATTAGTTACCTGTGGACAGGTACGATAAACCTTCATTTTCGGAAATTAGGCACAATATCTACATTAAAATCCGGTGAACCGGATTAACTTGGAAGATTAGTTTAGTTCATTGTAACAGTATATCACCTGACGAAGCTACTAACTAGTTCAAGCTAGTTAGCTGGATTTTTCGACTTGAGTATATCTTTGCAAATTAGGATTCAATTCTTTTCAGAAAATGCATTTCCAATCAATAATGAGAAATCGTGACTATACCAACTATAGATTCATTAGGAAGACTATAGGCGAAAAATTCAAATATATTTGGGAGGGTACCTATTGATTCTTTATTAATTCACCTGGATCTTTTATCAGTTGTACACCAATCATCAGTCTTCTATATTCGCTATGAGTCAAGTCTTCCGTGCATCTATTGGATACTTGCGACAATGCCAAATCTGCCATCACTTGCTTCACTTTCGATCTCTTTGTATATCCAGAAACCTAAAATCCCCACAACAACAACAAAATATTAAATTCGAAAGGTTTCTTGAGCGAATTTGCAATTTCTAAATTCTGGCGAAGGAGCTATGACTGTTATTCCAAATTTTTTGGGATTTTATCTCCTCCTTTCTATAAAATAAATATATGAATATTATTTCAATATACGTGTAGTAAGGACAAATCAGATGATTTGCCACAATTTGTATTGGAAAAGGTTTGGAGAAGAGAAATAAAGGTATATAGAGAAATATCAAATTTTCACTCAGCTTTGGACGTTTCGGGAACGAATCTGCTTCCATTTTCAACATGAAAAATGGATATTTGAATAGCAAGTTCGTATTTGTCTCGATACTTTTCAGTTCCCAGTGACAATTGGTGACGTTGGCAATCAAATGAGTTACAGGATGTTTTCACTAATTAATCTTGAATTTACCATTTCCATTCCTAGATTTCAGTAGTGAATACCATATGGTCTATCTATATCAACTGAACAGGAAGAAATGCTATTGTCTATCCGTTCAGAAGATTGAAAGCAGATTCCTTGAATTTTCTCTTCTAATTGTTATCTTCTTTTCCAATGATTTTAATATCATTCCACTCTGCCATATGTTGTCCATCTCCAGTAAGGATATGTTCAGCTAGTTTCGATTTATCGGTGTGTCTTTTTTTGTATGGTACTTATGTTTCTTCATCCTTACTGAAGATGGACAACATATGGCACAGTGGAATAATATTAAAATCATTGGAAAAGAGGATAACAATCAGAAGAGGAAAATCAAGGAATCTGCTTGCATTCTTCTGAGCGGAGAAAATAGCATTGCTTCCGGTTCAGTTGATAAAGATAGAACATGATATTCACTACTGAAATCTGAAAAGGAAAATGGTAAATTATATGAATCAAGATTAAGTAATGAAAACATCCTGTAACTTATTTGATTGCCAACGTCACCAATTGTCACTGAGAACTTAAAAGTGTCAAGACAAATACGAATTTGCTATTCAAATATCCATTTTTATGTTGAAAATGGGAAAGATTCGTTCCCGAAACGTTCAAAACTAAGTGAAAATTTGATATTTTTTCTATATACCTTTATTTCTCTTCTCCAAACCTTCTCCAATACAAATTGTCACTGACAAGCTAGTCAATTTTTTTTTAGGCTCTCTGATAGGAACATTTTCTAAACGCAGTGAGTGGGGCAAATCATCTGATTCGTCCTTAATACACGTATATTGAAATAATATTCATATTTTTATTTTATTGAAACGAGGAGAGAATATCACAAAAAATCTGAAATATTGAATGTGCCACCACCTTCACGATTAACCTACACAGCAATGATTACCTTTGTCGGTGTATAATACAAAGTTTGTTCCACTGTTAGACCAGGCAGAAGATCACATTTGTGTGTAACATAAGCACACCTTTGTTGAAAAAGACACATGCTCATAGGATGATTGTTGAGAAGAATTTGACCCCTTACAGGGCCTTGAGCCCTCCGTGATATCACATCTAAAAGAGCTTTCTTACCACTCCCTGAAAACAAACTCATCTCAACAAGTGGAAATCAACAAGTGGAAATCAACAAGTGGATCAACAGGTACCTTTCGATCCTAGTACCGCTAGAACCTCTCCAGAATGCACGACCATTGAGACATCTTTGAGTATAACGCCTGTTTTTATGTTTCCTATAACTCTCTGTACACAGGACCCTGGTTCAACCTACCAAAAATAAGTTCTGAATTATTGTCAAAGAATCACAACTCGAGCATTAACTTTCATTGTAGGCTATTGTGCATGGAGCACAGGTATCATAAAACAATAATTGAAATAATAATCACCTTACCTGGCCTGAGTAAAACACATTGCAAAGTTCCAACACATAATCACTGGAAATCATGTTGGTTTCCCAAGAAAAGGTACTAAACGTTCAGTAGTACCCTTTCATGAAGCATTAAGCAACAGGTGCAATCTATCGAAAGGTACCAACACAAAGGAGATCGTAACAGGTAGATACACCGACATTTTGGCTCGACCTGTATTGCGTTGGTATTGTTTGTCCAACAGGTAGTATACTCCAACTGACTTCTGTTGACTTTGTGAGGTAGGTGAGACGTGGAAGGTATTTTTGAGTGTACCTGAGGGAAATAGAAGGGGCCGGAATGAACCAATAATGATCATGAGCCAGAGAAACAAGACTATTGAAATTGGGTTTACTTGAAAACATACGGGAGCTTGTGCTGGTTGATTTTTTTTTCTGTACTGTAATGTATTTTGAACTAATAATTCAATGTATGTATGCAAAATCCCATGAGCAGCTGTGATTTCAGGAATTTGCCCTAACACTTCCAGCAACAAAACAAAACCTTACATTTGAAACCATGACAGCCGAAACAGTGAATAAATCTTTAATGACATTTACACAGTATATAGTTGCGTTGTTAGAATAGTAGGTATATAATTTATGGAAATGAATGCGATTTGTGGAAAAATTGAGAAAACCATCACCAATAATTCAAATATTCACTGAATTATATCTTATCGAATCGAAAGGGATTGAGAAAATAGCATTCCTTTTTGGAGCCGAAGTAAACTTGACTCAAGATGAGAATATACAAAGAAAAGAACCTTTTCCTCTTGTGAAGAGAGAAAAAATTAGCTGAATCATTGTGGATGAGTGTTGAACCATGAGTTTTTCAGCTTGTTTCAACATTTTGGACGTGAAATATTCTGACTTCTCAGTGAATATTTTGACAAAAAATTGAATTGGTCCCACTAGTACAGAGAGCTTCTGATTTGATCTGAATTTAAATGTCGCTGGCATATTTGAAAAACAAGGATAACCATTCGTAAGAAAAAGTTGACCATTTAATACTGATTTCGAAATAATATAACATATGGGTTATTCAAAACAGCCTTTTTGTTGTTATTTTTTTTTAACATGGATCGCATTTTCCGGAAAAATTGTATAGCTATGAAAGCTATCAACATCGAGCTGATGAAATACCTGGAACATTCAGGTATCATCAACGATAGGGAATATGGCTTCCGTCATCAGAGATCAACTGGTAACCTGCTCGCTTATGTCTCACATATATGGCAGCAATCTATTGAAAAATATGGTGAAATCTTGACCGTGGCACTTGATATCTCCGAGGCATTCGATCAAGTCTGGCACCACGAACCCCTCGCCAAGCTTCCATCTTATAGCTTGCCTCCCCAGTTATGTTCTCTGCTAGCTATAGTTTTCTCTCAAACAGGTCTCTCCATGTAGTGGTCGACGGAGTTTCATCTGACTCTCTTATCATAAATGCTGGTGTTCCGCAAGAATCAATTCTAGCACCAACACTATTTCTACTCCATATCAAGGATTTGTTGGAAGCAACTTCATGTCCAGTACACAGCTTCGCGGATGATAGTACCCTCCATACCGCCTTGTCTTCCAGGGCTCCAATACCAGCCAGGCAAATCGGAAACGAACGAGGAAGACATGTTGACAACATAAATATGGACTTGGCAACAATTCTCGAATGACGATCCAATAAATTGGTAGTTTTCAATGCATATAAAATACAGGCCTTTTCTCTAGAAAATCCGATCTCACTGTGCCCAACATAAGCTTGTCAGGAGCAAGGCTCTGGAACACATTGCCAATGGAGGTGTTCCCCGAGGCATATAACCTCCAGAAATTTGATTAGAACACCAATTCCTACCTTATTTCTCTTGGTTCTCACGATGTTCTCTGAAAATTACAAGATTCCCTTTTTCGGGGGAACCAGAACATGAAGAAAAATTTATAATATACCGTTATAGTTTGATTACTAATGATTCCCCCCCTGGCACCCCACTTTTCCTGATTACTCATGGGACACCCTGTATATTAAAAATAAGTTGAAGTACTGTGGATGGGTATTGTGAATTGTTTCAACAAATCGAACGCAAAATGTTTACTTTTTAGTGACTTGTGTTCGACAAACAGTTGATTTGGTCCAACTAGTGTGAAGGGCTTCTGATCTGATTCCAAGAATATCACAATTATTCGTTCGTGAAGTCTCAGTAGAAACACGAATATTTTTATTTTTTTAACAAACACTTTTTTAAATTCACTGGAAATTCCTCCAATAAGGTATCCAAAAATGATGATGTGCAGAGTGTAGAGTGCAGAGTTCAATGGCCGACTAGTTTGAATACGCCCTGTATAATCTGATGGTTCTGCCGCAACTCGCGAATACCTCAAAACTGTTTTCCTTTATCGTTTTACGGTACTATCGACCTGGGGATACGATCTATCGTCAAGTTGGCAGTGGATTCTTGTCGGTCAAAAAAATCGAGTTTTGTCCTCCTCGGCATTTCAGCCAGCAACTTCTTTGCCTCTACTTCGTGAACATCTTTCGGAATGCCTTTTTGACGTTTAAACAATGGTCGTGTTGTCGATTGTTCGTTTGACAGATTCGAGAGCGCGCTTTACGTGATTCCATTGTTTTTACTGAGTTGGAGTATATACTTTACGTGTGAATCGAACATAACGTTTGTTCATGGATTCAGAGTGACACAAACTTGTTTTTCATGGAAAATGACAAGTGAGTTTCCTTATTTTATATCTAGAATATCAATAAAAATCGAAATCAATCATATACTATTGCAAACTCATATATGTATATTATTCGATATCCAAAATTGATGTCCTATATTTGATAGATCTAAACGAGGATCTGAATATCACAAACAAGAAATAATGAATACTTTTGTATGTTTCCCAATGCAAAAAATATATACCTGATATAGGTATTTAATACCTATACTCAGGTGGCGGCAATATTCACATATTTGTGCTTGATTGTATAAAGGCTGTTTCATTACTAATTGCAAATATTTTAACAATCGATTCTTGGCCACAAATTTTGAAAATTCAACCTAAATTACCTATAGATACATTATTCCAGAATTTTTGAGATTTTCTCTCCTCGTTTCTATAAAATAAAAATATGAATATCATTCCAATATACGTGTAGTAAAGACAAATCTGATGATATGCCCCAAAATGTCATTGCGTTTGAAGAATTTACCTATCAGAGAGCCTAAAAGAAAAATTCACTAGCTTGTCAGTGACAATATATAGAAAAAATATCAAATTTTTACTTAGCTTTGGACATTTCGGGAACGAATCTGCTCCCGTTTTCAAACTTGTTATTTGAATAGCAAATTCGTATCTGTCTTCAAGACAGATACGAGATACCTATAGATACATTTTTTCGGTGATTTTGCACTTATCATGCGATCTGTTTTTCTCCTAAATTTTTTTTTGTTACTCCCGTATTTTTATCTGGAGAACAGGAATTTGATAATGGAAAAGTGAACAAACCATTAAGATATTTCACCTTCTTTTCCGCCTGTCTTTTGGATCGCATTTAGAACAATTGGCACTTCTCCTCTCATCATTATACAAATCAAATATATCACGAAGAAGGAAGAAAAATGATAATATTCAAATTAATGGCGTGTGTAACCTCATTCAAAAGCAATCTGTTGGCATTTGACATCTCGTATTTGAAGTAATTATTGATTTGATGGCTTTCATCTGGTATAAAAACCACATTTTGTGTTGAATTCTCTATTTGAAAATGTACTATTGAAGTACATCATAAGTATATAAAGTGTCCAATGACAAAATAAGAAGAGTATAGTAGCTGTAAATGCAACCAAAATAGGCAGAAAAAGAAGGCGAAACTTCGATCTTTTCCTTGAAATATCTTGATAAGTAGTGGTTTGATTATCGAATTCGTGTTTTTCAAACAAAATACGTAGGTAACAAGAATACTTTTCAAAAAAAAACCATCGCATGATAAGTGAAAAATCACCATTTTTTCTCCTGTCTTAGTTTTATTTGAAAATTTATGTAAAATAAACGTTTCTAGCTGCTAGCTGCTTTCTTCATATGCGATAAAGTCATCATTTTTATTTGATTCCATGCAATTCAAGCTCCAATCAGAAACTGATTCGTAAAAAATCCAACTTATTGATGATTTTTACATGATCAATTTATTGGCTTCTTCGAAAATCATTGTTGGTTCTGGTGTGACCGAGCGTTAAAGTCTCTGAAGAATATGTCTGGTATTTCCTTCATAAAATTTATGAGGCTGAGTCATAGGGTAGATACGAGTGAAATTGACGAAATCCTCTTCGAACATCTCCTTGAAGCTTTGTTTAAAAATTTCCAGGAAATAATTTAGATTAGTCATCTTAGAATGTAGGTATACATATAAAAAACGAAAACCAGGTCAAATGGTCTGATAACATTTCAACAGTATTGAAGTATTGAGCGATTGTATTCATGAATCATGTATGAGGATACAGAATGTCTCAGAATAACGTTCGTATACTCCGGAAAGTCATTCTGCAGAAGAGAATGAGAAAAAATGTGTATATCTTGAGTTTCTTCGAGTTCAATCACGTTCACCAACAAAAACTAATAGATACACGAATATTTCCGAAAAAGATCGAGTCGTATTATGAGTATCAAGAAAATGTTTATACCCAGTCTAGAACTATTGTTGAAGTTGAGAAAGATGTTGACGAATTTTGAACATAATCTGATGAAATGGCATTCAACTAATAATGTATTAACAATTTTGTGGAGGTATATCAGATTCAATATATTTAAATCATCACAATTGCTAATTTAACTCTCAACCATTTTTTATTGTCACTTTGACGATTTCCAAAAATGTTTATCGATATAGAAACTATGTTTTCTTGATGAAAATACAACAGGAAGGATAAAAGATATCTGTATTCCAGTTGTTTCATTGATAAAAGCTTACAAATTGACAACTGATTCCTTTGACAACATGATCGGAAATTATAGTAGTACAAGTGTCATGAAAATGTTGATGAATTAAGCAAAATGTTTATAACAATGAAGGAAGTTGTTGTAAGTGGCATCTCATTTTCAACAGTGTAGGAATATTTTTGTCTTATCTTCAGAACGTTATATATGAATGTTATTCTGGGACAACCTGTATAAACACAATAACAAATTGTTTGGAGGCTAAACATACCCAAAAAACGAAGAGATAATAGACATGGTAAATTCGACTAAATTATAGTTTTATTATAGATGAGAAATTATACATGGGTTGAAAAATTAGACACACCACGAAACGTTCTTCTATTACATCGAGAGATCATACAATTTTTTCAACAATTATCAACGCTCGACGAATGAACAGTAATTATCTCACCAAGGCATTCCCACACTCCAAATTCTATAAAATACGAGATTATTTTAAGAACATAGTACCGCTATTTGAGTAGATGAACATTACAGATTAATCATAATTATTAAATATGTTGATTCTTTAATCTTACTCCTATAGTCCCATTGTATTTTGTTAACGGTATTTCTTTTATCGAATTACCAAAAAATCTTGGTGTTGGACTAATTACGTAACCTAAGACTACAGCCCTCAACTGTGTCTATTGCTTTATTTAAAAACATATCAAAGCTAACAGAGTTTTATGGCCTATATTCACTTTTGATAGTTTCATTTCATAATATTCACCTACTTTATTTGTTGGCTAACAAATTTCGAAAGATCCCTTCATAGTGAATTCCTCCACTTGCACACACTAATTTACATTCATTAACAACTTCCTTTGATTCTCAATCTGGTTGGTAAGAATAAACGATCTGATGTGAATAACCAGTGAATGGGCGTACGCAATAAATGTGATTGAGAAAACTTGTAAATGGATCTTATCGATTGATATCAATCTGCAAAAATAAACTTTTTTGCACGATTCATCAATTAGTTTTGAAGCAATTTGAATGATGTATTTCCCTTGCAGTTCGAGTAAAGCAAAAGACATGGTTCAGGTTACTTTATTGAACATCACATAGGCATGTTTATCTAATCGTATAATTTGAACACGATATCAATTGCACATGCATTGTGAAGAAACAACTACAGATACTCCATTAGAGAGTTTAATGAATGAAAAGAAAAATGTCTACATGCGGAAAATTCACGATGGGGAATCCTGAATGCATGAAGTTCAATGTCTTATACTTCAGCAGTTCTCTAACTAATGATATAGACAATGCAATGGGAGGCATCAATTAGTTATATCCTTTTATTATTAGTGCACTATATCAGTAGAAATCGAAGCTGTGATTATAGCTTTTCGCATTTCTCTTGGAACACCTCATGGTTCGCTTCTAGGGCCTCTAATATCAAGAAGAAAGTCAACAGCAATAGATTTTTCATCCATTTTTGGTAAACATTGCTTTGCAGATAATAGTATTCTCCATAATGCATTCTCTTTCAGAATTCCAATTTTCTCTCAGTAAACTAAGACTTACGATGAAGACAAGTCGACGCTGTCAATGCATGTCTTGCTGAAATTACAGCCTGGGGAGACAAAAACCTTGTTGAGTGGATTTCAGAAATAAATCCTATTGAATCAACACTTTATTAGCAATATTGTATCAATATTATTAGGAATTTGATAGAGCTTGTGTTTTTACACAAGGGAAAAATAGTTGCAGTGAGGCTCACATAATGTAATAAAAATCTTAGCTTCCCATTGAAAGAATTTGTTGATGACGTCATAACTTTGACAACTTTGACGTGTTATTTTTGTAACTTATTTCAAAAGATGCGGAATGAAAAAAACAGTTTGACGTGTTTTTGCATTTTTTTCAAAAGTGATCGTTGTACGTTTTATGAATTTTGTGCATTACTTTATCATAACCCTGTATATGCCACCATTCTCACCAAGACCCCTATATCTATGCCATATTGAACTACTCGAAGTAAACGACATACACGGTCGCTGTATGGAAACAGATGAATATCTCGGTAACCTGTTTTTGAATTTCTTTGAATTTATGTACAGTGTGATTTCAAAAATGGCGGAATCGAAAATGTTACAGCCAATGTTGCCACTTTTTCAGTTATTCAGGATTCTTTATTAAATTCCTCATTTTGAACGGAACATCCTGTACTTTATTGGATTTTCAGATTCTCCTTGAAGAGCTGATTTAATCGATCTAGCAAACTTGGGTTCTAACGCGAATGATTACATAGGTATAAGGTGTTCAACTTTAGGAGTATTCCCAAGAACTTATATAATCTCGAACAGTTCAAAAAAATTCCAATACCTACTACCTCTCATGATCCTTCCTAGGTACGTATGCGAAATTCTCAGAACATTAAACAGATTCCCTCTTGTGTTCTCCAAACGATAAAAAAGCGTATATTGCTCGAAATTAGAACACAAAAATGGATAACAGCAATCATTCTCGTGAAATCAAGAGATTTTGAATGAGAGATATTATGACTATACAACGATATCGTGGACCATAAAATGAAACTGTGTTCCCTACAAATAAAAACTGTAACAAGGCTGTGCATATCAATGCACTTTGTTCAGAAATATAAAATACTGCTTGGTGTTTACATCCTATTGCACATAAACAACAATGACAAACATTCGCGTAATCAGAGAGCATATTTATACTTTCTAAACCAAGTAATTAACACACTAGAAATATATAACATTCAGATGTTTTAACAGAACAACGTTTATTATATTTAAAAATGTGGAACTCATCACATGTTTTATGTGTGCATTATGTAATCAATTAATTTCCCAGTACTCATTACAGAAACATCTTAGAGATATTTCCGCAGTGAGATAGACATACCACAATTTCTTCCTCATTTTAAGTAGGTACTTGAAATGCCCAGTTATACTTACTCGTTCTTCATATGTCCATTTTTCAGTGAAAGTGTAGTAGTTGAGTTGATCACCATTTAACATTCTATAGGAAATATTTTCAGGGAAAAGGAATTTGAGTTCAGTTCATGATGGTGCTTCCACATTCATTTGGCTCGATACCATACTGATACAACAATAGTTGAAGTACCAAAGGGAATCTCTATAATGTTCGGGGAACATTGTGGGTACCTAGGGAGGATAGGGAAAGGAGGTAGATATTGGGATTTTTTTCAATTTTTGAAGATCATATAAGCTCTTGGGAATACTCTGTTAGCCAAAACATTCCAATGCTTTGCCGTTCTATGTACAAACGAGTTTTGGTAAAGAGTTGTTCGACATATTTCGAGGTTGTCGACAAAAAGGTGTGTTGACTGGGCTTGTCAAGTACGTCTGGGTGATGGGATTAAAATAATGAGATTGCTACATGATGATTCCTACTATGTCGCGTAGAATTTATAGAAGATGATCAAATTATAGAGATGATAGCTGTACTATATGACGACTTACTGCTCATTAGGTAGTCAGGCAAGAATGGAGCAATAATGTACCAGAGCAGATAATTGCGAGTGAACAATCCAGTTTTTCGACAATTTATTAGGACATTCGGACATTCCCAATTTTTCTCTTGAATCTTTGGACTTATTTTTTGTTTTCGATGATTTTTCCATTCAAATATGATTTTTATTTCTGGTTGTTCAACTTTATTGCTCATTATACTCCATCAAATGAATCCAGCTGGTTTGATTTCAGATCCCTTCAACTTCCAGAAAAGTAACTAGAGGTTTTAAACTCTGAAATGTGTTTTTCTCGAAACTTACTTTTTGTGACATTCCCCCTTATAGGTCGCGTTCACGATGACCGACCCTGGAGGCAAAATATTGAAACGCAACCTCATTCTTCTGTGAATTATTGAAACACAACCTCACTTTTTTACTTGGTTACAGAGGAATCAAAGGATTGAACTAGTTTTTCACAATATTTTGGCATACGAATCGTGTTTTTTGCGCTATTCATTAATTCGAGCATGCCTTCGCATTGTGCTGTTGTACAATGCACAAAAAATGCAGCAAGAGACTAAAGAATATGATTTTTCAGGTAAATAGTAATCTCACATAGTTATCATTATGAAATGTTGTCATTCCTTATTAAAATTTCTTCTGCCTTCTGCCACTTCTGCAATACAAGCTAATGCTGCTAATAGATTGAGAATGTCCACAACACACACGATCGTCAGCATGTCAGACCAGTCCTCCCGATTGATTGCATGAATCCAATTTTCTGGCATTATTTTAGAAATTTTAGATGTATTTCTATTAGCTTCTATCGCAGAAAGAATTCCGATGAGAAATCAGAGAAATTACCAAATTTCAAAAATGAAAACTATATGTGAGTGACTATAGTAGGTACTTACTTTCAAATCATATTGTACCAACCGGATTACTTCGTCTTCCGCTGCAGTTTTTGTGTATTTCACAACAGCATAATGTGATGGCATGAGCGAATTGATGAATAGCGGTAAAATACGATTCGTATGCCAAAATAATTGTGAAAAACTATTCCAATCACTTGTAAACAAATAAGTAAAGTGACGTTTGTGTTTCTATATTTTGCCTCCAGTGTCGGTCATCTGACAGTTCTTGCACGCAACCCATTCCCCTGTGGTCTTTGTACAGGGTTGTACTCAGAAAAAAAAATTTGCTTCTAGTTTTCTCATTTGTACCAAACCAAACAACTGTATATTGTCCTCTTCGCAAGTGTTATATTGTGAAGTTGAATTCCATTAAATCAGTTGACGTTCCATGTTGGGTTAGTAAGAACTGGAATGTGTTTCATTAGTCATTAAACACACCCAAATACCTACATTCAATTTGAAAAATATATCTTTCTTGTTTGTTGTATGTACCTACTTGCTGAACTCGAACCATCATATTTAATTAACATATTTTTCGTGAAAGAATGTTGAATAAAAAAAATACTAAACTACTGTTGTTGAATGTGATGTGACAGACATAGTAGATGATATAAATATAGTTTTTTTTTTATTGAATGTGAAGAATCCACTGAATGATTTATAAGAACCTCACGATGATCGTATGGCTATTGTGGTGGTATGCAATAAATTTGCATAATAATTTCGTCAACAAATTCAAGGTCACCTGATTAGCGTTTACTCATTGTTGTGTTTCCGTTATTGAACAAGCAATCAATTAGCTATGAATAATTCTTTTCGAGCCCCCATTATACAGTCATGGAGGTACTGAAGTAATTAGACTCAATTTTTTGCCTCAAAGTTGTATTCGATACATGTTACATCTTTCAATTTTCCATCGATCGTTCTTTGTAGAATACAATTTCTCCTTTATTAATTCTCATTTGTATCAAATACTGAAATTTGAATACCTATACCTACAAACTGTTACATTGGAAATTTCGTGTGGACATTTTCAAACTCACTATCGCAGATGCTTTCGATAGTTTATTGCGATAATGGGTTTATATCACAAAAAAAAATGATTTCATAATTCGATAGAACTCATCCAAACTAGCTCCCACCACAAACCGTTTCTTGCTGTGAGCTCCCTACGTTTTATAAAAAATTATTGGAATCCCCGATTTTTCGGACCTCTGGAAACGAGGCGATGATGTGACGTCAAAACCCTTATACTGGAACAAGACTATTCCAGACAGAGATGAATGATACATGATTTCTGACAGAGTGAATTAGCGCGAGATAACAGTTGAAAGAATTAATATACCAGTTGCCTCAGTCTCCGTCGGGCGTTTGGTATTTTCTTTTGATTATGGCAAGATGAGGTTTCAACGTCATAAGAGGGTCTGTTTTCAGAAGATACTATTATTTATGACCAAAAATAAACATTCCAGTTAATTTTTCGATCGAATTATGTCGTCAATCATTATTTATGTAGAAAAGGATCATTATAAACATGGTTTGAGTTAAAAGTTCTACTTTGGTGTACACGAACATTGCAAACAAACTTTCAAAAGTTGAAATGTCAACTAATTTCATGTCAAATAGCTGTCAGCCGATATTTCGCTGCTGTGGTAATGATCATCTGCATTTATCAAAACATATCTACCATGATTTTCAAAGTTACAGTGACAACAACGATGCGATCCTCCCGGACGGTTACCGAAAAAATCATTATTCATGAACTAACACATTCGTTTCGAAAGAAAAAAACATTCTAATGTTTGGAATTTTCGGTACCTATGTTGCAATGAAGTAGATAATTTCGAATTATTCAGCTCATATATTATTCATTTGGTATTCTTTGTTCTTACATATTTGCAGCATTGTTATTTCCTGAGAACCGTTGAAATGAACCGTAAATGTGCTCATTTTACTATACAGGAGTCTAGATGTAGTAAGATGTATTGATAATATGGAACTTGCGTGCAAATCTTGCGTCGTTTGCCATATGTCTATACACGTATATAAGTTTATCACGGTATATTATACCCACCAACTGAAAAAGAAAACAATAATTTTTTCAGTACTTATCAGATTACCTCATGCATCTTTGAATGTTGCTCATCATATGAATAATTCACTGTCAATGATGAAATCTTGATGACCTCAAGATCAACTATAATAATTGTCTAATAACTATTCAATAACGTTGGTAGATGATTTGGAAATATTTGTTTACATATTGTCAGCGTGGGTATGGTTTCATGCTAATTAAATTACGAATAATGTAGGTATCACAATGAGTAAGACCATTTTTGTAGCACTAGCGACCAACAATAAATAATACTTCTTGATAAATTGTAGTTAAAAAAATCACGTCTGTAATCAATATTATCATATACAATTTATCATGTAATCTCTAGTTCGGCTAGCAACAAATGCGTGTTGTTCAGTTTTTTTTTTATTTTTTGTAACTACCATCCCGCAGTGTAATTTTTTCCGCCCGGCAACTTCATATCATACGAGTACTTGGTGCAAGACACTGTCGTGTTCCTCGATGTGAAAATCGCTAATCCTGAAGATCCTGATCAAGATAATAGATTGAAATTATTCAATCATGCTATTTTCATCGGTTCCTGTTGAGTGTGCGAAGTTTTGATTCAATTCGACGCTTTGAAGTTAATCAAAATCACCCATCTCTCCTGATTTAACTATTCATACGAGTACTTGGTATAAGACACTGCCGTGATATAAAGAGTATAATAGAAAGTTGTTCAAGGAATGAGAAGGTACATTTCAAATTTAAGTGACGGAACAACTTCAAATTTTGGTGAAGGAACATCATTCGCCAAGTATTAATTTTGTTGATCACCTATATTACGAATTGAGAGATGGATCTTCGTAAAATTAGGTTGACATATAGGTATACTCATAATTTTATGTCAGTCACAAATTGCGTTTTTCTTGATATATATGAATGTCCTTTAATGTCACGAATGGCAATTACAATCTGATGGAGTCTCTGTGAGAGTAAAAATCGGATCAAATAATTTATTTGTCAATAATTATAGTTGAATCAGCTCTGCCTCACCTTGTTATTAAAATACATCAAAGCAAGTAGGTCGCAACGATGTTCGGTTTTAGGTAGTAGGTACCCAATAATTTACTAGAAGGTATTTGTATCATGATTCGCTCGAATGCTTTTTGATGTAAAAAATATCAGAATTGCTATATATATCCTGATGAGCAAATTCAATATATTTTACAAAAACCTTCCGAAATTTCTATTGAAATGAAAATTCCAATGAGAAAGTGTTCTTGCTATTCAGCTACACTACACTCTTTCAAGTAATTTCCGAAAGCATGAATTGTATTTCAGAATAGTCGATTGAATTTCAGAAAACGTCAATTTCATTACTGAAATTCAATTGATCATTCGGAAATACAATTAATACTTTCTGGAAAACCTTGAATTGAATCTACAACTAGAAACAGTGTAATATCAAAGTAAGGATATTCAACATATCTTAAATATCTCATGCATGGATTCTCGAAATCAGACAAGTTGAATCTAACTCATCCTGTATATACTTTGTTAAACAATTCTCGTGGCTTGCAGTTTGCACTACAATAAGAATAGCTTCCTCATGTTTCATGTAAACTGTTACAAAATATAATGGTCATAGCTATAAAGGAAGGTCATAAAAAAATTGACTCAGACCCGGATATCTCATAGGTACTCTCACAGAAACAGTAAAGCTATTTCACTGATTCACAAGCACATTGTTTTTTTCAAGATTATCATAAGAATTTTCTCACATGATATTACTATCTCGAGTTCGACCATGTAATTACGTTTTGATTTGATATGATATAGCTCTGATATTGAGAGTTTTCTTCTAGGATTGAATGGTCTTCGAGATGTATTTTGGGAGATAATTTCGTGAGAAAAATACCACGAAGACATACCTACAGTCATTTCTTTTCGAGGTCATAACGCCTTAAGGTGCATACCTATAATCAGAACATCTCGTGAGAAGCATAATCCAAAGTGCTCTACACCTGAAACGACCAAAAATAGCGCTGTGGATTGAATTAATCGGGGGCACAATCAAATTAATCGGAAAAGTTTGCAAATATGGCTGTTGGCCCATTGTTTCGCGTTTTCTCGAGAACAGAACGGTACAAAATTTGCATGACAATGTCTTTAAACTCCTGTGAACCCTGTCGACTAGATCTAGCGTAGAGCTGAAGGCTACGAAAAGTTTGCACTTTGCACTTGGCGTTGTCTTCTATTATATACACCTGAGTATTCTCTAATCATAGTCGTATTTGAGTCATGGATACCGTGATAATATAATTAATTCGAAAAATCAAACTCAACTGGGGATCTTGTCCTAAGGTATACATCGGTCAGACATGTCGTACGTTTAATCAACGCATTCATGAACATAAGATGAATTTTTTGAAAAAGAAAACAAATTCAACATACGCCAACCATATATTAAAAGAAAACCATAGTTTTGATGATAATTCGAAGTGGTTCGGATTCCACTATAAGCTGTAGGTCCCGCTCTTCCTAACCCCGCACAAGTTTCGACTTCTGGGGAGTTGGTTCCCAACTTTGAAGTAGCGACATACAAAAACAAAAAACAAAAAAAAAATTCGAAATTCTACACGAAGAAAATGGAGGAATTATACTCAATCATTTTGAATCATTAGAAATTAACATACGCCAACCATATATTAGAAGAAAACCATAGTTTTGATGATAATTCGAAATTTCACACGAAGAAAATGGAGGAATGATACTCAATCATTTGGAATCATTAGAAATTAACAAACTCAAAAGTTTTATTCAAGTTAATTCGGTACACCGTATTTTATTGTAGATGTTGTGCCTAATTTCCGAAAATTAAGGTTTATAGAACCTGTCCACAGGAAATAAATCCTTCAAGTTGGGAAAAAGGATAAATAGAAGTTAAGCAAGCCAAGGTTGGTTTAGTTCATTGTACCAGTATATCACCTGACGAAGCTACTGTGTTATCGAAACATGTTGTGTGTCTGAGAATTTTGTGGAAATCTTATAGTTTGTGAAGTTTTTACATTAATATTTGTCTAGTTAATGGAAAGTCTCTCAACTTGTGATTATGATCAGGAAATACGTTGGATGACTGTAGATTTTCTAGGTTTTCATTCGTCGTTTCTAAAAATTAAAAAACCAAAACTTTATCTGTATGAGGGATAGATCGATTGAGAAACTAAAACATTGATATATAAAAAAAGCATGTCGCCGAGTTCTATCGCACAGACCCATAAATCTATTTTCCATGAAAAACGAATAAACTCATTTTCGTCTAATTATAATATATGGGCATTGTAGCTCATGGAGAAAGCAAAACTGTATGATAATTTGTGATTGTGACACATGACAGTAATTGGCTATCAAAGATGATTTAGAGTATCGTTTTTCCACAACTTTCTAACTACAATAGACACCAAATAATCAACAATCAATTGAGATGAAAACCGAAGTGATGACGTTAATGATAAGTTTTACGGTCTTGGAATTGAGTGATCTGTTTCACCAGATAATGACAGAACATTCATTTGGCTTTCTTCTATTACCTCAAGGTGGCTAGTCTTCTCATTATTGGCTAGTAGAAACATTTTATAATGATTATTATTGCGACTTAATGACTATAGCAATTAGTTCTTATATAGTCGTTATCTTATCACTTTCATCTGTATTCAGTCAAAGCCAAAACTTGCCTTCATACATAATATTATGGAAGAAACTATATGGTTTCCAATTGAAAGATGACGAATATCTGATTATAATACAGACACTTATACGTATGCGCATGAGTTCAAATTTTGGTGAAGGAGCTGACTTGTCTATTAACGAAAATAATAATAATAATGATAATAACAATATTGCTTTTATTGATGCAGGTCTGAGAAATGTTACATTGTAAATAGCAGAATAATAGTGTCACCATCTATGACCTATAGAGCAAAAGGGGCGTGTACACCTTAGTAGAACCTTTAACTCAAACCATGTATATAATGATCCTTTTATACATAAATCATGATTGACGACATAATTCGATCGAAAAATTAACTGGAATGTTTTATTTTTGGACATAAATAATATAGTACCTTCTGAAAACGTTCCCTCTTATGACGTAGAAATCTCATGTCGCCATAGTTGAAAGAAAATACCAAACGCCCGAGGGAGACTGAGACAACTGATATATTAATTCTTTCAACTGTGATCTCACGCTAATTCACTCTGTCAGAAATCATGTATCATTCATCTCTGTCTGGAATAGTCTTGTTTCAGTATTAGGGTTTTGACGTCACATCATCGCCTCTTTTTCAGAGGTCTGAAAAATCGGGGATTTCAATAATTTTTAATAAAACGTAGGGAGCTCACAGCAAGAAACGGTTTGCGGTGGTGAGCTAGTTTGGGTGAGTTCTATCGAATTATGAAGTAATTTTTTTTTGTGATATAAGTCCATTCTCCAATTCAAGTAGATGCATGAATAACAGCAGCTGATTCGAATAAATCTATCTGAATATAAATAAAAAAGAAATTTAGAATAAGAAGAGAAAGAAAACATTAATAATAAGAAAAATACAAAAAAAATAATGATAATAATGAGTTTTGAATTCATATAAACTGTCAATAATACTAATATATAATAATATTAATAATAATAATCGTATTGTGCAGTTGTTTGATGAATTAGATTTCAGGATATACATGGAATTTTAAGCTTTCAGGGCAAATGGGGGTTCTATTGATTGACCAATGAAAATAACTCGATATGAATATTTTTATTTCAGATAATGTATATGTACACAATTTTTTCAGCAGTAATTTTTTGTTAAATATCTGAGATCGTGAACTTCCTGTATATGAACGCACGTAGGTACTCTTTCTGTAAAAGTTACGCATTCTTATTCGATAGTAAGTAAAGCGAAACCTTGAAAGAGGTTACTGACTTGCCCATCTGAACTGGTGTGTTGTTTTTTTCGTTTTTCCTCTTTTCAACTCTATTCTCTTTTATTTTGCACTGAATTCTTTCAGCAGGACATACGATTTGGCGGAGCTTCTCGTGTTCAACGTTAAAAACGTAATCCCGGATTATCCCACCTTCAGAATTCAAAATGAAGAATGTACCTTAGAATCGTATACTCGAGACCTCGTTTTTATCTTGAAATAATAATTTGTTTCTCAATTATTCAGTTGTACTTTCACCAAGCTTTTCATAGCTTGGTATATACAGTGTGTCCACCTTAAAGACTTACCACCCCTGTAAAATTGTTATTATCTGACCGATTTCGAAAACCTTTTTTTTTTGTTGGATAGGTATTTGAAATGTACATCCAACAAGAGAGTGATTTTACTCATGAACTGTAATCGTGGCCAACTCCGACCAACTTTATTGACCCATATTTGAGAAAGTACTATTAGGGATTTTTTTCACAAAATAAATGATGGATTCTGAATCACGATCACTTGAAAAACACCTACTGATTTTTATCTTCATAAAACACAGGGCGTCCGAAAAAACGAATTATGTTTTTTTCAATAGGTGATCAGAAAATGTAGTATTTTGGTATTTTCGAAAGGAATTGATGACACGTTATTATTGAGGATCACTTTGAACATATCTGTACCGATTTTCATCATTCAAAAATACGATGTGTATGAGAAAACAATCAAAAAGAAAAAGTAGGCAATATTTTTTCGACAACAAAAAAAAATTAATTTGATTTTTCGAACATCCTGTGTTTAATGATGATGAAAATCGGTACAGGTATGTCCCAGTGATCCTGATTCATCTTTTTATTTTGAGTGAAGAATTATCAGGATGAAAAATATTGCTTACCTATCCTTTTTAATTTTTTTCTCAGACACATTGTGTATTCAAATGACGAAAATTGGTACAGGTATATTTGAAATAATCCTCAATGATAATTTGTGATTATTTCTTTCTAGAAAAACCACAGAATTACATTTGCTGATCACCTATTTGAAGAAAATGATGATTCGTTTTTTCGGAAAAAAAATCCCTAATAGTACTTTCTGGAATATCGGTCATTGAAATTTGTCGCAGTTGGCCACGATAACAGTCCAAGAATTAGATCACTCTCTCGTTGGATGGGCATTTCAAATACATATCCAACAAAAAAAGGTTTTTTGAAATTGGTCTTATAATAACGATTTCAAAGGGGTAGTATAAGTCCTTAAGGTGGACACACTGTAGATACAGGGAGAGTCATGACGAACCAGCCATAGCCAAATGGCAGGAGGTCGGTATTGGCATTTTTTTTACAGTAGTTCTATGTTGATAATTATATCTTCTATGAGTTTACATATTGTTACCATATGGTTACATATCCCAAGAAAATAACTCAAATCACATGATACCATGACAGATATATATATATGGAAGGAGCCGAACTTGACACTTCTTATTAACATCAAAATTTTCACATGTACGCAACACAACCTGATAAATTGACGAACACAAATCATAAAAACTTGAACTGCCAGTCGAAGATGGTGATGCGAAAACTATTGTTTTTTTTTTAGTTTGTAGAACGAAGATTTCGTGAAGATGGTGCGTAGTCGCACCCCCTCTCAAGGGGGTGGGTCTCAAGGCTTCGAAATGGAAAGAAAATATTCTGTCCCTTCCAATCCGGATTCCAGGGCTTTTTCTGGTGGCACAACGAGTGAAGATCTTCACGCATGGTCCATCTACCGGTGAGTTTCCGACACTAGAATCTACAGAGTGACCCAATTGAAAGCGATCCACCCTCATGAATCTTTTATTTATGAAGCGATTTTGATAAACTTTTTTTTCAATTTGGAAATCTTTATCAAAAAAATATTCAATATCAACAATTGCATGAAATTACTGGAAAGTTATTTATCATAAGAAACTTTTCATGTAGTAACTCATGCGATAACAAAGGAATAACGCGACTTTATTTGATAACAACATCTGATAGATTTCAATCCAAACAAAACACAAGCATGCCTTTTCTCTAGAAAAGCCGATTTCACTGTGCCCAACATAAGCTGGTCAGGAGTAAGCATACCTTTGAAGACATCCATTTCGATGCTTGGTATTACTATCAGCAATAACCTTTCTTGGGGAAATCACGTGGGATCAACTGGTAAAAGTGCGTCCCGAAAACTTGGTTTTCTGTTTCGGGCCAGGAGCTATTTCACTTCCAGTCAGCTGCTTATGATCTATAAGGTACAGTTCCGACCTGTCCTGGCATACTGTTCCTATATTTAGAGTGCAGTACCCAAACATACCCTGAAACTGTTGGATTCTGTTCAAAAAAGGGCAGTTCGTCTCGTGGGTGATGCCTCGCTCACAAACTCACTCTTTTCTCTGGAACACCGTAGAAAAGTTGGCAATCTGGCTCTATTCTATAGATATTTTCATTGACGATGCTCTCCTGAAATATCAAAAATTGTTCCTCCCTTGGCAGTCCCCGCGAGATTAACCCGTCGAGTTGAGGCTTCGCACCCCTTCGTGGTCACTTTGAAGACCTGCAGAACATCTCGTTCCAAAGACTCGTTCATCCAACGAACAGCGAGGCTCTGGAACACATTCCCAAGGGAGGTGTTCCTCAAGGCATATAACCTTCAGAAATTCAAGAGGAACACCAATTCCTATACCTCATTTCCCTTGGTTCTCACGATGTTCTCTGAACATTACAGGATATCCTTTTTCGTGGGAACCAGAAAATAAAAAAAATCTTATAAAGGCATGATATTGAATTCAATATACCTGTGATGACATCAGACTCTGGATTTTCTCAACTTTTTATCAATAAACTCCCTTGGAGGATTCGGGGGGATATAGGTGAAAATTGCATTAATTTGCGGTCATCTGATGAGACTTCAGTAATATTGCAAAGCCTATACTACATATATCATGGATATTTCAACATAAACATTTTCACAATGCATGATAAATAACTAGTCAGTTATTCAGTAATAGAATCGTTAATGTTGAATATTTTTTCACTCGGTACAACTCGGTACAGCTTCATTTCAGATAATTCCGATTCGAGTGGTGTATACGGATTTTTTTCTGAAAAATCGCTAACATGAATTCGGGATTTTTCAGCCTCTGAATGTGATCTAGTAGGCCTTGAAAAGTGAACACCGCTTACTAAAAATAATCGTCAAAATCGGTCCACAAATAAAAAATCTACGAGGGGTTCCTCTGTATCTGACATTTGAATTTTGACGTGAAAATGTATCGGTTTTTCTTCAGGCAAAATCTGAATTCGGATTTCACCGACAGTGCTCTAGGGTCGACAGACAAAAGCCCACTACCTTATGGTAATTTCCAGCTGAGAGACACCACCGTACAGTCAATATTATCACATCCCCGTTATGGACCCAAGTGAGTACCTACCTACTATATACTGGGTGGTCATTTGAAAAATAAACAGAGGTTTTGTAGGTCGCCAGAACCGGATTATGAAAAAACATCGTTCTAACATTTTTTCAGCGCTGTGGCGTGCTGCTTTCATCTAAAAGTAACAAAAACATTGATATTTCGAATAGAATATCCTGTGTTTCACTGCATTTCTAAATACTCCCTGAAGAGCTGATTTCATCAGTTTATCACACTTGAGGCTCAGCACGGAAATGATAACAGTGATATACAAGCAGGTGTTTTGAAATTAGCACATATTTAGCACCGTTCAGCACATTGATAATTATGATACAGTCTGAGGAATATTCCCACGATATCAGATTCTTTCTATAATTCTCCTGATTAACGAGAAATTTCATCCCAAAAATTTAACAAAATACGAGACAAAATCAAGTACGCCACTTTGAATTAGAAATATCTGCTCTTATTTCAATGCCTCCCTGTATTGGGTCCTGTTCAATATCGTGATTTTTCAACTCCAGGATTTTTGTGTCGAAACCACTAATCATTGGTCAAAATGGCTTTCATTTTCTTATCTCAAATTTCGATACTACAGCTACTGACATTTAATTGGAACAGATACAGAATTCTGAATCTTGAACCACCCTGTATTTGTTTCAATTAAATATCAGTAGATAGTAAATCAAAAGTTAAGATAGGAACATGTGAGCCGTTTTGACCAATACTAAATAGTTTCGACACAAAAAAATACTCAAGTTGAAAAATCTCGATTTTGAACACCCTATCGGTAATCTGTAATCATTCCCCCTAGACTCCAAGTATGGAATATTGATAAAATCTAAAAAATGCAATCAAATACAGGGTTTCCCATTTGAAATAACAAAGTTATTGCTACTTTTCGGTAGAATTGGCAACGCCACAACGCTGTTCCCCTCGAAAATTCAGATGACATGTTTCAGTTTTTAATAATATGGTTTTAACAAACCTACAATGCCTGTTTAGTTTTCGAATGGCCACCTTGTACAGATAATATACAGTGTGGAGAAAAAAACAGCAATAACTTCTAACGTAACACCGTTGTGTCAACAGAAAAGTTGAATGATTCAAGAGAAAATAGCATTATGATGATTCACAACTAATTTGAAGATTGCGATACATTCCTCAGAATTGCCTCAAATAAGCCTGCCAAAGATATTTTTCAAGACGAGATATTGAGATTGATTATTTTTAAGGTCTGCTCTCGGGTCCAATATGTACACTTATTTGAAGTTTGGACTACCCAGAGTTTTCCCGCCAAACCACAACGGTTCACATCGATCTGGTACGCCCCAACATTTCAATAGGAAGACATCAAATAGACCACACAGCAGGTAAGAATAATAATCCTTTGATAGGTAAGTAAATCAAAAGGTCCATTATGAAGACAGGCAGAAAAAAATCGGCAAAAATACGACAAAATATCCCAATGAAGTACGATCTACGAAATCAAATTTTATGAATTATATGTATATATAGGTATTACTTACATATCTCATGCAGAAGATATACGATCATATTTAATGATCCTCCATTCCTCTAGGATTTATAATACCTAGTGTGGCATGACAGATGAGAATGATATTATATTTACCGAAGATGGATTTATGATTTATGAACTGTTAAATTCTAGCTGTTAATATTTCGATATACGTTAACCTCTCTCGCTTATATACTCTTATTGTGACTTCTCGTATATATGAAGGTACTTATAGGCCGAAGAACATCAGGATATATTTCAGTTAATTTTGTACAAAAGTCAATTACATATAAACAAGGGCGTGGGCAGTCTTATATAACTTATGAATTATTGTATCGTCGAGCTTTTAGATTATTATTTTTCTTCCCATTTTTATTGCGCTTGAATCTCACAATTTTGACGAATGATTCATAATCTTCGACCTCGAAAACCCATATACAATACAAATTCATAACAGAATCGGACCATAATTGCATAACTCGTCTGCCATATTGGTACCGTAATCTTGAGTTTTTTGATAAAAAGTATCCTATGTTCTTTCTGATACATCTCAAAATAAATATACAAAGTTTCACTATAATTGTTTGGGTAGTTTCGGCGTGAAAGCTGAACAAACCAACAGTGACGTGACGCTGATGCGAAATCCAATGTTTTTTCTACACCCAAAAAAGTGCCGATCGCACCCAAAGAAGTTTTCACTTCATAAAACTTGAATAATCATCAGCAATAATAAAGAAACATAACTTCTTGGCAAAGAAATAAATCACGAACTTTTTTATCTGAATATCTTTTAGAGATGCACAAACTATTTACTTAAATCAACAATTTATGATAATAGAACCGAGTTTTATCAGTTGCACTTTTTTTTGGCATATTGCCAGGAAAGTAGTTGTTTTCTGTTGAATAAACCGAGAAAGAATTGATATTTTCATCACATAGATAATGCGAATTCTCATCAATGTATTTCTTTAAATTATATCCATTTTTTATGTTCATGATTATATCTGAGAGAATATTCCTTTTCAATGCATACTTTTTGTTGATCACAGAATTTTTTTTAGGGTTCTGAAACCTGGTAGCCGAGGTCCAAGAGACTGCAGCAGCGGATATGACAGCTCAGACAATGAGACGTCCAATCAGTACAAGAGCAACCGGAAATACCGATCAGACCCGGATTTCAGGATGCAGAATATGTATCAACAAGGGGTAGGGCACTTTTCGATTATCATTTTATCTTCTCCTTTCACAGCCTTTGTTAGCGTTTGGGCATTTAGCGGTATTTACACGGCTCATTACACGTGCTTTTACCATCCACCAGCTATTATTCGTGCTCCTATTAAAAGTACAGGATGTTTCTCAATCTGACGACGTCAGTCGCACAAATTTTGTAATTTTGAAAGGACATCGTGTACCTACCTATATTCGTATTATATTTTGCATTTTTGGGAAATACTCGCACTGAATTTCTAATATTGTACCTAATACGGGAAATAAAAGGAGTCATTTCAATCATAAAATCACATGTATAATTTCACAAAAATCATTTATTATCATATCAGTACCTACATAAATATGTGTTCATTCAACCTGCTACAAAAGGTACCTATTGGTAACAGCAAATATATACGTTTTAATGATAATTAGGTGCCTATAGGATTTCAGGCACTGGAAGATGCAACCTGAAGAAAATATGTGACTATAATTATACAACGTATCGATGAGTTATAAAGTTAATATATTTTCACCTAAAAGAGAATCAAAAGCACTTTTGCCTTATTGAAACGAATTGAAAAAATTAACAAAGAGATTTTCATAGGTATACTTTCCTGAATATACCAACTTCTTAAATAAAAACTGATGAAAAGCAATGCCCACCTAAAGAGAACGAACTCACATGATCACATGCACATGCAAAATGAACGACATCAGTTGAAGACGGCTGTGACATCAAGCATAAAATAAATAATAAAGACAACAACCACAGCCGTCTTCAACTATCAGACGGCTGTGCAACAACCGAACACGAAACTAACATCGAAATGTGAATTATAATTCTTCTCAATTCATGAATTTGCTGATTTGCTCTTGCTGGTGTAGAACAGTGAAACTATATGCTATATGCTCAAGAGCTTATGGCCGTTACTGTCATCGGAGATAAAAGTAGAAGAAGAGGTAACATAACCTGATCTGTCAATAACAGCTGATGTATGTAAACAAAATTGAAATTTTCAGTGAAAATTACAAAATAATGAAAAATATCTGTTGTATTTCTGGTTTCACCATGAAATTTGATGTACCTAGTCGAAATTCGATAATGGAGGAAGCAAATGTATCTCCGAATGTAATCAAAGCTAGAAAGATATGATTTGTATACTTGAAATTTGTGAACAGCTGCTATAAAATGTAGGTTGATGCACTTCGATGCATTTACACCACTTCATACTCAATAAACTTCATGAAAATTCTTGTCATTTTCGACAGGGCAGTCCAGGTGTGCCTCTGGCTGCTATGCATCAAGAAGGCATCAGGCCTTCTAGTCAATGGGCCAGAAATAAGAGCATATCAGAAGCCAACCTGCTCAACTCTGATTATGGAAGGTCCTACCATGAGGTGCACCAGCAACATCTGAGAGACCCCAGAAGAAACAGTGTTGCCGATTTTGTGCACCATCATCATCATCACCATGATGTCATTGATCACAGGTATAGTATGATCATTTCCAGAAATAATACTACATGGTTTCTCAATAATATTAAACAAAAGGGAGCCTTATATATCTCAATTTAGAGGGTGAAAAACAGATTTTCTTGATTTTTTTAGTGCAATGAGTCATATAGGCCGCCCTATGTCTAAAGCTGAGAGCCAGCTGTCTGTGCCTCCATCTAGGAAAGGGCCTCCTTCTGTGATGAGGTCTGATTACCTCAGTCAAGAAGATGAAACTGTCACTACCTTCATGTATCCACACTTGCAGGTAATAACAGGCAGAAAATATCTGAATTTATGTTTTGTAATGATAAGAGTTTAGGACTGATTCAACAAGAGTCTTTGCAGGGTGAGGAAAAATTGTTCTAACATGATAATTGTATATCTTTTCAATCAACTTCTAGCACTTGGAAATCCATTGCAGGTGTGAACACTTCACAAACAATAAGATTTTCACCAAATTTTCAAACAACACAGTAACATCTCCAAGGAAAATGAACTGTTTTTACAACATAAATTAAACCTCAACTGGAATCTTAAGGAGATGGAAAAACCACTGGTGACAATAATTCATGAATTATCTTTATCAATATTTATTCATGTCTCATCCCCTTATCAATTCTTGAAATTGTTTCACTCAAAATCACAATTCATTTACAGAAATAATAATTCACATCAATAGTATTAATTCCAGTAATTATTATTGCCGAGATTATTGCTGATGAATTGATAATCCTTAAGAGGGAAAATCTATTAAGAGGGTGATTCTATTAAGAGGGTAATTATAGTCATCAATATACAATACTGATCAGTGATCCTTAATGACATATATAATATATATCTCAAGAACCTCAAGAAGGTTACCTTCTGATATAATGTAGTCAAATAAACATCTAAAATGAACAATTAATTTGAGAGAGAAGTAACAATTAATAATCTGCAATAATCCTTCTAGTGAATGAATAATTATTATTCTTTGAGAAGGATAATCTCATGGAAACACATCTCAAGGAACAATTAATTGATAAAATATCCTCAAGAGGGTCAACTTTTCGATTTTTAATTTTTTTAGAGCGCACGGAACGAAATTCCTATAATCTTCGAAGAACATCTAGGGTACCCATCAGGGTTGGATTTTTTATAAATGATAGTTCATTCAAGCAAATAAGCATTGCCTTGTATATATCTTTTATAAAAGTTAACAAGAATTTTGAATACCTACCCTTTTTCCCTATTCTCCCTAGGTATGCACGATGATTCTCGAACATAATAAGGATTTTTCGTACGCTCCATATAATAAAAAGACTAGGTGGCTGTTTTTTTTTTCATCCTAAATCTGTCAGAAACTGTGGTGGTGATAAGTCCTAACATTACGGTAGTTCAAATTGTTATATTCTAGTCACAAGTCAACAAACAAAAGTTGAAAAAATATGAACAGCATTTTTTTAAGTTCTGGTTCTAACAAGATGATCCATGCAATTCCATGTAAATGAAACCAAAGTTGGCCTCAGTTCTTGGCTGGTTCATAGGCGACGCTAGTGAAACTCAACACCATCTATCTGGAAGTTGCTGAACTATCTACGAATGTCCTCCTTTCTGAAGCAAGAAATTCACTAACTTTGATATTGTGACTGTTGAATAAAAATCTTACAATCCGGCCCTCATGCAACATTCCTCATTGAATAAAAACATCTCAAAATGAATTATTCTGCATTACCGATCTCTACCATTCGCTACTAGTAGTTCAGCTTGTCGCTCATAGATTCCGCCACCTACTGAACAGAATTTCTGGCTTCATTGATCCCATGAGTGAGATGTCTATAATTCCTCTGGTGTGCTCACTCTTCAATTGTTTTGTCAGACTAGCTCTCGATATGAACAATTGAATACGAGTTCGGAACGTGGGGTTCTCATATTCGATTATAGATGGCGTGAACGATGGCAATTTCTTGAAAAATTTCAAAATGCGATTCGAATCTTGTTATGAAGTTGAACTAGACTTCCAAGGATGTGTTTTCCTTCTTTCGGGACCTGCAGTTCCGCTGATGATGCACGAATTCAATAATAGCTAATAAGAAGCATCTAGAGACAGGACGCAGAAGAGACAGGGCGCGACAAATAATCCGTGCGGAAACATTTCGATCTTAACATATCTGTCACTAGTGTCATGTTTTCGGCATATTTAAGATTTTGTTCG
Organism: Phaedon cochleariae; assembly: GCA_918026855.4. Classification (NCBI taxonomy): domain Eukaryota; kingdom Metazoa; phylum Arthropoda; class Insecta; order Coleoptera; family Chrysomelidae; genus Phaedon; species Phaedon cochleariae. Next base: position 35,233,616 of record OU896721.1, read on the forward strand.
AATTTCGAATAGAAATATTATGAATTGAGAGCATTAGTAGTTTATTAAGCAGGTATTGATATTATATTATTAGTCGAGTGTGTATTGTGCTTTCATCATGGACTGATACTGCTGCAATGTTTGAGAATTATTTGAAAATCTGAATATTAGTTTTATTTTTTGTACCAAAAGTGAGAATGAACTACTATCACAGGATTTTCTTGAGTTAGGACTTCGTGTCGTTCATGAATTCACCATTGAAAGTCGAAAATATGACGCACCGTTTCCATTTAAACAAAAAGTTGTGAAAATGAAAATGTGAACTCAAATGATATGTCCTGAAACCTGTAAATTTGGTACTTCTTCGGAAATTAAGCAAGATTCTCCGACGCCTCGCTATTTTTACAAAGTAGACGATATCGAGAGATTTCGAAACTCCTTTCGATAGGAAGTGATAACACCATTTGACTCTCTATACATCTATTTCTGAGGATGATTCATCTTGTTAGATGATGTTATAGTTGATACTCCACCTTTTTTTGCAAGCTTTCATTTACTTTCACCTACCTCTGTGTCTGTGTGTAATCAAATCTTTCAAGTAAAATATGACACACTTCTAATCGTTCGACTGATATCAAATTTGGCAGATGTACATACATAATTCTGATGACAATGCATGATTAAATGTTTGTTAGAGAACAAAAAAAATGTCGGCTTCAAAATGGCGAACGAGTTTTGTAATTATATGATCCGATCCTATTCAAAATTGGTATCTAAAGGTTTTTGAGATCGATACTTATAATTCTTCTGTCAAAATTGGAAAATTCCAAATGTCGGCTCCATTTTGGCTCCAATATGGCATATGTGTTTTGTAATTATGATCCAATTCTATTCCAAATTTGTTTCTGGAGGTTTTCGGGGTCGACAATTATGATTATTTCGTGGAAATTTGGAAATTCCTGATGGTGGATCCAATATGGCGAACGAGTTTTGTAATTATGATACGATTCTAATCAAAGTTTATATCTGGGGATTATCGTGGTCGGAGATTATGATTATTTTGTCAAAAATTGGGAATTTCAAAATGGAAGTTCATTATTCCAAATTTTTTGGGATTTTCTCTCCTCGTTTCTATAAAATATAAATATGAATATTATATTGAAATAACATTCATATTTATATTTTATAGAAACGAGGAGAGAAAATCCCAAAAAATTTGGAATAATGAATGCACCACCTCCTCGATTAACCTACAGACATTATTCAAAATGGAAGATGCACTATGGCGGACGAATTTTGTAATTTTAATCCTATTCTGATCAAAATTTATATCTGGGGATTTTCGGGGTCGGAGATTATGATTCTTCCATCAAAAATTGAGAAATTCAATATGGCGGATCCAATATGTGGCGAACGAGTTTCGAAATTATGATCCGATTCTATTCAAAACTTGTTTTCGGAGTCGGAGATTAGGATCCGATCCTAATCAAAATTGGTATCGGAGGTGTTCGGGGTCGGCCATTTATGAATCTTCCGTCAAAATTGGGAAATTCAAGATGGCAAATCCAATATGGCGAACAGGTTTTGTAATTATGATCCGATGCTATTCAAAATTGGTATCTAGGGGTTTTCGGACTCGGAAATTATGATTCATTCGTCAAGATGGGAAATTCAAGATGGCGGATCCAATATGGAAGATCAAATAAATCTCCGATGAAAAATTTCTTAAATAATCATTTAGGTGTGTGGCGTGGGAGTTTTTCCGAAAACTTCTGGTCGCAACTGCTTCCGATCTGGCCGCCACCTGTTGCTCAACGAAATCTCCTTCGAGATCAGAGGCGGCGAGGTCATGGCTGTCATGGCGACTAACGAGGAAGAAGGTGCTGCCGTGCTGGACGTTATAGCAGGCATGCGCAGTCCAGTTCTCGGAAGGTAAATATAAATTTCTTCATTCAAATCGTCATGTTGACAATAGGCGACTAGACTAATTGTTTTATTCCTCAAATAGAATCATCTTGTCAATCTTGTCTTTAGAATTAACAAGTAGATGTTTGTGATTGGAAGAAGATTTCGTTTGATTGATTATATTTAATACACCTTAGCATTTCTTTTTTTTTTAGATTATTCATCTTATTCAACCTTACCACGTACTTCTCCTTTAGGTATACAGGCATAATGGACTTTGTAATTAATTCAGTTTCCATAAATTTTTTGTAATAGTATCATAACTGATTATGTTCAAAATTTACTCTTATATTGTACATGTCATTTGGTTTGTTTCATTTGTCACTGTCATTTGTCTTGTATTCTGTCAACGTCTGTTGCTAAGCTTGACGCATCGCCTTCTCCTTGGCTTCTGTCTTTCACAAAAATGGCCATTTGAAGATGAAACTCCTTTGATTGAATTATTACTAATTTTCCCAAGTTTTGTTGGCTGTTCAGTCGGTTCAACAATTTTAACATTCCTTTACCGGACTGATTTTTGGCCAAATGACCATGACTCCTTGATATTCTTAATTTTATTTTATTTTGTGATTTCCACGTGGCCTTATACAGTGTGTCCCACTTACCATGCTCATCATGGGTATCTTTTCAATGGTGAGATGGTTAAATGACACCAAATGTGGAGTTTGTCAAGGCCAACTATAATGTGGAAAAATATTTTGATAAAATCTATTCGTTTTTGTTTTATACGCAAAAACAGATTTTGATCATTTTCATGTATCCTCCGTAACTTCTTTATTTATGGAAATATCCAAATAGGAATTCCACATCCTCATGGCAGTTTTTCAAAGTGATTTCGAAAAAAATATGTAATTTATACCAACTCTTCTAGAATTTGAGATATCAGCACCAACTTTTGTTTTTCAAATGTAGGTCATAGCTCACTATGACTTAGTTACAAATAACTTTTTTTCCTCTTACAGATGATATGTCGCAGTAATGGTTTTGTGTTGATAACAACGGAGTTATCGTCATTTATACAAAAACACAAAATTATTTGGAAGCCGCCATCTTGAATTTATAAATTTTGACAAGAAAATCATGATCTCCGACCTCAAAAACCCCCACTCACCAATTTTGAATGGAATCGGACCAAATCTTGTCCGCCATCTTGGAGCAGCCATTTTTTTTAATTTCAACTTCTGGCCGTCCTATCAACTTGAAATTTGGCAGATGTTCGTAAATCCGGTGACAATACATTATGGAATTTTTGTTGAAGTTTAAAAAAATGGCTGCTCCAATATGGCGGACAAGATTTAGTCCGATTCCATTCAAAATTGGTGAGTGGGGGTTTTTGAGGTCGGAGATCATGATTTTCTTGTCAAAATTTATAAATTCAAGATGGCGGCTTCCAAATAATTTTGTGTTTTTGTATAAATGACGATAACTCCGTTGTTATCAACACAAAACCATTACTGCGACATATCATCTGTAAGAGAAAAAAAGTTATTTGTAACTAAGTCATAGTGAGCTATGACCTACATTTGAAAAACAAAACTTGGTGCTGATATCTCAAATTCTAGAAGAGTTGGTATAAATTTCATATTTTTTTCGAAATCACTTTGAAAAACTGCCATGAGAATGTGAAATTCCTATTTGAATATTTCCATAAATAAAGAAGTTACGGAGGATACATGAAAATTATCAAAATCTGTTTTTTGCGTATAAAACAAAAACGAATAGATTTTATCAAAATATTTGCCCACATTATAGTTGGCCTTGACAAACTCCACATTTGGTGTCATTTAACCGACCTCGTATCTCTCACCGTTAAAAAGATACCCATGGTGAGCATGGTAAGTGGGGCACACTGTATAGGTATGTTTGTTTCTCAATATCTTTATTATCCTTGTAAACTGAATATCTTTACAGGTACTGTGTATTGTGTCTGAAGATAGCAGTTTGAGCCGAAACTAGTCACAAAAAGTCAATTAATGTAATAAAACTTTGTAGTCGACCGACTTAGTGTATTTTGTTTTTTCTTTGAAGTACTAAACACTTGGTGTGTGTCGTCTAATCCACAAATTTGTGTTCATGAGTCAATGCGGTTAAATAACTATTTCATTCGATTCGACTCGTAGCGTCCTGCTGAATGGCCAGAACGTCAGACAGCGCCACCTACGATCCAGAGTGGCGTACGTGCAAAGTGATGCGCGCATGTGCGAAGACATGACGGCCGTGCAAACTCTGCGCTTCCACTACGATCTCAAGAGACCCACCGACAAATTGAGCTACCTCAAAATCGAGGCCATGGATAGGGTGAGTGCACCGCAAGGATCCATCTGGGGGCCACTCCGAAATTGCATTAACCCTTACAGTCCCATCGGGATATATATGACCCACTCAAAGTTTATAAATATTAACTGGCATATGTAAATGTGTCTCAATTTCAACGTATCTTTGCTGTAGTGGTATATTCTTCGTGCAAAAGCATCGAAATGAAACAGAATTTGCAAGATGGCGTCGCCTTGCGGAGTCTTGATTGTTCTATATCTGTTTTTCTTAATTTTCTTTTTTTTATCGCTTGGAGCGCATGAAAGGAAATCCCTATGATAAATAGTGGGTGTGAAAGGGTTTACCAGTTAAGTCACATAGGAAAAGTGAAGAACAATTTTGCGGTCAACTTACATACATAGCGATGTTCATTTGCAGGTGATCTTGACTGGTTTATGAATTGGACACCTCATCGAGCAAATTTCGAACATCGAAATTTTCACTCCTCTGTATAGTTTCTGGGATTGAACACTTCTTATTCTCGTCCGATCAAATTTGAGTTCAGAAAAAAATGCTGTCGGCTCCTCCACCATTTTCATGACATACTACCTAGAAAAGCTCTATACGCACTGCTTCGTTTCGATTCACACTATTCAAAATTGGTATCTGGTGGTTTTTGGGGTCAGCAATTATGATTCTTCTGTCAAAATCAGAAAACTCAAGACGGCGGCTCCAATATGGCGGACGAGTTTTGTAACTGTTATCCGATTATATTCAAAATTTGTATCTGGAAGTTTTCGGGGTCGGAGATTATGATTCATTTGTCAAAATTGTGAAATTAAAGATGGCAGATCCAATATGGCGAACCAGCTTTGTAATAATTGTGATACAAGTCTATTCAAAATTGGTGTCTGTCAATTTGGATTCCGTAGGTCGAAGGATACAGAGATAGCCGTGATGGATGTAATGTCTTGTGGCTTTTTGTCCTTAGATCTATGTAAGGTATTCGACACTGTAGATCATATAATTTTACTCAATAAATTGCATTCGATAGATGTCAGAGGAAGAATTCATGATTGGTTCACAAATTATTTAACAAATAGTAAGCAGTATGTGAAGGTGAATGATACTTGTAGCTCGCTATGAATATCACATGTGGAGTACCGCAAGGATCAGTTTTGGGACCAATTTTATTCTCAATTTATATTAATTCGATATCAACTCTGAAATTGAAAGGAAAGCAGAAATTATCTGCAGATGATGCAATATTGATTTGTGTATAGAAATAATTGAATGATATCGAACGGGATGTTGAAAGTGATATCATTTCATATATGTATATCTCCAAGAACAGTAGATTCATTAAATATACAGAGGTAACAAAATTTGTAGGTCTCGAGAATGTTCACTGTCCTAATTCGAAATCACCTTCTACTTGCTAAGTGCTTTCCTGGTAATAATAAAATTGGTTCAATCGACGCGTTCAGTACAGACTATGTTTTTTTCCCTCTTGAAGATAAATGTTGTGATTGAGGATCTCGGTCTGGAGCAAGTGAGAGACACGAAAGTGTCCTCGATGACTGTCTCAGAGAAACGAAGACTGAACGTGGCCTGTCACCTGATCCTGGACACCGATCTAGTGGTGCTCGATCAGCCCACCAGAGGGATGGACATTTTCGACACGTTTTTCTTGGTCGAGTACCTGAAGCAGTGGGCCAATGGGGGCGCTGGAAACGCCGTGGGACGAATAGGTAGGAGAAAATTTGTGTGACGGGAAAACAGTCCGGCATTTCATCTCTGTTGACAGGTTACCAAATTTCACGTCGACAATTTTCTGATTTTATCATAATCCTGTCACAGAAAAATATAGTGTATCATCGTTACCACCGATACAACAAGGCCTGCATGCTCCGTGGGTGACGTCACTTAGTGAGGCCTAACCAGCGGCAAGCGCTTCTAGCGCTATAAGGCGACCGCGTTTTTCGATGTTAGTTTTAGATCATCATTGAGCCGATTTTGCTGTTTTTTGAAGGGCTTCCGGTTAAAAAAGGATGCCAGTCGTCAACTGAGCCCTTCTTCGCACCCCATTCGATTTTATTATGGAAAAACTAAGTTTTAAAGCAAAAACCAGGATGAAACACAAATATCCACCTACAGCAACCCATTGAATTAAATATATTGGCAAAAATTGTGGTGAAGGTGAACTTCACACCTACTTATACAGGGCCCGCAGAACATAAACTTATCGTGAGATTGATCGAAAGAAAATTGTTGAATATGTATTTTATTTTGATTGACATGCCGTTTGTTACAATTACCTATATTTATCTTGGAGAATTCCTATTACCTGAAAAAATAACCAGTGAGTGTTTTCAATTTTCTGTTGTTGGATTTTTCACCCAAGTGGATCGTTACACTTGAAACCGTAATTTTTAAGGGTAAAACTGCATTTATCATGCAATGGTTTTTTTTGAAAATTTTTTTCGGTACTCACGTAATTTTGTCTGATAAACCGAATTTTATAATGAAAATGTGAACAAACCACTATTTATTGAGATATTTCAAGAAAAAGTTCGAAATTTCGCCTTCTTTCTCCCCTTGTGTTGGGGGCATTTGAAGCTACTTGATCTTATTTTGTCATTGGACACTTTATATACTCATGATGTACTTCGATGGCACATTTTTATATAGAAAATTCAACAGGAAATATGATTTTTATGGCGAGTTTTTCATATTTAGTGAACAAGCATTCCAGATGACGACCATTTAATCAATAGTCAATCAAAATATGTGATGTCAAATGTCAATAGATTGCTTTCGAATGACATTACACACGCCATTATTTTGAATGATATTCTTCCTTCTTTTCACTAAATATGGATTAATCTCAAGAAAATCATATTTATAGTTGAATTATATATAAATTGTCCAATATGATGAAAAAAGAAGGGAAATTTGTTCTAAATGCCATCCAGAAGAAAAAAGAAGGTGAAATTTGGAACTTTTTATATCTTCATGATAAATATCATGATAAATGCAGTTTTACCTTTCTAAGTAGAGTGTTTGTAGTTCATGTTAATATGATAGTTGCAATTTGGTCATTGGAATGAATTCTGCATTCATTGCCACGAGGCAAATGACCGTTTTCAGGAAGAAATTTGAGAATGAGAATTAAGAATGCCCTTTTATGAGAGAGTAATTGTCTTCTATTATTAATTCATCATTATAAATCAAGCTCTGTTTACTACTGAACTTAGATGGAGTAAAATCCTCGCGGTGAATTGTATATACCCACATTTTCGATAGCTCCCCGTCCAACGGGAAACTAAAAGCATGAACTTTTGAACCACCAACATAATTCCCCGACAAAAGGGAACACAACACTTGAGAGGCAGTGTTATTTCGCCGATCACAACACAAAATATTTCACAAAACAGTAATTTTTCCGCCAATTATTTTGATGAATAATCAACAAAAGAATTCGGGACCGTTTCAAAAACATACGTGAATCACCGATGAATCAACACGAACTGACGCATTTGTCGACAAGCGATAAAATAAAACACGGGCCTCTCTTGGTGACGTCACGAGCTGTTTACGTCAGAGTCTGCTGGCCTTGTTGTATCGGTGGTAACGGTATTATACACGGGAAGAATATTTGATTCTAGCTCTCAGTTTTTTGTCTCCCGACAACCTCGAGCTAAAATCTAATACTTTTCACCCTTAAATAATAAATAACTATTATTGTCATTATTATTCACAGTAATTTTCACGATGCACCCTCCAACCTATGAGATTTTCACGATGCTATCAAGGATACTGTTGATTTCTGCCGGCAGGACCATGTATAGCGGAAGGAGACGGGACATGTTGCCATATTTCGCATTAGTCGAATACCCTTGTCCATCCTTCAAAAATCCATCGGATTATTACCGTGAGTTCAACATCTATCGGGATTTCTCAACGGTTTTTTCTTTCTTTTTTTGTTATTTTTCTTGTAACACCCCCTTGATCATTTACAGTAACAAGATAATCCACCTGAATGTAAAATTTTGGAGCCAAATTTGGCTGTAAATGCAAGTAGAATATTCCCACCTTACGGATTATTTGTTGCATTGCATACATATGGCACGGCATTGATGGTTACTTCATATATTCGTTTGAGTTAATTGTTTCGGTTGCAGAAAAAATAGCATGTTTCATTCGGATCAAAAGTGACTATGTTTGACTCGCAAATTTTGCTTTCGCTCGGCTTCGCTAAACGCTCCGCCTCGCAAATGCAAAATTCGCTTGTCAAACAAAGTGTCACTTTTGATCTTAATTAAACAATCTACTATTTCGAGCAGGAAAATGACTAACTTTGATATTCTGAAGGCTTTTAAATAATAACAGTATGATCCGTCTGTGATGCGACATTTCTTATACCAAATAAACACCTAAAAATGATCTTCGAATTCGTTTCCCATTACCGATCTCTACCCTCCGTTACTCAACAGAAAGTAGTTCACCTTGTCGCTCATAGATACCGCCACCTACTGAATAATAATAATAATAATAATAATAATAATAATAATACATTATTTTCCAATAAGACAATATTACAAATTGTATAGGAAATTGTCAGAACATAGAACAGAAGAAAAAATACAGGAAATATGTAGAAAAGACAATTAAAAGATCAAGACCTATGTCTAGCCTAAAAATTCTGTCAGCGAATAATAAAATTTTTGCATCAAAAACCTGTTTAGCATCTTTTTGAAAAGAGCAAGATGCTCTGCATTCCTTATTGTCAGGAAGTTTATTGAAAATTCTTCTTCCGATGTGCTCAGGTGTTCTGGAGGTTACTCTTATAGTCTAGCAAATGGTACATGAAATTGATCTCTAATCCTGGTGTTATAGTGATGAACATTTTTATTCACTTCAAAAACTGACCTGTTTTTATATATATACAGACATATTTCTGACATATATATAGATACTAACGTTAACACATTGAAATCTATAAAGAGTGGTTTACAAGATTCTGTGGCCGAGACCTTCGCAATACATCGCAATATGCGTTTTTGGGCAATGAATACATCTTGCGCCATGCTTGAACTACCCCAGAAACATACACCATACCTAAGTCTGGACTCTACCTGGGAGTAATAAATATTCAGCAGCTGAGTTCTATTCAAAACCGAGCGCAAATTCATAAAAAGAAACTTCAGGGAATTAAGCTTGGAAATTAAGTGTTGACAGTGGACATTCCAGTTCAGAAACTTGTCTAGGAAAATACCCAGAAACTTCACACTTTCGTTAGTCTCCAGATATGTTACATTGTCAACCATGAAACTAAATCTTTCTATTTTATTCTGTCTATTATGTATGCGGATAATCTCTCTTTTTGTCTGAATTGAAAAATAAATCATGATTATTAAAAGAATTTTATATCTGACTAACTGCACTGATACATTTAATTTCCAAAATTCTGGTATCTGAGGCAGAAATAATCAAAGATAAGTCATCAGCATAGGCCGTATAATGACACCCAGCTATTACAGAATCAATATTATTGACATACAAAATAAACAGAATGGGCCCCAAAATGAATCCCTGAGGTACACCCATCTCTATCTTTGAAGGTTCTGAATCAATTCTCCGAATTTCATTATTAATGGTTGCCTGAAGGGACACATACTGGCTCCGATTTTTGAGAAATGAAGATATCCAGCTGAGCGAGACACCTCTTAGTCCATACATTTCCAGTTTTGCTAAGAGCTTCTGGTGATTGACATGAATAGAATTTCTGGCTTCATTGCTCTCATAAGGATGGTCCATCTTGTTAGTGTGAATAATCAAGGGTAATACTCATGATTGATATTATAATTTCAGATTGAATAGTACCATCATTGAATGGGTCAGTGTGCCATCATAATTTCTCCTTAAAAATTACTTGATGAAAATATGGTTGAAACAGCCATCAATATCTTGAGATTGTTTGATAAAACCTACAAAAAACAAATTTCCCGATGTTTTTTAGTTGATTTGGTGACCTTAGACGATCTCTCGGCAGAAGCCATGTTGGAATCTTCCCAACGGATAGAACAATTAGCTGAAATTTTCCGACAAAAACAAGAACCGATGAGCGATCCAGGTCAACCATCTGCTTTGCCAATGACAGTGAGGAAATCGAATTGCCTAGTACATGCTTTCGTTCTATTCACGTAAGGAAAAAATAATAGCTACTCATTAATTTCTCCATTTGTTTATTCCATTTATTCATTTGTTTCTCATTATGTCTCATTCAATCAATCAATTAGTGAATCAATCAAGTTTATTATTCCTAAGATACAAATTTGTTTATAGCAGGAAACATAGTGAATATACAAATACATTGAACAAAATAAATAAGACAGTAGGTACCTATAACATGAATCTACAATTTGGCCAACATTCCACCAGAATCGGGCAAGAATTGAATGATTATTTTCTTGATGGTGTGTGTATTTATAAGCAACTCCCAAGGAATTCGATCGAGCCTGGCACCACGGACTCCTCGCCAAGCTTCCATCTTATGGCTTGCCTCCCCAACTACGTTCTCTGCTAGCTAGTTTTCTCTCAAACAGGTCTCTCCATGTAGAGGTCGACGGAGTTTCATCTGACTCTCTTATCATAAATGCTGGTGTTCTGCAAGGATCAATTCTAGCAACACAGCTTCGTGGATGATAGTACTCTCCATACCGCCTTTTCTCCCAGGACTCCAATGCCAGCCAGGCAAATCAGAAACGAACGAGGGAGAAATGTTGACAACATAAATATGGACTTGACGACAATTTATTCTCGAATGGGGATCCAATAGCTTGGTAGATTTCAATGCAAACAAAACACAAGCATGCCTTTTTTATAGAAAAAACCGGTCTCACTGTGCCCAACATAAGCTTGTCAGGACTAACCATACCTTTGAAGACATCCATTTCGATGCTCGGTATTACTATCAGCAATAACCTTCCTTGGGAAAATCACGTGAGAACAATAACCAAGAGTGCATCCCAAAAACTTGGTTTTCTGTTTCGGGCCAGGAGCTATTTAACTTCCAGTCAGCTGCTTATGATATATAAGGCACAGATCCGACCTGTCCTGGAACACTGTTCCCATATTTGGAGTGCAGCTCCCAAACATACCCTGAAACTGTTGGATTCTGTCCAAAAAAGGGCAATTCGTCTCGTGGGTGATGCCTTGCTCACAAACTCACTCACTACTTTGGAACACCGTAGAAAAGTTGGCGATCTGGCTCTATTTTATAGATATTTTCATGGACGATGCTCTTCTGAAATATCAACAATTGTTCCTTCCTTGGCAGTCCCCGCGAGATACAACCGTCGAGTTGAGGCTTCGCACCCCTTCGTGGTCACTTTGGAGACCTGCAGAACATCTCTTTCCAAAGACTCGTTCATCCAACGAACAGCGAGGCTCTGGAACACATTGCCAAGGAAGGTGTTTCCCGAGGCATATAACCTCCAGAAATTTGAGAAGAACACCAATTCCTACCTCATTTCCCTTAGCTCTCACGATGTTCTCTGAACATTACAGGATATCCCTTTTCGTGAGACCAGAACATAAAAAAACAAAAACACATCGAAAAAACATACAATCGTCGATTAATATTACAGGAAAGCCATGTTTTACACGCAGCCAGTCACTTTCCTCAACTGGCTAACCACTATAATACTATCTGCCAGTCTGTCTCTGCTCCTGGGCGCCATTTTCTGGGACATACCAACGTCGGATTCACAACTCGTATTGAATGACAGGCAGGGGTACCACTACAGCGCCATGTGCGTGCTGTTGTGGCCTCTCTTAATGCGTCTCACCGTTTCCGAGATCAGCAAAAACAGGATGACAGTCGAGCGGGATATTCAAGACGGTCTTTATGGCAGAGGGACTTATATTGTTACGAAGGTAAGAACGGCAAACACGCGAATCTATGAACATTTATACTGTTTTTTTTTATCATTATTTTAGTTCAGAATTATTACACCAATGCTTTCAACTTCTATGATTTCTCAGAATATTTGCATATTCAACAAGTGGATGTGGCTCCATTTTTCAACCGTTCTTGGCCAACTATGAACTTATATGGGTCCAAATTTGAAAAAGTACTATTAGGGATTTTTCTTTTCATATAAACTAACGACGGGTTCTCATTAAGGATTACCCACAAACACCTAGACAGTTTTTCATTATTCCAAAATACAGTGTGTCCCACTTACCATGCTCACCATGGGTATCTTTTTAACGGTGAGAGATACGAGGTCGGTTAAATGACACCAAATGTGGAGTTTGTCAAGGCCAACTATAATGTGAAAAAATATTTTGATGAAATCTTTTCGTTTTTGTTTTATACGCAAAAAACAGATTTTGATCATTTTCATGTCTCCTCCGTAACTTCTTTATTTATGAAAATATATAAATAGGAATTTCACATTCTCATGGCAGTTTTTCAAAATAATTTCGAAAAAAATATGAAATTTATACCAACTCTTTTAATATTTGAGATATCAGCACCAACTTCAGTTTTTCAAATGTAGGTCATAGCTCACTATGACTTAGTTACAAATAACTTTTTTTTCTCTTACAGATGATATGTCGCAGTAATAGTTTTGTGTTGATAACAATGGAGTTATCGTCATTTATACAAAAACAAAAAATTATTTGGAAGCCGCCATCTTAAATTTATAAATTTTAACAAAAATATCATGATCTCCAACCTCAAAAACCCCCACTTACCAATTTTGAATGGAATCGGACCAAATCGTGTCCGCCATCTTGGAGCAGCCATTTTTTTTTAACTCCAACAAAAATTCCATAATGAATTGTCACCGAAATTATGAACACCTGCCAAATTTCAAGTTAATCGAAGTTATGGAATTTTCGTTGAAATTAAAAAAAAATGGCTGCTCCAAGATGGCGGACAAGATTTGGTCCGATTCCATTCAAAATTGGTGAGTGGGGGTTTTTGAGGTCGGAGATCATGATTTTTTTGTTCAAATTTATGAATTCAAGATGGCGGCATCCAAATCATTTTTTGTTTTTGTATAAATGACGATAACTCCGTTGTTATCAACACAAAACTATTGCTGCGAGATATCATCTGTGAGAGAAAAAAAGTTATTTGTAACTAAGTCATAGTGAGCTATGACCTACATTTGAAAAACTAAAGTTGGTGCTGATATCTCAAATTCTAGAAGAGTTGGTATAAATTTCATATCATTTTCGAAACTATTTTGAAAAACCGCCATGAGAATGTGAAATTCCTATTTGAATATGTTCGTAAATAAAGAAGTTACGGAGGAGACATGAAAATGATCAAAATCTGTTTTTTTGCGTATAAAACAAAAACGAATAGATTTTATCAAAATATTTTTTCACATTATAGTTGACCTTGACAAACTCCACATTTGGTGTCATTTAACCGACCTCGTATCTCTCACCGTTAAAAAGATACCCATGGTGAGCATGGTAAGTGGGACACACTGTATAGTCACTTTTAGAGTGACTGGATGCTATTTGTTAGATAAGAGTTCGGACACAACTGAACTTCTGTCCTTTTCTATTTTCAATATTACAATGGTTGGAGTGAATAAAAGAATAAAACTATATTTTGCTTTTTGTCTTTTCAATCTTCCTAGTAGAGTCTGAATGTCAGATATTAAAGGTTAGATTTTCTGTCAAATCAATCATTGTCGTAGATGGTATAAACACCCACTTCGATTTATATAGCGATACCCTTTTTGTAGAACAATAGTTATAAAAATGAAAAGAATTCATGTAACAACATTTTAATATGACAAAATATAGACACATATGGATATACTTATAGATTTATTTATTTATTTATTTCAGTTATTGCATTACATTCTTTTCTTCATTGATACATTTCATACAAATAATATATAAAGTATAATTAATTTTCTAGTAGGAATGACATGAATGATCAGACAGTAATTCCTGGTATAAGATCATTCATGAAGTATTATCGACTGTTGTATAATTGAAATTACAAATAGTGAACAAAACTTACATATCATTAAGATACAGTCATATTATAGTTTTTTATTGTATGTAAAACTGTACCCGAGTGATGATAAATTTTGAATTTGGTCAGTATTGAAAACGCTAGTACATGATCACGTTGCAATTTATTTGATTTCCTCAGTTTCGTCCTCAAATTTTCAATTCTATTACGTAGTTTTGCAGTCAATTCCTCTTTCTCTATGATCATTTTGTTTTGCATTTCGTGTGATGATATTATTGGATTTTTTTTCAATAGCCTGTTTTGTGAATAAATAGAACATCAGATTCTCTCAAACGGATCTTATAAATCTTCTGTTTGAAACTGGGCCTAAAATATAGTTTCATTCCAATCTGCTGTTATAAGAAGTGAATTTTAATGTATGTACTTATACCTCACTTTAGCTTGTCTCCAAATTAATTTTCCATCCAGGCCGTTTCATACATTCCTTCCATGAGGGAATGATTGATATTTCCTTTGGAAAATTAAAGAAATGGAATCGCCATTTCCATCAGAATTCCTGCTATTCATTACACAGCATGACATTATTTTCATTTATGCTTTGTTCTTAATAGTTCATGAAATTACATTTCAATTCTGACGTTCATAAATTTATATTCTAATTGAAACAATTTTGAATGAAAAAACACGGAACGACTATGATGATGTTGTCACAATGCAAGGTGTGTAACTTAATTCGCGAGATTCACGAAGTGGGCGACATCTAGGTTACATAATACGAACTTCAAACTGGGGGAAAACAAACTGTTGTCTATGGATAAATCTGTGGCATAGACTACATTGCATTCAGCTTGTTGTAGCTGTAGTTAAACTTGTCAATGACATGAAGTGTTGGCACTGTATTGGAAGTGATGATGGTTGAGTTGGTTAATTTTTTTACGTTATTTCATTTTTATTAGTTGAGTGAACAGTGAACGGGTGAAGAATTGAAGATAGTTCAAACAATTCATCTAATTATGACGAGCAAATCAATTATTGACATATAAAAGAGCAGCTACAATATGTTTACAATACCCAGATTGTCCTGCTTTGCATGAACAAATACAATTCCATTATTCTACAGGAGTTCCTCTCGACCCCAACTTCAATTTTACTTCATGTGGGGAAGATTTCATCGCCGAAGTTTGTAGACAAAGTGCAAAAATGTGCCTTTTGTTGAAGTCTTCTGCTTCACACAAAATCACATGATTAGCACGGAGACTGCTCCTCCTCTACAACAGACATTTTTAGCGTTTTCGATCGAATATTGACAATTATTGTCAAGAAATTTAAAAACTTATCACTCTTATCAGTGCACAGTACACGAGCTGATGGCACTAATAAGATTGAGTGAGGATTGAGTTTGTTTTCCCCCAGTTTTGACGTGGCTTTGACATGGAACGATGAAAACCGAGCGCCACCTGGTAACATTGATTCCCGCGAATAAATCTAAACATTCAATAACACCAACAGTTTTCATGTTTGTGTTACTTTGACCCGATATTATGAGTTTTATGACATTTTGTTTTGTCTTCAGTCCCTGCTGAACATGTTTCCATCATTATTTTGCTGGTTAATCTACATCGTACCAAGCTATTCTATGAGTGGACTGTATATGCAGAGTTTGACCAGCTATGATGGGTTTTACACCTATATAGGTTAGTACCTTCCTTTTCAGTAGTAGTAGTAGTACTAGTAGTATATGTACTTTGTTGGTGTGTATGTACCAGGTGACACGTTATAAATTACCACCCCCTGTAACTTAAAAAAATATCCTTACAGGGGATTGAACTACTGATGGAAATAGATGGTGACATTTGAATTTTGATAATACAGGAGACAAACAAACAAGTGCAAAATATTGAAAAATTCTCCATGCTCCCAATTCAATAAACATTCTGGGATTTTCTTCGACATGGTTTTATAATGGTCTAAAATATTACTCAAAATCATTTTGGTAATTTTTCTCATTACCTACTCTAGGTATTGGAAAAATATTGTTACCTTATTCGGGTGCAGAAGCGAACACGACACTATTTATTTTCGAACTGATTTATTTGAACTAAAGAAACACTAATTTATTACGAACTTATAACTACTATTTATGTAAAACGATTTATATCACGCGGTATATCATTGCCTCTCTGACACTCGCTGCTCGACTGACTGACGCAGTTGTTCGGCCGTCTAATATATGAGATCCATTGGCAGGCTTTGGTTCGAGAAGGTTCTCGAATGATCTTCCGTCTCCTTCTTTTTGTTCTACATAGAAGCTTCTTAGAACAAAACCTCTCTCTCTAATTGTTCCATCGATTGTTTCCAGAACATTCCAGAATCTTCTGTCACGTTATTTGTCACCGTGGCATATATTGAGTGTTCGGAAATATGCTGGTGCATGTAGGAATCATTGGGAGGTTGGGGAACGATCTGGGATGCGTGTTACAGGATGATTGTTGTACTCCTGACTTCCTGCTGATGTTGCTAGAGCCCCTAAGGGGAATATCATTACAATATATTTTTTCTGTGACAGGAAAAAAGTTTGGCATTTCATCTCTGTTGGCAGGTTTTAAATGTCACTTTTCATAAATTACTTTTTTTCCCGTGGAAAAAAGAGTACTTTTTTCCCGGATATATATTATATATATATATATATACACTGTTGATTGCTTTGTTGTGCTATAGTTCCGAAAAATGAGTCAATAATACCGTCTCCGAGAAAGAACTGCAAGTCCTTTTATCGTCCATTCGACTTCGCGGTTACGTATATTGCTAAACAACCACTGAATTCGCAATTTTTTGAAATCAAATCATAGAATTAGACTGACAGAAGTGACATCAGTTATTTAATCACTTCAAAAGAATAATAAAGATGCCTACAACGCAGGTGTCCCTACTGTTAAAAACTTTAAATGTAATATCTCCGCAATATTGATACGTCCTTTCTTCTGTCACAGAAAAGAATAGTGTATTATACACGGGAAAAATATTAGAGCTAAAATCTACTACTTTTTTCCCTTGTATGATAAATAACTATTTTGAAACATGTATTTTGTATTCATCCTGACCAGAAATACTCAATGTTGAATTTAGTGTAAAAATGTACCAGTTACAGTCCAATTAATCAGCAGTTTATAAATACCTAAATCACATAGTGATTGAATGAATTCTTCCTCAAGGTGTGATGCTCCTCTACCTGGTTTGCACGCAAACCTTCCTAACCGCCTTCATCTACCTCATTCCGTCGACGAATGTGGCAGCCATAGTTTCTTCCGCCATCTTGTCGGCTTTCTTCCTGGCAGCCGGATACGCGGTGCACCTGAAAGATTTGCCCTCGTACGTCAAATGGCTGCAGTATCTCAGCCCCACTTCTTGGCTGCTGCCCTATCTGTTGAACAGGGAGCTGTCCTCGGAGGCTATACAGAGTCTTCAGAGTGCCGTGGCCACTCTGTGCAGAAATAAACAGGTGAATTTTTTATTTCGTAAATATCTTTGTTACTTACGTATTTTCGTCTGAAAAGCGCTAGTTTCATAATAAAAATGTGAACAAACCACTATTTATCGAGAAATTTCCCGGAAAAGTTCGAGAGTTCGTCTTCCTTTTCCTTGGATATGCATTTAGATATATTTGCTCTTCGTTCAGTACTTGTATAACCCTATATAGTACTCGTATAATGGCTTTCCATTTATTGTGAATAGGACGACGTGTTACCATACAAATATAGTCCACTATCTGTCAAGTATCGAACATATTGGTCCTTCGAGCCGGATCTCTCTAAATCAGAGTAATAGAAAAAACCGTTATTTCCTATTGTTTTGCTGATATTCTTGGACTTGCTCATGTTTTTTCATCTTTCGTTTCAATACAACATAATATCAGCATGATGTCTTAGTGACTGGCAATTTTCTTAGAGTATGGAAATAAATTTCGTGTGAAACTTTGAAATGCTTGAAAAATTTTTCGAAAATCTGAAAGTTCTGCAGTACCTCAGCCCCACTTCTTGG
Source organism: Phaedon cochleariae (assembly GCA_918026855.4). Classification (NCBI taxonomy): domain Eukaryota; kingdom Metazoa; phylum Arthropoda; class Insecta; order Coleoptera; family Chrysomelidae; genus Phaedon; species Phaedon cochleariae. Next base: position 35,251,869 of record OU896721.1, read on the forward strand.
CTGCAGCCCTATCTGTTGAACAGGGAGCTGTCCTCGGAGGCTATACAGAGCCTTCAGAATGCCGTGGCCACTCTGTGCAGAAAAAAACTGGTGACTTTTTTCTTGAATTTCGCATGTTTTTCCGAAAATATTCTTGTTACTCACGTATTTCCCTCTAAAAAAGATTAATTTCGTGAAGTAAATGTGAACAAACAACTATTTATCGAGATATTGCACAAATAAGTTCGAAATTTCTCCTTCGTTTTCCTTGAATATGCATTTAAAAATATTTGCCCTTTGTTTAACTTTTGAATGACCCTATATATGTAATAGTTTGGTACTCGTATTACCTTATACAGGGTGGGTCACGGTAGATGGCACCTTAGACGTTTACGGAGAACGGGACATAAGATCATTCTGAAAATTTGGTTACTCAAGTAATTGCTCTTGATCTATCGATCTGAAATATTTTCAGCTCTGCGGCGTTGCCGCTTCTATCGAAAAGTAGCAACAACTTTGTTATTTTAAATGGAACACCCTGTATTTCATCGCATTTTCAGATTCTCTCTGAAGAGCTGATTTCATCGATGTATCACACTTGGGGTCTAGCGGAAATGATTACAGAGATATAGGATGTGAAAAATCGACATTTTTCAACTTAAGGAATGTCAACTTTTGATTAACTATCTACTGATATTTAATTGGGACATATACCGGGTGATCAAGAATCTGAATTCTGCACCACCCTGTATTTGTTTCAATTAAATGTCAGTAGATAGTTGATCAAAAGTTGAGATAGGGACATGCAAGCCGTTTTGACCAATAATGAATAGTTTCGACAAAAAAAATTCCTCAAGTTGAAAAATGTCGATTTTTCACACCCTATATCTCTGTAATCATTTCCGCTAGACCCCAAGTGTGATACATCGATGAAATCAGCTCTTCAGAGAGAATCTGAAAATGCGATGAAATACAGGGTGTTCCATTTAAAATAACAAAGTTGTTGCTCTTTTCGATAGAAGCGGCAACGCCGCAGAGCTGAAAATATTTTAGGTCGATAGATCAAGAGCAATTACTTGAGTAATCAAATTTTCAGAATGATCTTATGTCCCGTTCTCCGTAAACGTCTAAGGTGCCATCGACCGTGACCCACCCTGTATAGTACTCTCATGAGGGATTTTCATTTGTTGTCAAGATGACGACGTGGTACCATACAACTACAGTTCATTATCTATCAAGTATCGAACATCTTGGTCCTTCGAGCCGGATTTATTCAAATCAGAGTAATAGATAAATCAATTATATCCTTTTTTTGCTGATATTCTTGAAGACCGGCTGATGTTTCATTACGTTTCGTTTCATTACAGCATAATGTGAGAATTATGTGTTTGTGACTGGGAATTTTCTCAGAGTATAGGAATAAACGTTGACGCCATTTCATTTCCAACTCTAGACGAAAGTCGAGCCCTTTCGACTTCCGAGCGAGTCCAGCTCGATCATCTATTATTCGGGTTTGTTCGTGAGAACTCGAGAAATACTGCAATCAGATTGGTTGTTGTTAGGTCCGTTTGTTGATAATGAATTTGTTGTGAATCAATTTATATGAAATTGACATAATTCCCTGGATACTGTATGAGCATAATCATAGTTACAAATATGTTATATGATTATTATGTAAGAATGTTATGTATAAGTGATATAACTGTTATATCGCCGTAAATTCTACTCATGCGACAATTGTCATTTTCCTATGCAGTCATTGGAAAATAACCATTTTCGGTGTTTTTCAGATCCAACATCAAGACATAATTGTACAGTTGCCGTGTCCTCCGCCGAACGGAACGAACAATTTGAGAAACTTCGGTTTTCTCAAGTCCGACCATCTAGCGGTGGACTACGGAAACGTACCCTTAGCAATGGCCATTTTTCTCTTGATTTCGTTCGTCGTTGCGTGTGTAGCGTTCTTCTGCTGCGGAAAAAAACGAAGCTCAAATTACAGGGGAAGAAGCAACACGAATAAACCATAGGTTGTATTTTATTAATTTTGAGTTTAGGTGCATTTTATGTATAATAGATTACAGTGAAATATATCGTATAGAAAACAACGGTGTTTTTTTATTTTCTATTTGTTTATAGGTAATAGAAACTGAGTATCTGGGAAGTCCTTCTAGTGATTTGGAAATAATTTTTTCGATCATGAATTCATGATTATACTTGACTATCCCACTATCGTTCCCGAGAACGACCATTTTTACGTTTTCTCCCGTATTAAAGCGATATTTTTTGTTTACTGAAAATTTGCTCTACCAATAGAAAACCCACACGTGATCAACCAACCTCGTCTTTTAGCGATAAAATTTTTGACGTTCATAACGTCAATGTGTGTTGGAAGCTAGAATGATGGGTGCATTGGGCACATCTCTCGCGATACGCTCGTTTATTGTCTGACTCAATCATGAAATAATCATACGAATACAACTCGTTACACTATTTTTCCTGGGCATATTCGTCGATTAACATACTGTCACAAATGAGGAGATATTTGAAATAAAATGTCACACGATATTGTATTAAACCAATTTAATCGACCATACGCGACGAAATCTAATATATGACTGGTGAATGGCTGGCATGATACATATTATTCTGATGACTGATTATAGTTACGTCAACTTTCTTAACGATAAATTCCCGAATGATAAAATTTCATGTATGACTAAATTTGATATGGAAAAGTAGTTTTAAAGTGGGTAAAAAGAAATTAAATATATTCACAATAAAAAAACAGGCTCATTTTCAGTATATAGGGTGAGTCGATAGTGCCTTAAGGCACTCTTTCGATATCAGCCAAACCGTCAGATATATAGAAAACAATTCAAATACAACAGTTATAGGGCTTCATGAGTGCTATCACCTGAAATCATATTCATATCTATAGGGTGTATAAATTCCAAGATATTAGCTGATGATGAGTTTTTTCAAATGGAAGACCATATGTTTTCAATTGTAATTTTCGAATGCACTTTCAAAATTCATCACCTTCAATTGAGCAAAAATCAACAATTTTCGAAATATTCGACCCAAAGTAATCTTCTACTACTGAAAATGCAAAATTTATAGTAATTATGAAATCACAAGGACACACTTCCGAAACACCCTGTATATTATACAAAAACACTTACCATCTTGAGAAATACAACTTCCACACACTCAGTTGAAAATTAAATCACTAAGCCGAATATGGATTCCACTTTTTCACTCTTAAATACTTCGAGTCTAGAACGAAACTGCTGATTGGTTTGATTTATCATTCAAATGAATAATTTTTTACGTCATCCTTCCAACCGATAAATTCCCGAACAAGTATGAGTAATTCCGATATCGATAGTAAGTATACGGAGTGGAGTGAAAAGAAAGTTGAGGATATTTTCTGTCATTTTTTATCTATGAGAGGTGTTTTCGAAATGAGTACCTATATTCAGCAAATCAATGAAATGTAGGCTAACGGATATTTCCATGATATCAGATTTTTGCTGATTCTTCTGATTAACGAGAAATTTGATCTCGAAAATTTTATAAAAATAGGGAGAAAAAAACGAATACGTCACCTCGAAGCAATTCAAATGATTGAACTCCGTGTCAATGTGCCTTCCGCACGAAAATTTCACTGAGGTGACGTCAGAATTGCTACAGTGTAGAACTTTGGGTGTAAGAAGAGTCTCACGCTGAATTTTCTTTGATCCCTATATTATTTATTTGGGTGTCATTCAATAGTTTTGTCGAAATAATTTACGGTTCGAAATATTTGTATTTATGTCAGCTGTCACCCTGTTTATTAGGCTGGGTTAGGTTAGATTATTTAGAAAAATTAGTCTTCTTTTTCACGCAGAAAGGACCTTTTTACTTCTGTATATAGAGGGCGGTTCACTGAGTATGGGAAATCTCTGAAATACAGATAGTAAACACCAAAATATTAAGATATAACCCAATATGCTTCATAGAAATGTTGCAGATACAGGGTGTTCAAAGAAAGATTCCTTTTTTTTTGTGATCTTTGGTCGAAAATTTACGTTGTTCGTGATTGTCATCATTGATCATCGTCTGTTTTTTCACTGTCAGTTCGCTAACGTTATAATTTAAAATTATTCAAATATTATATGTGAAATATAATTCTATTCAAGAGCAAATAACGCAGAAACCGTTAGAGCTAGACATTTTGAAAACCAGTACAATTTGTGTGTGAAATTGAACGGGCTTTCAGAGTTTCCACTTATTTATTTGATCATCATTCAATTATGGACAAAAAATATATGATGTAGTTTATCAAAGTGTCAGAGTGCCACTATGGCTCTTCATAAGCAATCACAAAATTAGATACAAATTCGTATTTTTTCTCATGTCAGAAAACCTGAAAATACAAAATTTCATGCTCATATGCTGTTGAAACTTACGAAGTTATTGAGATATTTAAAAATAAAATATCTGCTCAGAACACCCTGTATCTCCAAAACCAGCAAAATCCTTATGCGTGAGGCATGTTGGGCTGAATCTTAAAAATTCAATGTTCACTATCTGTTGTTCAGAGATTTCCCATTCTTGATGAATCGCCCTGTATATTCAATATTCACAGAACCGGCAGCAGAAAATGAGAGAGAGGTCATTAAATGTCCCTCTCTGCTGCCAACTCAACCATTTTATGGCTACTTCTAGTCATTTTGAACTCATCTAGCTACTAAAAATTTCATCTAACCATTTAGCCATTTTTATTCTGACTTCCTATAGAATTTTTTTCATATTCATGAAATTCTCATAGATCATTATCTAATCTAGAAGTCAGTTTCAGACCAGTCTATTTTTTTATGGATTTTGTACTATCTATGCAACCGTTTTGACAAATTGGCGTTGATGTTAATGACGCAACACATTACGTCATACGTCAATGTCAATACTACTAGAGTCTAGAGTAGAGATTGTATTCTATGGTCTATTGTATATTAAATAAAGATTGCTTTTTGATGCCAGATTCATAGTTCATGGTCAGATTTTCTGTTCCTTAAAAAAATGCTAAAAAATGTTTTGCCTGCGGCGCGCTTCTATTTCTGGTCATAGTTCAGCTATTTTTCAATAGTGTTATCTATTGTCGCTTTTAAAATTGGCTATTTGCAACACTGCGGGGGGAGGGGGCATTAAAAAGTGATACATTATTTATTATTTTTTGCTTTTTTTATTAGTCTGCAGAATTTTCAAGCCATGTCTTGTCATTTCGGTAGATGCTCTGGGGAAATATAGTCTTCCATCACTTCTCTCTAGCTCTACTAGTGGATCACTATACCATCCATACCTGAAATATAATTCTGAAGTTTTATTCTTGAAAGTTGACATGACTTTACTTTGATAAGGCGCTTCTAATCTATTTCTGATAAGTAGCGAATGGTTGTTGGAAATTTAGTATTTTGAGATTGATTGGGATGTTTTTACATGAGTACTTGCCAATGATTCTCAGTTTCGGGCCAAGCCAATTTCTCTTTGGGGCCATAATCGTTGGCTCTTTTCAAATTTTCCAAAATGGCGGGACTAGCTTCGGTGTCCAAGTGTCCTTCATATTTCGAATAAAATTTTGCAGTCACATTCGTTTCTGTTATAAAAAATACAAAACTTATTGAATCTCAGAAATCACATCAAGGATATCTCACACTCACCATTGTAATTCGGTCTGTAAGTATCATAAACTATGATATATCGTTCATCCTTCTTATATCGTTCCTTTATGAAATTGTCAGGAAGTTTTTGCATAATGTCTGACAGTGATTACCATAATTTTAAGTGAAAGGTCGGGAACGTCACACGACATGACTTGATATTCAATTGATATCATTAAAAATATGGTCATTTTCAGATTTTTTCCTCTATGCTTTGAATAACTTAATATTAATCTACCCAATAAATATTTTGCATAATAAGATTTTCGTTGGTTTATTCTGAACTCCAGAATTCAATTTATGTATGAATTATTGATTATATGATTATAAAACCACTCTGCTACAGAACTAAGTTAGTCTACCCAAGATAAGCACGCAGCAGGTTCTCTATACAAGTCGGATAATCTAGAAAATGTTACTAGAATCAGGAAAAAATATCAATTAACACATAATGTCAATATTTTTGCTATTACACAGGGTGTATCTAAATAGCACCGAAAAATTCAAGAGGTGTTTCCTTGTGACATTCTAGCAAATAAAGTTCATATAGACATTGTGGCAGATACTTTATCCCGTGCAGAAGCTGTTGAACAACCTCTGGATTTTGCGGCTCTTGCAAATTCCCAAAATAACGATGTGTTTTCAAAGAAGATCTAGGTGCTTCAATTGCAGAAATGGTGTATGGAGAACCCATTCGACTCCCTGGAGAATTTTTAACACCAAGCCCAGCAGAACAGAATCCAACGAACTATGTTGACAGACTACGAAAACATATGTCTTCTATCCGACCTACCTGTGGTTCACGTCATGGTAATCATCCTGTGTTCGTTTACAAGGATTTATCTACAACTACACATATTTTTGTTCGTCTGTATACTTCTCGTGCATCGTTGCAGTCTCCTTACGATGGACCATTTCGTGTCATCGAAAGAAGAGAAAAACAAATGATATTATTTGTATTCGTGGAGAGAATACAACAGTCTCAATGGACAGGGTGAAACCAGCATATATTCTCTCTGAACCAAAGATTTCACAATCCGTTCCAGTCGTGCCATCCTGTATCACACCGGGACCGATAAGTGGACCCCATCATCTAGTCAAGATTCATCCAAACCCTCCAGTACAAGCCATACAGCAAGATCTGGAAGAAATGTCAAATTAACAGTTCGTTTCTCTCCTGAATGATTTTTTTTTAGAGGGGAAGTACTGTAGCGATCACCTCTGGACCTCTGCTATATATTGAATTTCAAAATGATTCTAATTGGGGTTATTGAGCAATCTCAATGGAAGTCTTGAAAACACCAACATTAAAATTTGGAGTCAAATCGAATTTTTATTGTTTCCTCAAAAACTAAGCAATATAAAAAAAATCACACAGACGATGAAAAGTGTTATTTCAATAGTTCAATCTAATAAAAATATGAAACTCAGAAAAACCGGTGGTGTACAATGACATTCGATGAATTTACCCACTGTGACGCCACTGGAGATATTATTTTTAATCTAACTGCACTAGAAGGAGCTCCATATTACTATTAACAGAACCACAACGTTTCATTGAAATTGATGAAAAGACAATTGAGAAATGAATAGAAAAAATAATTTTCATGGAAATATCAATACCCTGTATCTCGACAATGAAGCAAGCTAGGACAGATGTTTATTATATGCTCTGGTTCCCACGAACAAGGATTTTCTGTAATGTTCAGAGAACATCGTGAGAACCAATGGAAATAAGGTAGGAATTGGTGTTTTTCTTAAATTTCTGGAGGTTATATGCCTCGGGGAACACCTCCTTTGGCAATGTGTTCCAGAGCCTCGCTGTTCGTTGAATGGACGAGTCTTTGGAAAGAGATGTTCTGCAGGTCTCCAAAGTGACCACGAAGAGGTGCGAAGCCTCAACTCGACGGGTTAATCTCGCGGGGACTGCCAAGGGAGGAACAATCGTTGATATTTCAGAAGAGCATCGTCCATGAAAATATCTATGAAATAGAGCCAGATCACCAACTTGTCTACGGTGTTCCAGAGAAGTGAGTAGGTTTGTGAGTGAGGCATCACCCACGAGACGAATTACCCATTTTTGGACAGAATCCAACAGTTTCAGGGTATGTGTGGGTGTTGCACTCTAAATATAGGAACAGTATTCTAGGACAGGTCAGATTTGTGCCTTATAGATCATAAGCAGCTGGCTGGAAGTGAAATAGCTCCTTGCCCGAAACAGAATACCAAGTTTTTGGGATGCACTTTTAGCAATTGATCTCACGTGATTTTCCCAAGAAAGGTTATCGCTTATAGTGATACCAAGCATCGAAATGGATGTCTTTGAGGTATGGTTACTCCTGACAGGCTTAGGTTGGACACAGTATGAGATCGGCTTTCCTAGAGAAAAGGCATGCTTGTGTTTTGTTTGCATTGAAATCATACCCTCTGTATAGGTACTCAATTTAGGACAACTTTGAGAAGATAATCACAGTTATATCCTTGGAATATCATTTCAGCTATTTGTTTATGTGTGCAAGTGAGTTTCCTGGGTGCCAGTGGGTGTAATTGAAAATGTATAATAAACCTACATTATCTCGAGAATTCCATTTGCTGTTTATTTCATGGCTTGAAACTTAATAAGAGGCACTACTTTCTGAGATACTGATCTTATTTTCACAAAGTTTATTAATTAAAGTGTCTTCTCAGCTGCGTAGTTGATATCCATCTAACACAAGCTATATGAAATTCAAGTCAAATAAATATTGGATACTTTGCAGCAATTAAAGTTAGTCGAAGGATGAGAATTAATTTAATTATAAAATTATACACAAGTAGCAATATAGGTTAGATAGTTACACACAGAAAATATTTCATTTGAGTACCTGCTATCTGGTATTACTTGAGAAGAAATATATTTGTTCTTTATTCACATATTTATTATTCATCCCAACTTGTTAGGGGAAAAGGGATATCCTGTATTGTTCAGAGAACATCGTGAGAATCCAGGGAAATAGGGTAGGAATTGGTGTTCCACTTGAATTTCTGGAGGTTATATGCCTCGGGGAACACCTCCCTTGGCAATGTGTTCCAGGACCTCGCTGTTAGTGGGATGAACGAGTCTTTGCAAAGAGATGTTCTGCATGTCTCCAAAGTGACCACGAAGGGGTGCGAAGCCTCAACTCGACGGGTTAATCTCGCGGGGACTGCCAAGGGAGGAATAATTGTTGATATTTCAGAAGAGTATAGTCCATGAAAATATTGCCATTTTTTTGGACAGAATCCAACAGTTCCAGGGTATGTTTGGGTGCTGCACTCCAAATATGGGGACAGTATTCCAGGACAGGTCAGATCTGTGCCTTATAGATCATAAGCAACTGACTGGAAGTGAAATAGCTCCTGCCCCGAAACATAAAATCAAGTTTTCGGGATGCACTTCTAGCAATTGATCTCACGTGATTTTCCTAAGAAAGGTTATTGCTGATAGTGATCCCAAGTATCGAAATGGATGTCTTCAAAGGTATGGTTACTCCTGACAAGCTCATGTTGGGCACAGTGAGATCGGCTTTTCTAGAGGAAAGGCATGCTTGTGTTTTGTTTGCATTGAAATCTACAAAACAAAAATACAAAAAACAATGAAAGTGACGAAAACAAAATTATGGTAATTTCCTTTGTTTCCGTCATCAGTGTCTCAACAACAGGAAATGTATTACTTCTGTTTTTGTATCTCCTATATTTGCCTACTCTGTCGTAGCGACACATTTTGTGTATTAGATTATTATATATTATTATTAGATTATTCGTAATTTTTAATCAGAATGTTCGGCCTGCTGACTTGTTTGCATCTAAAAGCGATAGCAGGCTTTGTTTTTTACCGACGAATATTACAATGCAACTATAATGAAACTTATGCGGCGATAATATACCGGGTGGCCCATCGAAAAGGATCCATCCAAGTTGTCTCCATTGTGTTGCAGTTAAAGACCCACTAAACATGAAACCGTCCAGAGGCATTTCAATTCTACCCTATTGTGGACTGTTCGAAACTTTACTTGAAACATACTAACCCAGACGTTTCGTACAGGTTTCCCGAATATTTTTTAGTTGCAAAACGTTCTTAAGAACGTTTGAATGATACCAAAATGAAAGGTTTCAAGAAACATGCACCTGTTGTTAGAATTCATATTCTAATGCTGCCTCTACTGATGTTTTATGATTTTTGTTGTGTTGCCTATAACTATTCTACATCATAATAAATACCTATCAACTTAAAAAAATCCCAAATCAAAAAGATTCAAGACTTAGAATTCTGATCACCCTGCATTTGCTGCAAATAAATGTCAGTTGATAGTAAATCAAAAGTTGAGATAGGGACATGGAAGCCGTTTTGACCAATAATGAATAGTTTCGACACAAAAAAATCCTAAAGTTGGAAAATCTATGGTGCCATATGTGGGACTCTGTATATCAGTACACCGCGGCCGGCAGCTGATCCCAGTGCTGGGTGCCCAGCAATCATACCTATTCATTTCCCCGGTAAAAGGCCAGTACAACATACTCGACACATCGACTTTCCCATAGCAAACCCAGCATATTATATAAATGATGGGATTGTGATGGCCAATCATCGACATTGGTTATATATTATCAGGGTAGGGATTTTTGGGGTCCAATGAATCTGGAAGTTCTAGTAACTTTATATTAATATATATTATATATAATAACCCTCTCCCCATATTGCAATTACAATTTTATGAATGACACAATGATCTTCTTTGCCTCTCTCTTCTTCCATGATGAAGCTTACTGGCTGGTACGTGGTATCTACATCTACATCTTATACAGTGTGTCCACCTTATGGACTTTTTGTTCCATGGGAGTATAAAAAAACGAAATACTGTTGCATGAGTTTATTTACTTGACCAATATAGTCTAGTAACATATGGAGCTTTTCAATTTTTATTATTGTTCTGGTACATCAGGTATATCTGTAGTTGAAACCTTATTGTTATTCAGTTCTATAACAGAGACAGAGTTACATAACCTCAGATTGCTTTTGATAGCAACGAACGAGTTAAACATGGTAGTTATATGCTTCTGGAGAGGTAGAGCCACTCTAATCATTATGATCATTAGGTATATTAAAATTCGAAACACTAGACCTGAACCTTGATACTTACCCAATATTATCATAATTGAAGAGTCTATCTTCTATATTATTAATTGATTGATTGAGGAAACTCCTGCAATCATTAATAACCACCAGGGAAAGTGAGGAGCATAAGAATTCGACAACGAACTAGAGAAAAACGAAACAAAAACATACGCGATCACAGAAATCACGTTTATTAATGATCCAAATAATCAGCCACTTGTTGATGTAGACGTTCCTAGAACATCCACCAGGGGGACGAGTAGTGAACAGGATATTGGTCAGCCAAGGGCCACAACCCGTTAGAGTTCAATGAGTTTCAGACAAGGCCATCATCGTATTGTTAACTGATGGTTGCTGAGCATAGGAAAATCATAGGCCCATTACCAATACCCCGGCATCGTCACTTTCCCAGACTTGCCTGCAATAGGCCGGACTTCTCCCTGTAGTTCAATGTTTGCTAAGATATCTCTGTAATCATTCCCGCTAGACTTCAATTGTGATAAATTCATGAATTCAGCTCTTCAGGAAGAAGCTGAAGATGCAATGAAATACATCAGGGTGTTCCTTTTAAAAATTGAAAGTTGATGCCCGTAACATGCTTTGACATCTTCGATGAGCCACTCGGTATCTATAAGGTGCCAATGTGTCCCAAAACTTGTTTCCATTAAAATCATGACAAATTATTACTTTGTCATGATTTTTATTGGAACGAGCGAAGCGTGATTGCTATTTTTTATCCTCCATAGATTGTGTTGTATTTTTAGACGGATTGTTGATATTAACAATAGGCAAGTCAGAGTATATATTACAAACATTTCAAAAGATGTTTTTCCTCTGATTATAATTCGTTCACCACAAATGCCGACTTGATGATTCATTTACAAATCAATGAATTGTTTTCTGGATTAATTTTGGATAAGTCTACTGATATAAAATAGTTATGTTCATATATCTAGGAAAGAATGAAGTCTAATTCAATTCTGAATTACCTTTGTTGTTTCTGTTTGAGACTAATTCATGAAATGTAAACTGATGAGTTTGATCAACATTTGAAAAACTCATATACATTACAAAAACCAGACATATATTCATATATTCCTCAGAACAATACAATTTCAACAGTGAAAGGCTGCTTGCACACAAAAAATAATTTCTTTAGGAAACTTATTCATTTCAAGCATTTGCTTTGTTTATGTAAACCCAAATTGAATAAAACGATTTCTTTGAACCATGTATTCAGAAATGAGATAATCATCATTTAAATATACGTAACAGAAAACAACAACTTTTTCATATTATATCTATCCATCAATATGTTCAGTTTTTCAGAGAAGAACAGCCATTTTAACAGTGCCAAGCTCTTTTATTGAAATAAAAAGTGGTCCATGCTTTATGAATTCATACTATAAGAATTTTTTGCAAGAAAACCAACTCCATATTATTGTTCCTCGTACTTTCGAACCTTCATTTGCAAAAAATTACGAATTAGCAGGATTGGTTTAGTTTTATTTATCTCCAGCCTCGAAACAATGGAGAATTCAAATTGACTGCAAATTTCAGAACGTTCATCAATAGCTCTGGTAGGTAAGTCATAATTTGGAAGAAAAAAGAAACAAGATATACTATTTTTTGATCAACCGAGTAAAAATAGTAATATCACATTCGCAAAAGTTGCTATTCTGATGTGTCTGCTTTTTTTAAACTCTCTATACAATAGGAAGCATATGCAAAAGTATATATGGGGTTCGAAAAAATAAGGAACAATATAATGAGGCCATTTTTCCTGTAAACATATGCCTAATATATGCTTACATAAAAAGATGCCCCCTTTTCATTTCACTAAAAACGCACGGCACTGTCTTAAATGATATTCGTCTCTGAAAAACTGATCATATTGATGGTTATTTATACCGGTCCCAATTTGGTGAAGATGGTAAAGATCGCACGACTAATACCTTTTTTTTATGTTCTGGCTCTCACGAAAAGGGATATCCTGTAATGTTCAGAGAACATCGTGAGAACCGAGGTTAATAAGGTAGGAATTGGTGTTCTGATCAAATTTGTGGAGGTTATATGCCTTGGGGAACACCTCCCTTGGCAATGTGTTCCAGAGCCTCGCTGTTCGTTGAATGAACGAGTGTTTGGGAAGAGATGTTCTGCAGGTCTCCAAAGTTACCACGAAGGGGTGCGAAGCCTCAACTCGACGGGTTAATCTCTCGGGGACTGCCAAGGGCGGAACAATCTTTGATATTTCAGAAGAGCATCGTCCATGAAAATATCTATAAAATAGAGCCAGATCGACAACTTTTCTACAGTGTTCTAGAGAAGTGAGTGCGTGTTTGTGAGCGAGGCATCACCCACGAGACGAATTGCCCTTTTTTGGACAGAATCCAACAGTTTCAGGGTATGTTTGGGTGCTGCACTCCAAATATGGGAACAGCATTCCAGGACAGGTCGGATCTGTGCATAATAGGTCATAAGCAGATGACTGGAAGTGAAATATAGTTCCTGGCCCGAAACAGACCACCAAGTTTTTGGGATGCACTTTTAGCAATTGATCTCACGTGATTTTCCCAAGAAAGGTGATTGGTGATAGTAATACCAAGCATCGGAATGGATGTCTTCAAAGAGGTATGGTTACTCCTGACAAGCTTATGTTGAACACAGTGAGATCGGCTTCTCTAGAGAATAGCCATGCTTGTGTTTTGTTTGCATTGAAATCTACCAAGTTATTGGATCCCCATTCGAGAATTATTGACAAGTCCATATTCATGTTGTCAATATTTCTCCCTCGTTCGTTTCTGATTTGCCTGGTTGGTATTGGGGCCCTGCAAGAGAAGGCGGAATGGAGGGTACTATCATCCGCGAAGCTGTGTACTGGACATGAAGTTGCTTCCAACAAATCGTTGATATGGAGTAGAAATAGTGTGGGTGCTAGAATTGTTCCTGGCGGCCATGAAGGTTCGTTTGCAATGAGCTCTGAAATTCAACTATTTCGAACAACACATAGACAAATTATTTACATAAAAAAAGCGTGAGAAGAGTTGCAAAAATTAATTTAGGTTCCTAACGACACGTGGAATAATTGAATGCCAATAATTCATTATCAGTCCTCTCGCCCATTGATGAACAAATTTGAATATTATTCATTCTTTGATGAGTTTTGACCGTACGCTTACGGGTCACTCGGTATACATCGAACAATATACGTTAGCGTTACCGTCAACAAGTTTTTTGTTAACGCGCAAACTCACGTCTCCAGCAACCGTCGCGACGTTTCCCAACCGCGAATTTTCACTTTTTGCTTTTCACACGCTCCGCGGCTTTCCACCGTTCAACACGATCGTGAATTTTCCTCCGAAGAATTCTCGCTCTTCCCAACGCGTAATCGAAAACATCAAAATGCACTTTCCCTTCCATGCATGATTTGAGAATAAAGTGATCTAAAATCATGTTAAACAAGTGTTTCGAATATCGAATAGTTACACTAGTCTTTCCAACAAAAAACATTTTTAATACTTGAACATGTGTCATCACAATTGTTTACTAGCTAGCATTCTTTATTCAAATGATAGAAAAACTAGCAGAGCATTCGTTTTTGTTGCATTAATTAACACTATCTAGTATGTTATTTGGTGGTGGTTGAAATAGTTATTCAAGAACTGTACAACAAAATGAGACCTTGAGTTAATTGTTCGACATGAACAATACAACGAAATTCTGCACCTTGGGAGCCTTCCAAAAAGGCTACGAAGAAATCCACGGTCCCTTAAGTCTGTCAGTGTGTGTCTTCGGTTCCATAGCCAATATCCTCAACATCTGTGTCCTCGCAACCAAAGAAATGAGATGGCCTACCAATCTGATCCTTACAGGACTAGCAGTAGCCGATTTGTTGGTTATGTTGGAGTACATACCGTTTTCGTACTTGCGGTACTTCGATCTGGACAGCAGGAAGACCATCGCCCACTATTCTTATAGCATGGCGGCCTTCACCATGTTTCATGCCTTCTTCAGTCAACTGTTTCACTTCATTGCCGTCTGTTTGACTGTCATTTTGGCCGTTTGGAGGTATTTGGCCATCACCAGCCCGCATAATAGCAGGTCAGTAGGTATAGCCTCATTTGAGACGCCACTCAATAGACAAGAACACCAATGCGTGAATTCAATTTGAATGTGCATATACAGGGTGTCCCAGAATAACGTTCGTATATTCCGGTGATTCTGCACATGAAGATAAGAAAAAATGTTCCTATCAACTATCAACATGTGTCCGAAAATGCTTCCTTTAGAGCAGGGCATACTTACTCTATCTCAGCGGGCTGTAGTATATCCCCTCTATTTCGATGGTGACGTCACACTAGTAGGTTGAGATTTCACATCATTTCATATCGGTGCGTAGGTAATTGAAAGGTTTACTTTACTTTAAAAGTTACTTTAAAAATTTGAAGCACACTCAATCGAGACGAATTGATCCCTGATGAACTACCCAACTTTGGGTAAAAAAATAAATTCAAGAGGATGAACCAGTACCGATTTATGATGTTTTAAAGAAATTCGATTTCAATGGAAATCAGGGGGTTGTATTACGGAACACTATTTTTTGCCAATTTGGAATCGGCATAAAATGAAACTGACTGAGGATGTCAAACTAGGATAATGCATCAATCAAATGGTGAGAAAATTGTTGAGCTACTTACAATGAGTCCGAAATAAATAAGAAAAAGCGCGTAAAAATTTGTCTAGTATTATACCAATGCACGTTTTATTACTCATGTTCCAGTTGTGGGTCTTTTGATGTTTCTAAAACTATATTTAATATTGTGTTGAATAATTAGGTATCACAAATGAAATATAGCGGGATTTAGTCAAAGAATAAGAAAAGAAGAATCATTAGACTTTCCGGATGAATACGAAACTGTGAGCTAATTTTTTAGTTTGTGATATTTTGTTATGAGTACATTTCATTTCGTGATATCTGGCTATTTTTTCTATTTTATTATGTTGAGTATTTTCAGAATTAGTTTCGTTTAGTATTGTGTTTATGAGAAACTACATATTTTTTGTTCTTTTTAATCGATTTTCAATTTTCATGTTTCGAAAATATTTTCAAATCAATTCATCTTCATTAATTTGACATTATTTCTAAAATATATACTCCTCAGCTGAAAATAATTAATACGCAGTCAGGGTTTTTGCGTAATTACTTTTCTACTCGAGTAGGTAAATAATTTCTAACGTCATTAAAGTGTGTCCAGACTATCTTTAGACAAAAACGCTGCTAATATCCTCAGTAAAAGTGTATCATATCGATTTGGAGGCAATGAAATGTACTACCAAAAACACACACAATAGGTATAGCTAGGTATAGCCGTCTAAACTTTTAGAACTAGTCTGTAATAATTATCTGAATCATCATTTTACTTGAATTGAAATATTGGTTTGTTATTGGCTATTGGGAATTTTGAAAAAATACAGTCAATCTAGATACTATGAGAACCCTTTGCATGGTAAAATAATTACTGTGAATTGGATATTGTAATTCTGGAAGCTGTTCAAAAAACGACAATTTTGAATGTAGTCAATTCATTTTGATATGCTATAATTCTTGAACTATCAATCGTAGTGAATATTGATTCATCTCTCGAAATAGTAATTTTGCTAACAAGTGCGGAAAGAGAATTTCTTCATGATTTAGGAACAATATTTTTTCTACAAGCGTAGGAAATTGATTGGTTTGTTCAATAAATTATTCCTGCAAATAGGAACAACTAACAATAGTGATATATGCTCTATCTTCTGATAATTAGTGATATATCAATATTTGCCGATATTTTATCACCAAAAATCACATCTCGATTAACTCTAATTGAACAAAACTAACTGAAAATGTAAAATCTCGATTGTCAAGTTCAATTTTTTCAAATTACAAAAATTCTTTAAATTTAGTCAATTCTTCTAATTGAACTTTTTGCTTGTAAGTGTATTTGCAATTTTTATGAACCCCAAATTCTTATAGGTATCACTCTAATATCTATGTCATAATATATGTGACAAACGTTTTGTAAGTCATTTTGAGCTAGTGATTTTCAAACTGTCTTGTTCAGAAGAATTTCAAAGTAGGTATCCAAACAAACTGAAGAATCCTCGGAAGAATCGGTTGAGACGGCAACGCTGTTCGACTAACGATATAAACGACGATGGTCGGCACCTTATAGTATTTTGTGACGTCAGTATCGCTGACGTATTATAACGGAAGCATTTATATGGAAATTTAGTTTGCTGGCCTTTTTTCATGGTGATGAACATCATAGTATTTTTTCCAGGAATAAGAGTATAAGTAATAGAAATTTGTAGGAGAACCGAAGTTTATTGGAATCTTTGGGAATATTGAATCAATAGTGTATCCATGAGTCTATATAGGATGTCGAGAAATGTTGCATAAAAATTAATAATCAACCTTCAGCGGTACTAATCAGTCGAGACATAAAAAAAACACTAAAATTTTATTGATGGTCGTTGAATTGACGTTTTTATGCTCAATTTCCGTAAATGAACGTTCATATGTATCACCATAATCGATTTTTATTGGAGTTATATCTACTAAATGTATTTTTCAACAATAATATAATGTAATTTAAAAACTCATAGCACTCCAATTCCTATACTGTCAATTCAACTTCCATATATTGATTCACTGCGAAATATGCAAAGCAATATCTACTATTCAGAGATATTTGAAAATACGTTTTGTTCCATCAGAGAAATTTAGCGATTGATGAAATTGCTTACGTCTAACTATAGAAGGTCATTATTGTAGTCCAAGAGCGGGCTGATTCAAATTTCGACCATCATCTGAAAACAAAGGCATGTAAAAACATTGTATCTCATAGAACGGCACCTGTTCGGATCACTATCCTGAGCAAAATGATTGAAAAATTGCACTCTCCTGTGCTGACATTTGCACATGTTCCCTTGATGTGATTATTCACAATGAACCCGTGAGTTTTCACACTTTCACAATTGTGGTGAAGATGACTTTCTGTTTTTTTTTTATATTTTGGAATATCCTGTAATGTTCAGAGATCATAGTGAGAACCAAGGGAAATAGGGTAGGAATTGGTGTTCTCCTTGAATTTATGGAGGTTATTTGCCTCGGGAAACACCTCCCTTGGCAATGTGTGTCAGAGCCTCGCTGTTCGTTGGATGAACGAGTCTTTCTAAAGAGATATTCTACAGGTCTCCAAAGTGACCACGAAGGGGTGCGAAGCCTCAACTCGACGGGTTAATCTCGTGGGGACTGCCAAGAGGGAAACAATTGTTGATATTGCAGGAGAGCATCGTCCATGAAAATATCTATAAAATAGAGCTAGATCGCCAACTTTTCTACGGTGTTCCAGAGAAGTGAGTGAGTTTGTGAGCGAGGCATCACCCACGAGACAAATTCTCCTTTTTCAGACAGAATCTAACAGTTTCAGGGTATGTTTGGGTGCTGCACTCCAAATATGGAAACAGTATTCCAGAACAAGTCGGATCTGTGCCTCATCGATCATAAGCAGCTGACTGGAAGTGAAATAGCTCCTGGCCCGAAACAGAAAACCAAGTTTTGGAGATGCACTTTTAGCAATTGACTCCACGTGATTTTTCCAAGAAATAAGGTTATTGCTGATAGTAATACCAAGCATCGAAATGGATGTTTTCAAAGGTATGGTTACTCCTGACAAGCTTATGTTGGGCACAGTGATATCGGCTTTCCTAGAGAAAAGGCATGCTTGTGTTTAGTTTTCATTGAAATCTATCAAGTTATTGGATCCCCATTCGAGAATTGTTGCCAAGTCCATATTTATGTTGTCGACATTTATTCCTCGTTCGTATTTGTTTTGCCTGGCTGGTATTGGAGCCCTGGAAGAGAAGGCGGTATGGAGGGTACTATCATCCGCGAAGCTGTGTACTGGACATGAAGTTGCTTCCAACAAATCGTTGATATGGAGTAGAAATAGTGTTGGTGCTAGAATTGATCCTCGAGGAACACCAGCATTCATGATAAGAGAGTCAGATGAAACTCCGTCGACCACTACATGAAGAGACCAGTTTGAAAACTAGCTAGCAGAGAACATAGCTGGGGAGGCAAGCCATAAGATGGAAGCTTGGCGAGGAGTCCGTGGTGCCAGACTCGATCGAATGCCTTGGAGATATCAAGTGCCACGGCTAAGGTTTCACCATATTTTTTTCGATAGATTGCTGCCATATATGTGAGACTTAAGCGAGCAGGTCACCAGTTGATCTCTGATGACGGAAGCCATATTGCCTATCGTTGATAATACCTGAATGTTCCAGGTATTTCATGAGCTCGATGTTGATAGCTTTCTCCATGATCTTTGAAATGAATAAATATTATTCAGTATTCACCTATAGGATAATATGTTTAATTCGAAAACATAATTTCCTCATATCACGTGTGATTGCTTTTTACGTAATACATAAATTTGAAGCTCTTTCAACAAAAGCGTTGAGAGTTTCAAGATAAACGTCGTGTTATCAACCTGTGAAATTATAATTGTATTTATTATTAGGTACTGGTGCGACGTCACAAAAACGGTCTACGTGATAATCTTCACCTACCTAGCCTGCCCCTTAGTATGCCTTCCCCTCCTCATATCCCTCAAGCTGGAAGCTTTCAACCAAACTTGCGATTCAACCGGTAGAATCTTCAACAACAAAACAGACCTTCTCCAACCCAACGAGACCTACAACGAGGCCACTCTGTACGTCACCCAATACTCCACCCAGGACTACGCCAACATCAGCTTCTGGCTGTACGGGGTGGTCATTAAATTAGTGCCTTGCATACTGCTGACGCATTTGTCCTGCAAGCTCATCCTGAAGCTGCTGGAGACCAAGAAGAGGAAAAACAAGCTGCTGCATCGGGATGTGCCTATGAAAGTGGTGGGGGAAGCGAAGCCGATGGTGACTGCTACACGGTAAAGAATGTCATTGCAAACTTATTCTTTTTTATTTCAAAATTTGAAAAAATAATAGTTATTTTTCTGCAACCGACATAAAAGTCTAAAATTAGCTCTTGAATTGACGTTTCTATTACTAACACAAAAATAGGTTTGTTGCTAGGCAACATATTCAGTTCCTAGGAGCTAAAGTTGAACTCCAGTTCCTAGGAGCTAAACTTGAACTATAGCTCCTAGGAACTAAAAAGGATGTACTAGACGTCATCAAGAATAAACAGCATTGTTATGATTGGTTATTTGGGTTTGGACGCATACCTGATTTGTTTCCGATTTCGGCACATTTGACATTTCATACCCATGCTGGAGATATAAATACACCTTATTATAGTTAAGTATAGGAATTATAAACATCTCAGTTAAGTATTATTGTTTTGATCAGGGAAGCCTTCAAGATTCACATACTTGCTTGATCTGTATTTCATTCGTTATTCTCGGGATGGATAACTTGTTTTTGAATAATCACGGCAAGCAATATAGTTTTTTGTCTCAAACAACGCTATTGTTAACCTTCATTTGTTAATCAAGCCAAACACAGTGTGGTATGGAGAGGAATAAATAATCGCTCTTATTATTGTTCATATGCTCACTAACCTAACACAATAGACTGAAAAGTTAAACTCAGTTTCGAGGTGGAAAAATTTAGACCAACCTCCACCTTTTCTTTGAAACTCTGCATTTTCTTGATCGATTGAGATATCAGTATAAATAAAAAGAGAGGATGTTCGGAAAATTTCCTTCGACCTTTGTAAATGATATAAAGACGAATCATTTGAAGGTGTCTATTCTAGACATGCATACATAAAGAATCAAGCTACAATTCTGGAAATACCAAATTGAGATCGAGCGATGGGTTCAAGAGAAAACTGATGTCAAACTTAGTGTAAATTCTGCCCGTTCCCCTAATTGTGCCGTTATGTGTATAATGGAATCGCCTAAGAAAACTATAACTCACTTGAAAAAAGTGTTACCAATACGCGAACCTTCTAGAAAAAAACCATCTTATGTTCATGAATGCGGTGATTAAACGTACGACCTGTCTGACCGACATATACCTTCCTGTTTTCTCTGTAGGAAGAAGGATAGACAGGCTGATAGGACTTCCGGGATGCTGGTGGCTGTATTGTTGCTGTTTCTCATTACTGAATTCCCGCAGGGCATTCTGGGATTGCTCGGGGCCATCAACGGGAAGCTGTTCCAGATTGAGTGCTACAATCCATTGGGTGAGTGATGAGAATTTATACCTATTGCTATTATTTTGGTGCATGTCAATGGACGAAATCTGAACTGAGACCGTGGCAGCTACGATACTGTCTAAACGACCGCCGCGGCGGTTGGATTAGATTAGGTTAGATTTAGAATGGGGCCTTCGGGCTATCTGCCTCCACACCGCTACCTTTTCAGATCTATTGTGTCTGCCCTCAAAATCGATTAGAGTTCTTCGGCTAGCCCCGCCTTCTCTATGAGACTCCATAGGCTAGCTTTCAGATCCCCTGTGTATCTTTGGGCTTCTGGTTTTTCCTCACCCAGTGCAAGGAACCTTAGTCTTGACAAGCCCTCACAGTGGCAAAGTATATGTACTGCTGTTTACTCTTCTTCCTGACAGAACCTGCACAGCAATTCTTCAGTTAGACCTATCGTACTCGTGTGTTTGTTGAGCCTACAATGCCCTGTGAGAAGTCCCACTAGTATTCTAGTTGAACTTCGTTTTTGGCTCAGTAGATATTCTGTGAATGTTGGCGATGGTTTTTTAATAAACTCCTCTGCCTGATTTGATACTAGTCTTTTGTATAGCTTTCGCAATACCACAGAAGGGTTCTGATGGGCGGCGGTTGATACTGATACATAGACAACCACCGCGACGATATTTCTTCCTTCTTCATAGAGAATACTCCCGAGCAAAGCGATAGCTCAGTTGACAGTGTACCGGCGGTGGCTCGGGTTCAATCCCTGCGAGGCCTAACTTTTTTTATCTACAGAAACATTTATTCAGATATCTTCTTAAATATCTCGATATTCTTGGGCATTGTCAGGCGGAAGGTGTAATATTGTCTGTTCATTAACCCAAAATTTGTCTACCTGTCAATGGCGCTAAATTACTGAATACATCAAGAGCTCATTTGTTTCAATAGAATACCTATTCGAAAGAAATATTCTCAGATAAATCAAGAATTCGCATTCTCTATGTGATGACAATATCGATTATTTTTCGGTTTATAATAATTAATTGATATTTCAGAATTATCTGTGGGTTTTAGGGGTCGGAGATTATGATTCTTTCGTCAGCATTTGAAAATTTGGGCAGAATTTGGGAGTTCAAGATGGCGGAACCAATATGGCGGACGAGTTTTGCAATTATAATCCGATTCTCTTCCAAATTGGTTCCTAGGCGTCTTCGTGATCGGGGATTATGATTCTTCCGTCAAAATTGAAAAATCCAAGATGGCGGATCCAAAATAGCGGATTTTGTAATTAGGATCCGATTTTATTCAAATTTGGTATCTGGTGGTTGATTCCTACATCAAAATTAGGGAATTCAGGATGGTAGATCCAATACTGCGGACGAATTTTGTAATTATATGTTCCGATTCTATTCAAAATTTTCATCTGGGGTTTTAGGAGTCGGATATTATAATTCTTTCGTCAAAATTGGGAGATTCAAGTGAACTAAAAAGTATTTGAAATGAATGGTAGTTTGGAAAATTGAATAAACACGCTTTTATAGATAGCGAACCTAAGAAGAAGTAGAAAATAAAGCCAACAACTTCCAAAGGACAGGTAATAAAAAGCTGTAAGAATCAATAAAAATTCGAAATTGCATCAAAATTGATTTTTTCAAATTACTAGTTGAAAAAGTGCAAGGAATTATAAATACCCAATAAGGTCAAAACTGAAGTAATGAATGAGAAAATTGGATGTTGTATTGGAATATGATCAGTGGTGTACTGAAAAAAAAATCATTTCCAAAATTAGTCAATGAAAAAATATAAAAAAATGATTTTGGTGCAAATCAATCCTTCATTGGATCCAGAAACTTTCAGAGCTATACATATCAAGAATATTGAAATATCCAACAAAATATTTGTCCTAGGTTTGGAAGCGTTTCAGGGAAAAAGTCTATTGGAAGGGACTCCAATCATCTCACCGTGTAGAATCGATGAAAATTATTAGTAAATGCATGGATTCTTGATTAGAGACTCTGCTCATATTTTCATTATGGATGCATGCGTTCAATTCGTCAGTGGTTGACCTTAATTGAAAATTGTTTTTGGCATCCTTGGTGGATGATTAACGATACGTTCATCACATCCTCCTTCCAATATTTCTAATTAATTGATAGCACTGTAATATGCGATGACAGTGATAGGTTCTTACCTATTCTAGCGACAAATTAGTTTTTTCATGATGGAAGGTCCAAGCCGACGCGTTGAATGATAAAGATGGAATATAACTGAAAAAAATTTAAACTTGGTGGCTCGGCGCCATTTGGAAAAAAGGATTAAATGGAAAGGGGGGTCTTGTATTGACTTCAGTAAAGTTCAAGTTTTTTTAATTTTTTTCTCACAAAATGGATGAAAGGACGAATTTTCATTTCATAAAAAGATGATAAATTCAACAGATTTTTTTGGTTTGTAAAGATTAATAGTTGGTTCCAGGTAATGTAAATGCACTTTTTTTTTTTTTATCGATTGGAGCGCACGATTAATATTAGATATTGTAATTTTGAATTAATCAGACAGAAATAAATATTCTTCAAATATCTAAGAGGAATGAAATTTCGAATTCTGTATAAAATGACAGTAATTGGATTTAGCTTTTTTCTCAGGTGATCTATATGTTTAGTCCACGATAATTGTTTATCAATAAAAAGACCTAAGAATTTTGTAACATCTAAATATTTTATGGCTTTCTGGTTGAAAAATATTGTTGTTTTCGACATATCAGTTTTTCTTTTTGAAATATACATATACGTAGACTAGTCATAGTTAAGAGTCAGCTTATGAATTTGTAGCCAAGATGATATCATTTTCAAGTCATTTTTATATCATCAACTATATCGTTATATTCTTTAGAGGAATAGATTATTGTAGTATCATCTGCAAATGACTTCAGATCTCTTTTTAGTTTCAAAGCTGATATTGAATTGATGTAAATTGAGAATAAAATTGGATCTAAAGGAACCTTGTACACTACATTTGAGTTCCCTTACGAAGCAACAAATATTATTGACTTCAACATACTGCTTTCTATTTTCCAGATAATTTTTCATCCAATCAAATATTTTTCCTCTGATACCTATTGAATATATTATACTCATCAATGCGATCCAGATGATAGAATTTTGACAAAATGCTAAGCGCCTGTAACTTCAACCATTTCGTTTCAAATGAAAAACTACGTAGTACTCGTAGTAGCAAGGGAAGAGGTATAATCTCATACCTCTCGTATACTAACTGGGTATTTACAAAAACTAGATTTTTTAGACTGACATCCAATACTGTTAATTGATATTGTAGGTTGTAGAATAATAACACGCAAAAATGTATGATCTTCGTGTTGGTGATTTTTAGTTTACAACACGTCAACTTCAGAGCGATTGTATTTGTTTCGCATCATTTAAATGAAATATTTGCTGGTATAACATCAATATTAGATAACCTGTAACATTCCATGGATGTTTATTTCTAATATAATCATTTCCAATAAACTAAAACCATATGTCTAGTGTTTAGCGAGAGCTGTGATTGTTTGAAATATAAATATCTACGGCTATGTTGATGCAAAATCAAGCAACTTCATAAGAGACTAATGCCGATGATCGATATATCTTATGAACTTGATAGTTTGAAATTATTATGACATAGATAATGCGAATTTTTCATTTGTCAGACTCCCATCAGGGTTCAAAACTTGGGCCTTGGACTATTGCTATTTTCGCATACAGACATCAACATATTAGTCATATGAGATTGATTGTACTGTGAATGCTGAAAAATCATTTCCCATTTTTTTCTGCATATTAATTTTGTTTCTGACGAAATTTATCATGCTAAAAATAAGTCAGAAGTTTCACTAGTACCAATATATATATGATACATAATATTCTCACTCCTCATTAGTAAAGGGCACAGTTTATACAAAACTTAGTGATCAATACTCCAAAGTTCTGGATTTTTATTGAGGAAAAGAAAGCTTTTAGCCACAAAATCGTCGTTTAAAAAGTGTTGGCAATGATTTATGCACTGTAAATTGCTTGCTGTCGCGACTTTCACAAGTTATTTCGAGATTATTTATTTATGACTTGCCCGAAACTAATTCATGTATTTATTCTGAAGTGATTTTGAACTATTCCGTGTTGAAAAATTCACGAGGCTGATTCTGGCGATCGTGTCAATGAAATAAAAAATAAATAATGACAGGAGAGAAAAGTTCATGTACACTATCGTATCAAATCAACTTATAATAAACTGAATGTGAAATCGTATTTTATTAAGTGTGCAAATGAAGAAATACATATCACTCCTGATAATTAACATATGGGACACACTTCAAGACGTAATAGGGCTTCTTTAAAAATGAAAAAAGTGCCCATAAACATAGAGGTCGTAGAAGGCTTCGAGATACCAAATTTCAAAATATTCTCTTTTCGAACATACTACATCGAAGTTATGAGGGTCCAATATACCAGAGGTTTTAAGTTATAAATGAAATCGCTCATTTGGAAATCGAAAAATCCAAATTTTGAATTCGTTTTCTCCCTCTCCTTTGAAATTAACTTGTTTGCATTTGCGTCAGTATTCTTCTGGGGCAGCGATATTATGAAACCGTGTATATCACGTATTTTTTCATTAATAAATTTATATGTAGACAGACAGACAGTTGGTGAGGATTATAGTCTAATAAAAATTCTAGAGCATTCTAGATGTAGATAATTATACTGAAATAGGGGGTATCCAAACATGTTGATATTTTTTCTGATAAGCCGCAATATCTCAGTACCATGCGGGTATACGTCATCATTGAGATATTAACAGCAACAGATTTATGAATAAACACGTAACATATGGTTCGATCGATTAGAGTATTTTTTTTTCGTCGATCTCTACAAGAAATCCCATTTTACGTGCTAATTTCCCAACGAAAAACTGATTATTTCCGATGGCAAGTAGTTTTCGTCCGCAGACACTAACGTTTCGTCCGCTGCAGGGTTGCCAGTTTTACTGAATTTTTAGTAGATCTACTGATTTATAATTACCTGTATTATTATTGATCTATCACTTATGAATTGGGTGATATTTCGGCACGCTCTGTTTAAATTAATTTCACAAAATAAGTAATGAATGTAGCTACTAATGATATGAATGAATTAAAAAAAGGACAATACTTTATCTGATTCAGATCAAATTCAATCTTTTATATACCTCTGTTATAACAGTTTGTTTCTTACGTTCAATTTCTTCATTTGTTTTGTATTTTTGTTGTTCATTCTTACTATTCGTTCCTTCTGTTTTTCATGTACTCAAATCTTATAAGTACCTATATGTAACTGTATTTCGTAATATTTGTGGATATTCGGAATATGATTATCTTTATATGACAATGTTTGTTTCTATTTTGTTGGAAATATGTTACTTTTCTGTTTACCGAAAGTACATAATATTTTGACGTCATAGGTTGATGAATTTTTAAAAAGGTTTTACTAATGAAATTAAAATCGAACTGGCAACCCTGGTCGGCGCGGAGAGTGAGTTAACAACAACTGTTATTATGATCCAAATCTATTCAAAATTTGTATACCCGAGTTTTTGAGATCAAAATCCAATATGGCAGAGGAGTTTAGTAATTATGATCTGATTCTATTAAAAATTGGTATCTGGGAGGTTTCGAGATCGGAGATAATGATTCTCTCGTCGATATTGGTAACTTCAAGATGGCGGATCCAATATGGCGGACGAGTTTTGTAATTCTGATCCGAATCTATTCAAAATTTGTATCTGGGGATTTTCGGGATCGGAGATTGTGATTATTCCGTCAAAATTTGAAAATTCAAGATGGCAGATCCAATATGGTGGACCAGTTTTGTAGTTATGATCCAATTCTACTCAAAATTTGTATTGGACGGGGGCTTCGGGGTTGGAGATCATGATTCTATTGTCAAAATTGGAAAATTCAAGATGGCGGATTCAATATATGGGGAACAAGTTTTGTGATTATATTTGTTTGTTCTAAAATTTGTTCTATCCGTCATTCGGTTGCCCCCTTACGAGCAACCCTCAAAAGTCTTCGAAAGTCTTGTGCGAGCAAGGAATGACGGGGGCCTTACCTTTTAACGTGTGATCCCAAACACTTTCTTGGGCCATCAGAAAAATTTCTGCAGTCGACGGGGATCGAACCCACGACCGGCAAGCGAATGCGAATTAGAATATAGACACTCTGTCCGCACGGCTACCTGGCTACCATGATTCGATTCTATTGAAAGTTGGTATCTGGGGGTTGATGAGGACGGAGATTATGATTCTCTCGGCAGAATTGGTTACTTACGAAGACTTTAGAATACTAAACAATACGCTTTCGTAGTTACACGAACTAAAATATAGAAAATGAATATTATGAGGCACAGATCCAACCTGTCCTGGAATACTGTTCCCATATTTGAAGTGCAGCACCCAAACATACCCTAAAACTGTTGGATTCTGTCCAGAAAAGGGCAATTCGTCTCGTGGGTGATGCCTCGCTCACAAACTCACTCACTTCTCTGGAACACCGTAGAAAAGTTGGCGATCTAGCTCTGTTTTATAGATATTTTCATGGACGATGCTCTTCTGAAATATCAAAAATTGTTCCTCCCTTGGCAGTCCCCGCGAGATTAACACATCGAGTGGAGGCTTCGCACCCCTTCGTGGTCACTTTGGAGACCAGCAGAACATCTTTCCAAAGACTCGTTCATCCAACGAACAGCGAGGCTCTGGAACACATTGCCAAGGGAGGTGTTCCCCGAGGCATATAACCTCCAGAACACCAATTCCTACCTTATTTCCCTTGGTTCTCACGATGTTCTCTGTACATTACAGGATATACCTTTTCGTGTGAACCAGAACATAAAAAAACAC
Source organism: Phaedon cochleariae (assembly GCA_918026855.4). Lineage (NCBI taxonomy): Eukaryota > Metazoa > Arthropoda > Insecta > Coleoptera > Chrysomelidae > Phaedon > Phaedon cochleariae. The sequence continues at coordinate 35,279,809 of OU896721.1, forward strand.
TGTTTTATAGATTGTCCAATTAAAAAGGAGTAGAAAATAAATAAATATATGTGTGTTGATAAATACACAACATAGAATGTACTGATAAAGGAACGCCCATTTATATAGATAACCAAACTAAAAAGAGGTAGAAAATGAAATTTAAATGTGTGTTGATGATACACGACATAGAATGTACTGATTATACCGAGGTGCTGATATTTTCTATGTTGTGTATTTATCAACACACTTTTATTATTTCATTTTCTACCTCTTTCAGTTTGGCTATCTATAAAAGGGTTTTTGTTTACTTTTTCAAACTTCTACTTATTTCAATTCAGTTTGTTCGCCGTATGTTACAACGAATCAGAAGTATATTAGCACATAATTCATCATAATTCGTTCCTAAAACTTCGTGTGTATAATGGCCGGCATATATATTTCCTTGGAGTTTTCAGGTGCTAAATTTTCCGCACTTTGGAATCGATTTGTAAACAACAAACTTCTATTTGTTTTCTGCAACTTCCAGCGATTTCACACCCCTACAAGCCTATAAAGATTGATCAATTTCAGGTGCCTCAGCTTTATTTCCTGGATATAAAAGAGGAAAAGATAATTGCAAACGTAGACAAGTTTTATGAGGTAGCAAAAAGGATTCGTGAAATATTTCTAGTAGATATAGTCGCTTTTACAGACATTTATATCTATGATTTTCTTTTTTCACCTGTGACGTGAAAAAAGTTTGACATTTCATCTCTGTTGACAGGATATAAGATGTAACTTTTTTTCCACGGGAAAAAGTGAGTAATTTTTGCCGTATATACTGTTGATGATTTTTGTTGTACTAGTTCCAAAAAATGAGCCAATATAACACCGTCTTCAAGAAAGAACTGCAAGTCAACTCAAATTACTCTGAACAACCACCAAGTTCGCAATTTTTTAAAATCAAATCACAGAAAAAGATTGACAGATATTTTATTACTTCAAAAGAATGATAAAAATGCCTGCAATGACAATATTTTTTCAGAATTTTTCTTCTAAACTGAATTTTCTTAAAAGAATATATTCTCAGAATCATATTTTTTCAGCACAATATTTTTTCAGAACCCTTATGTTTCATAACCATATTAAATCAACAATATTTTTCCAAAACCGTGCATTTCGATTCCGATGAATTACGGTTACCATGAAATACAGTTCCGATTATTTATAATTCTGTTACAATACGATTATGTTGGTTTACGGTCCCAACAAAATACACTTCTTACAAAATACAATTTCGACATAATTACAATTCTGTTGATTTACCATTATGATGATTTGTGGTTATGATATATTACCATTCCGACATAATATTGGATAGCACTACTATTTTAATCCTTGTTATGTGATTAAAATTTGTTCACAGATTTCTAAAGATGATTACATTCAGGGTTTGAAATTATACTCACCAACTTAGTGTCTAATTACTGAAATTCCTTTAGTTATTTTCGCGTTTTCCACTTCCAGTATCGAAAGAGAGGGTAATTTGCTATTTCCAACAACTCACAAGGGTGATTTAGTATGATGGACAAACTTTTTGGCATACTTTATCAAAACGTTTCAAGACGCCGCGTATCCGTATAATTATAAAGAGCTATCCAAAGCATTTTCCTAATAGCATCCTCATTAATTCAGGGTTCCTCGATGATATATAATTTGGAAATATAGACATAAACAGAGTGTAACATAAGTACGTTGAAACTCCAAACAGACTAATTTGCCATCATGAAAGCTTTTACAGGGTAATTGTCATCATGAAAAACAACAATCAATGAGTACTTATTTATTGTTTCTTTGATCAGATCAGTGTGCATTATGTTTGTTGATTTTTCTTTTTTCGCTTTTCAAAAAAAATACTTGGTTTTCTGTTTCGGTCCAGGAGCTATAAGACACAGATCCGACCTGTCCTGGAATACTGTTCCCATATTTGGAGTGCAGCACCCAAACATACCCTGAAACTATTGGATTCTGTCCAAAAAAGGGCAATTCGTCTCGTGGGTGATGCCTCGCTCAGAAACTCACTCACTTCTCTGGAACACCGTAGACAAGTTGGCGATCAGGCCCTATTTCATAAATATTTCCATGGACGATGCTCTTCTAAAATATCAACAATGTTCTTCCCTTGGTAGTCCCCGCGAGATTAACCCGTCGAGTTGAGGCTTCGCACCCCTTCGTGGTCACTTTGGAGACCTGCAGAACATCTCTTTCCAAAGACTCGTTCATCCAACGAACAGCGAGGCTCTGGAACACATTGCCAAGGGGGGTGTTCCCCGAGGCATATAACCTCCAAAAATTCAGGAAGAACACCAATTCCTTCCTTATTTCCCTTGGTTCTCACGATGTTCTCTGAACATCACAGAATATCCATTTTCGTGGGAACCAGAACATAAAAAACAATGTAAGTAATTAGTTAAATAACGTAGTTAACCAATATTGTAATTGTAATATAAAATAATAGCAAATTACAAAGAAACTACCCCTTTTATTCATACTGCTTGACACACACTAGTTTTCTCAGGTGTCAATTTTTGTAATCACTATGTTTGTAACAGCTATGTTGATGTTGATGATGTAATGTTATTAAAAATATCTCGAGAACGAAGCATTTCAGGACCTATGTTTATATGAACTGTTTTTCTTAGTTTGGCCACATACTTGAATAACACCCTGTATTCCAACTCCAGTTCTGGTTCGACCTCTATAATATGTCCTCTACCTAAGTACAAATCGGGAATAAAGATACCCGGATAATTTGGAGTTCTATCAATCCGGTGAGCTTTTATGTAGATGCGGATTTCAGACGACAAGGTATAATTGAATAAACACCCGAAAACCCAATGTTATATGAGATTTCGTTGAAAATTGAAATCACTGTGGATGAGAAACTCCAAATTCGATTAGGCATCTCCTCTGATTTAGCATATTCTGCTTGAGAACACTTGAATACTCAAGGGATCAGAACACTGAAAACAACAACACGAAAATCAAATTTAGAAAATGAATTCATTAACATAACAGATACATCATGTTTTCAGTTAAGATACTACACTCATCAGTTCCAAAAAATGTGACGCACTTGATATTTGATCTATCTTCTTAAAAAATATAGTGAGTTGATTTTTATTTGTTTTTATTTGTTGGTAGGTAATGCATTTGTCTTTAAAAAAAAATAAAGAGGTGAAAATTTTTCAAAGCCTCCTTGATGTTGGTGGAATAACTCGAACCATGATTTATTCTTAATTTTTGACTCACCCTATGTGTTAATTAAGTAATGGTATACAAAGTGCTTACACCCTATACGAAAGAGGCTTCTTTCGCGAGCATTTTGTTTTTCTATTCATTGATTTATCTCTAAAATTTTCCGAATTACAGCTTTTTTGCTGAATCCTTGCAGATTACCAACTTTCTGAATTTATCGAGAAACAATTTTCTAATAAAATAAACCAATAATTTTAAAAAACATTTTTATTAAACATAAAATTATAAATTGGGATGACTGTCTAATACCGTGTATTGCCTCCTCTAGCAACTCTTAGAACTTCTAATCTACGAGGCATACTGAAAATTAAGTTGCTTATCGTTTCCATTGGTATACGATCCCATTCTTCCACTAATGCATCTCTGCCATTTCTGCGAGACTTTCCGGAGACCTCTCGCGAGAACGTACTCTTCTCCCTAATTCATCCCACAAATGTTCTATAGGATTCATATCGGGGCTTCTTGCAGGCCATTGTAATGTGGTAATACCAGTAGCTTCTAAGAAGTTAATTACATTTATACCTATCAATACTTGCTGAAAATGACACAGCCTACTTCGAATGAAATTTTCCTCAAAAACCCAGCCGTCCCAAACAAAACAAACAAAAATACCTTGTTTTTTCCAAAACACGAACACAAGAATTTTGAATGAATTTGTCGCAACCCACGCAATCCTACTGTATAAAGATACCTATTAAGCGTTTCAAATCATAAATAAATTCAGCTGAAATTTTTATATTTCATTCAAAACTGATAGGGTGTTTATTACCTTTGCTTTCTTACGTTCTCTTTCACCTCTACATGCTTATCAAAATAAACCATTCAGCCAAAATGATTTAATGCAAACAGTTTTGTACGAAACGTTATTTAACGAAGTAGGCTGGAACCAATTTTTTTATATTTTATTGTATCTATTTACATGAAGTAGTCACTTTCATTTCATTGCCAAATCAAATATTGATTGGTGAGTCAATATTAAGTAGGTATAGTTGTGTTTCTGATTCACGATAGGCCATTTGAATTTTTTAACATTATCTGAATAGTCCCAACGAACAAACAAAGAATAAAGAAACACTTATAATACCAATAATGATATTTGTACCATGTCTTTCCGCTAATCTTTTTAGCAATTTAAAAGCAAAAACTGCCTTTCGTTTCACTGAAGAAAAAGTAAATTACGAACCTATAAATTTTCAACATAATCGTCCTTCTGGAGACCTCGATAAATCATTGTGGAAGATAATGGTTTGAATATTTTTTGTAGATACTGCAAGAGAGAGGAATAGCGTGACACAGAGGGTGATTTTAAATAGTCGTACCACCCTTCCATTTCGGGAATTGAATTAAACTACCTCAATTAGATCTTTCCAGTCCCTTTTCCAAGTTGGTTTGTGAAAAACATTCGAAAAAGTAAAACTCCTAACACGATCACTTCAAACAATCATCGGTGAAAACCGATTTCAAATTGGTGGGGAAATTTGTGAGTTATTCTACTTTAAATTCAGGCTATATTTTGGACCACGACTTTATCAATGTTGAGCAGTTTATCATAACCGTAGACAAATTATAGTGTATAACTTGCACGGATGCTTATTTCCTACTCAAATGATTGCAGCATGAGTCATAGGCGAGAGGAATGGAAGATGGAATTTTTCAATGATCTTGATTTAATTTGGCAAAATCATATACGCCACTGACGAAAAGAGATCGAATGGTAGTCTACAAGAAATTACTGGAAAAACAGTGAAATAATGTTACCACCCGATCACCTACTTTACCGCCCGCTGTGCCGCTTTATCGTTCTAGGATGCTAAAGTGACACTTTAAGCTCGCGAATCCGAGCGATAAAGTGCCACTTCACGCCCGGTCGTGCATTGAAAGACTATTTATTGGCGACCTTCAGAGTGTAGCCTTGTCCTGATCGAATGCACCATTATTTTTAGACCAAAGCATCTCATATTTTGTCACAAATATTTCCGAGCCATTTCGCTGCTTTATGAGCTCGTTTGATGTTTTTTTTCTGCCATTTCATTTTTAGTTTGCGTCAGTGGATATAACACGATTGCGGTCGGCTTTCTAATCCAGCCAATGGTATTACACCAACCGAATTATCCTTGATTGTATCGCTATGCTACAAGGCAGAGACAAAAAAAGTATCTGAATCTCCCTTACGGCAAAAAATGTTTAGCGAACAAATAGATGTGTCGGATCAGAGATGATTGCATTTTTTCTTATCGTAGTGTCATCTATGAGAATGGAATTTTAAATCTCTTCAGTTGCAGAAGTTTCAGAAAGTTTCATTTATATTTTCGATAGGTATTTAATAAATAGTAGTTCAAAAAACTGTAAAACACGTACGCTTTTATAGATAATCAAACTAAAAAAGGAGAAAATAAAATAATAGAAGTGCGTTGATAGATACACAACATAAAAATTACTGTTTTTCTGCAACCGACCCAAAAGTTGTCCATCATGATACCAAAATTAGCTCTTAAATTGACGTTTCTATTACTGACACAAAAATAGGTATGTTGCTAGGCAACATATTTAGTTCCTAGGAGCTAAAGTTGAATTCAAGTTCCTAGGAGCTAAAGTTGAACTTTAGCTCCTAAGAACTAAAAAGGATCTACTGGACGTCATCAAGAATGAACAACATTGTGACGGTTGGTTATTTGGGTTGAGACGCATACCTCATTTGTTTCCGATTTCAGCAGATTTGGCATTTCATACCCATGCTGGAGATATAAGGACACCTTATTATAGGTTAATATTGGAATTATAAACATCTCAGTTAAGTATTTTTGGTTTGATCATGGAAGCTTTCAAGATTCAAATACTTCATTCGTTATTCTCGGGATGGATAACTTGTTTTTGAATAATCACGGCAAGCAATAGTTTTTTTGTCTCAAAATAACGATATTGTTTAGCTTCATTTGATTATCAAGTCAAACACAGGGTAGTATGGAGAGGAATAAATAATCACTATTATCATTGTTGATATGCTCACTAACCTAACATTTTCCACGTCTTGTTCCTATAGCTGGCACTGGCGCGGTATTTGCCATTAGAGCACCTGATCCATACACAAATATGTCACTCTGTGGTTGTATTTATATTGAGACTACAATTCGAACATCCTAGAAAACCTAACCTGCTGTTAATGCAGGTAGAATATTCTCACCACATGAATTATTCGTCAATATTTGTTGCATTGCATACATATGGCATGGCATTGGTGGTTACTTCACACGTTTATTTGAGTTAATTGTTTCGGTTGCAGAAAAAATAGCATGTTTCAATCGGATCAAAAGTGACTTTGTTCGACTCGCAAGTTTTGCTCTCGCTCGGCTTCGCTAAACGCTCCGCCTCGCAAATGCAAAATTCGCTTGTCAAACAAAGTGTCACTTCTGATCCTAATAAAGCAATCTACTATCAACTCTTTTTTTTTATTTTGGCTATCTATAAAAGCGTTATCATTCGTCTTTCTATTTTTTCAAACTACCAGTTCGTAATAGTCATTTCGACGCCTGTTGTCTCCTTTGGATTTTGTAATGTAATTGTTTATCTGGCTTCCTCTCCATTAACTTTATTTCATACGAGTAATTGTTGCAAGACACTACGGTCTCTCTGGATGTAACTATTGCATTTTCATACGAATTCTTGGTGCAAGAAATTGCCGTATGTCTGGATATACAAAGCATTCGAAGAATAAAAACGAATCATTTGAAGTTTTGATGGCGGAACATAATTCCCCATTTTATTCGAGACACAAATTGGCCATCCTGAAGATCCTGATCAGGATAAAGGACAAAACTATCAGATTAAGCAATTGTCATTGGTCCTTGATATGTGTGCGAAGATCGAGTTTTCTTTCAGGCAGATCGCTCCATGTGGTGGTGGATGGAGTATCGTCTGATACAATTATCATCAATTCCAGCGTTCCACAAGGATCAATTTTGGCACCAACATTGTTTCTACTTCATATCAACGATCTGTTAAAAAGTACCACTTGTCTTATCCACAGTCATATCCACAAATTTCACCCCACAGTGAGCAATATGGACTTCTACCAGAGATTAGATCTTTACTTACTAGCAAGTCAACATGTTTGAAAATCATTGTAAGAAAATCATATATAGAAGACAATTAACACAATTGCATAGGCTAAAACCAACAGATACGACGAATAGATATAAATAAATATACAAATTGAGAGAAAAAAATACAACACATTTGACTGATATTCCAAATTCAAAAAGTTAGGGGTGAGTATCATCGAGTCAAGATTCGAATTAATAAATTCTTCAATAGCATAAAAACAGTGAGCCAACAGATAACTTTTCATGCATATTTTGAACAGGTTGAATCGTAATCTTTTAATTTGCGCTGGTAGTTTGTTGAATAAGTGAATTTGCAAGGAGTTTTGCTGAGAGACTGATAGTCTGTATTTGAGATGCCAGAGTTCATTTGAAACTCTAGCAGGATAACTGTGGATTTCAGCATTTGTTACAAGCTTTCCTTTAGTAGAGTAAATCTCTAATAGAGATAGATGAAGATCCAGGGAATTGTCATAATTCTGTATTTTTTCAATAAGGGCTGGCACCATCCAGGATTCTGAATGCCTTCTTTCGTATTTCAAAGACTCTCAATGAGTGTGTTGAATTACCCTATAGGAGTTTACCGTAATTGAGGTGCGAATGAAACAGTGAATATGTACTCAATAATATTTGACGACTCAGATTGTTGAAGGAGAAAAACATTTCTGGGTTTTATATTGGTTTAGTTTCAAGTGGTTAGTAGTAACAACTGAGAACTAACGACGGAGGCAGGCCATCACTGTCAATGAAGATCTTGCCGAAATTACTACCTGGGGAACCAACAACCTAGTTGAATTCAACGCCACCAGAACTAAAGCCTGTATTTTCTCTAGAAAGGCGGAAGGCGGAACTCAGTATGCCTGATATAACAATGTACGTCTGATACCACCATTCCCACCAATTCCACTAACTCCATGCTCGGTATTTCCATCAGCAATACTATTCCATGGGAGAATCATGTCTGATTCATCGTGTAGCTGCTTCGCAATAATTCGGATTTTTATTCTCTGCGAAAATCTACTTTATATACCTCAACAACTATTGGTTGAATGATGAAAAAATTTGTTAAACGCAGTGACAAGTAGAAAATTGCTAACTGGAGCTTTTGAATTTCCACTTTTCGTTTGATGTTTCTTTGTCGTTTTATATCCAACTATGAAGTGAAATAAAACCATGCCTTTTCTGCCTTTCTACCCATATGAATTTTTCATTGGTCATAAAATATGTTATCTCAAAGTTGACGAGCTCGTCCTTACGAAGCATACTTTTTATTGTTTCTTATCAATTCTAAGAGCAATCCAGAAGAAAAAGGATAAGTGCTCTTTTATATTTCTGTCGATTCAGTGTACACAATGAAATCATCATGAAAATATTATTGCCACTTTCATTCGGGAAGCTTGTATCACCTTTATTTCCTCCAGTGCCCTGTTCAATCAAAAAGGGGTAGAGCTGTAACTTTTGCCGAAAGCATCGGAAGAAAATCAAATGAAAAAGGGCTCATATTGTCCATGAATTCGAGATCAAAAAGAACATCTTACATTGATCGTAAAACGACAAGATTGCAGAGAGATCGGTCAATAGGGAATATATATTGACAAAAAACAGGATATAGACGAATTTCCTTCATTCCAGATTGCACTGCATCTTTCTATTCAGGGTGTTCCAGTGAAAGTTGTAAAACTTCAGTTCGAAATGTCCAGCTATCAAAACTTTGAACACTCTGTATATAGGGTGGACACGCTAATCTACATGGTGTCCTAGAACAACTTACCAAAATAGGCCAAAATTAAGTCAGACAAACAATTTCTTCCTCTTCTTTTTCCAAAATCTGTTTGACAATTCTGAAAATTCTAGTCGTATGTTCACATTAGACTCTGAAAACAATAGGAATGAATGATTCTTATTGTACGTATGTGATCACTGGATGTTATACTTAGCACAAATATTTTCATCGGGCTAAGTACGCCGAGGACTATGTTTTGATGATTGAGAAGAAGAGTTTAAAATCAAACAAAGGTGTTGCATTAAGGAATCATAGTCCTTAAATAAACATAAACTTAAATGACAGTTAATGAAAGCAACAGATCAATGAAAAAGCTGTGTGGATAAATTCACCTTTTCTGTGGAAAACCATTAACTAATATTCATTCATTTACTCACAATCAGAAAACATACTATTTGAACTCGAACATCTCGAAAACGACTTGTTGGAAATCAAAAAACTTTGCACTGCTAGTGTCAGAACTGGATTAAATTCAAGATGATGTTCAACATGACTATTTTTCTGTTTTCAAATTATGGATGGGGTTGCTCTGGGGAGAAGAGGGTTGAAGAATGTATTTTTTTTAGCATCAAACGGTGTCCCCCTCCAAATTGAATCCGACGTGTTTCGTTGTTTTTTTTTTGAGAAATAATTTTTCTAGAAGTTACCGAGGGTGGATAGTCATGAGTGGAGCACCCAGAATATTCGAATATACTATCTCATTATTCGAGAAAATGTCAGATTTTGAGGAGGGTTGAAATTTGCTCTATTCTGTGGTTTGCATTGTAATAATACATATTCCAATGTTCACTAAACAATGAATAATTGAAATACTCTCTTTGTTGACTAATAACACAATAATTTATCATGTGCCTATTGTCCTTTTGGAATCTGTTGATGTGGCATATTGGCTAAAACCTAGGGGTTAACATTCACAAAACCAAAATTAAAACTTGAATAACGATACTTTACGGGAGCGAAATTAGAAAATATCTCTTGATCGGTTCATATCTGTCAACATTTTTCATCTCTCCGGACTAGTCCGGAGAGCTTTTTTATGTTCAATTTCTTGCCACAATTTTCCATTGTTCTGAAATAATTGAAGAGAATACGTGCTCTGAGATATCATTCTGGGTTTATACATAGTGCTATTAGATTTCTTCTGCGGTGATGAAAATGGATTTTTGTTTCTTTTTTTTCATTAGTTTTACTCTTATAAAGAAATATGTAGACGGAATTCTCATATTAGGTTACATATCTATTCTCGGTATTTCCATCAGCCATACTCTTTCGTGGGAAAATCACGTCTGATCCATCACGAATGCTGCTTCACAAAACTTTATTCCGTGCCAAAAAAACAACGTTTTTTCTGTGATGGGGAAACAGTTAGACATTTCATCTCTGTTGAAAGGTTATAAAATGTCACTTTTCAAAAGTGAGTACTTTTTTCCCGGATATATACAGGGTGGAGACTTTAACTGTAATAAATTCGATACTGGGGGGGTGCATGATTTTTCTGAAATTTCGCTAGACACGTCTACGTTTAAATTGCCATCAATTGTTCAACACACGAGCGATTGATACGCTGAAAAAAATAATTGAAGTTCACATTTCAATTTCATGCAACTTTTAAACGTATGAAAAACTAAAATTTGAGTAGTACGCGATATTCTTCTTTTCCACCAGATTCCACGGAAAGAGACAATATATTTCTTTTCGATTTTATTCTCCAGGCTGCCGTTTCAAAGATACTGGGCGTCCAAAAAATGTGTTTTATCAAACTAATCAAACATACTTCACAACACTTAATAAACAAATTCGACTTTCAATTGAAAATTTCATTTGACAGTTCTGAAGTAATTTATTTCCATGGTAACCTTTTAGCCGATTTTCAGAGACCAGGATTTTGTTTTTATTTATAAAAAGCCATTTTTCTCGAAAACTGTTCATTTTAGGGCATTGAAGCAAGATGACTTTTTTTGTGCGTTTCAGAATGTGCTTCAAAAATTGTGATTTCTCAAGTGGCATAAAAGTTTCAGGAGTTAAATCCTCACGAGACGTTGAATTCTCCGCCACTGATGTTTTAGAAAATCATTCTAGAGCCTCAAAAGTAGTCAATATTGATGATGAAGTGTGTACGAAGACTCAGCTCTGTAGCTCAAAGGGTCCCAGAGATAAAAGCACAACTCTGAAAGTATCAATTTCTTTTGAAAAATATAATTTTTCATGAGAAACCTGATAAATCTTCTGCTTTTGGATAAAAACACTACTACTTGTGATGACCTTTATATTCATACAACTGGTACAACACAACAGATGATGATATCGTTCTGTACATAACTACGTTTTCAATTTGTTTTCATGAACTACTACACCTCATAGTGATTATATTGATCAGGACATCATACTGTATCCTGTACCAATAACAGACATGACATGACATATAAACAGTTTGGCAGTTCATATGAATAAAATCCTAACAAAACCTACTCTCCTCTACTCGCTGATGATGATTCCTGTTTTTTTTTCAATTCTTTTTCATTGTTGAGGGATGTTGTCATCGTGTCACACAAATAACTCAAAGAATCTACAATCTGTCTAGTAGATAACGCGGCAATTGAAAGTCTTCTCCGAATTGTTCCAAAAAACACAGATAGGACAGTGAAACAGCACGATTCGCTGATTCTCATCTCATCCGGACTATTCCGGTCTGAAGAAAGTGACCCCGGAATATAAATGTCAAGATGTATCCCATTTGTCGTCTCGGAAAACAATATCCTCCTAATTTCCCGTCACGTCCGAAATGTCCGAAAGCATGAAGTCGAACTAACTAGGCCACAATACGATATATCAAACTCTGTTTCATTTACCAGGATCGGATTCCATCAAGCCTGGACAAGAATCCATCAGAATCATGTACAGCCAGATGGTCAGTTCCGAAATACAAATACAGTATTGCAACAGGCTCATCAGGGAATCAGAGAATAGGTTCAAAGAGACAATCACAGGCCTTCTGGAAGTGTTACGTAGGAATATATCTTCAATATTTGCGGTGCTGCACCCAAACATACCCTGGAACTGTTGGATTCTGTCGAAAAAAAGGGCAATTCGTCTCGTGGGTGATGCCTCGCTCACAAACTCACTCACTTCTGTGAAACACCGTAGAAAAGTTGGCGATCTGGCTCTATTTTATAGATATTTTCATGTTCCTCCCTTGGCAGTCCCCGCGAGATTAACCCGTCGAATTGAGGCTTCGCACCCCTTCGTGGTCACTTTGGAGACCTGCAGAACATCTCTTTCCAAAGACTCGTTCATCCAACGAACAGCGAGGCTCTGGAACACATTGCCAAGGGAGGTGGTCCCCGAGGCATGAAACCTCCAGAAATTTAAGAAGAACACCAATTCCTGCCTTATTTCGCTTGGTGCTCACGATGTTCTCTGAACATTACAGGATATTCCTTTTCGTGGGAACCAGAACATAAAAAAAGGCTTCGTTCGTTTCTATACAATGTTTGGATCAGAAACTCAGCATATAGAGGCAATCAGCTTTCCAAACGACCCCCAACACCGTTGATACTCCTCATTCTTGATTTCACTACTTTTATTATTCCAGATTTTTGGGGATTTTCTCTCCTCGTTTCTGTAAAATAAAAATATGGATATTACTTCAATATACGTGTAGTAAGGGCAAATCAGATGATTTGTCCCAAAATGTCACTACGTTTGAAGAATTTTTCCTATCAGAGAGCCTAAATGAAACATTCACCAGCTTGTCAGAGACAATTCGTATTGAAAAAAGGTTTGGAGAAGATAAATAAAGGTATGTAGAAGAAATATCAAATTTTCACTCAACTTTGGACGTTTCTGGAAATAAACTGCTCCCATTTCCAACATAAAAAATAGATATTCGAATAGCAAATTCGTATCTGTCTTGACACTTTTAAGTTCTCAGCGACAATTGGTGACGTTGGCAATCAAATGAGTTACAGGATATTTTCATTAATAAATCTCGGATTTACTATTTCCATTTTCAGATTACAGTACTGAATACTATGTTCTATCGATATCAACTGAACAGGAACTACAGGAAGCAATTCTATTGTCTCCGTTCAGAAGAATGCAAGCAGATTCCTTGATTTATCTCTTTTGGTTGTTATCTTCTTTTCCAATGATTTTAATATTACGTCACCAATTGTCACTGAGAACTCAAAAGTGTCAAGACAAATACGAATTTGCTATTCGAATATCCATTTTTTATGTTGAAAACGGGAGCAGATTTGTTTTAGAAACGTCCAAACCTACGTGAAAATTTGATTTTTGTTCTATATACCTTTATTTCTCTTCTACAACCTTTTTTTCAATACAAATTGTCACTGACAAGCTAGTGAATTTTTTTTTGGATCTCTGATAGGAAAATTCTTCAATTGCATTGACATTTTGGGGCAAATCATCTGAAATAATATTTATATTTTCATTTTATAGAAACGAGAAGAAAAAATCACAGATTTACCGTTGATACTCCTTATTTTTTCTGTCCCGACCCGAGACTTTGAATCTATATCTGCCCTTCTGGCCCAATTTCGTCTTTTATCATTCTCTTTCTTTCCTTGCCAACCCTAGCCTACATTTTCTCCATTCCCATCATCAATATACAAAATATTCTTCAATGCCTCCCTTTTGAATTTCAGCCCTTTCCAACTCTACTCCATGATATACAGAAACTTTTCTTTCTAAGAATTTCAAAATAAAATCTGAAGTTCTCCTTCAGATGAAAACATATGAGTATACACCTAATATCATTCTGAATATTCAACAGAAAACAACTACTTGAATGAACCAAGAAAGGATTATTATTCTCATCACATAGAGAATGCCAATTCTCAATGTATTTTTTGCCTGAGAATATTCCTTTTCAATACTTCCATACCCAATCAAGGAATTCAATCGTGAACGATGAAAACTTGTTATTTTTAATAGACCTCTATTCACAGATTCGTGATTGGGTTTTCTCAAATCAGAATTTTTTTGCACGTCGTGTATGAGGAATATCAATCTGTAAGGAAATTAACAAACTCTGTTTAGATAGGTAATTCCCCATTCGACTTTAATTTTGAGAGAAAACAGTTTTGAGTGTAGAGACAGTCTCATAATATGATTCAACAAAATTGAGAAGTTGTTCGATTTTAAGAAAGTACAGGATATGGAAATTAAATAATTCGCTCACCTGTTTTTTTTTAATCCATGTACTAACACATGCAGGCGAGGAATGATATATATAGAACTCATCAAATGATTAATTCCAACAAAAATTGCCCACATCAAAATGTTGCAATGTTTAGATCTCACTCACAATAGTATATTGTGCAACAAGTGGGGGAAGTTCAACTTTTCTCACGAGAGTGAAAGTTTGTGGCACGAGCCTGAAGGGCGAGTGATGCAAACACACGAGTGAGAAAAGTACTTTTCCCCACATGTTACACATTATGCTTTTTCTACAACTTTACTTATCTATAGAGAATCCAAAGTAATGTAAATATTGGTATTCATTTCATTATGTGGCACTATGCCACATTGAATATTGTGACCAAAGAGTAGACGCCTTTCCTAGTTCCTCAAAGTTTTTCAAAAAAGTACACTTTCCGAAAAAAAAATTATTTCTGTATTCTTTTTTAGATTCCATAAATTTTTCGTATATGCCGAGTCATACTTTTTTTCTTGAAATTTCCGGAAACAAATCCCACTTTCGCAGCTTTTTCCATTACCTCTGTCTCTGATGGCGGTGTATTTATCAAAATCGTCACATCTCGGTATATACATCATATTATTTATTATGAATTGTTGGAATAATATTTGATGGAAACTGCGATTTCTATCAAATAAAGCACTAATGAGAACTACCTTAAAGAATTTAAAAAACTTCTTTTGGCAGTTGTGACATCTATTCGAAGCTGAACAGCAGCCAATTAAGTTTTGGTCGATTTTTGTTGATTCTCCATGGAAATGTATGTGGTGTTGGCAAAGTGCCGTGAGAATAGCTATTTGTGTATTTAGAGCGCAAAGTGATAGATTGCCGCTCGACAAAGGAAGTTACCGCGCGATGCGGAGCGGAGCGCGGTAATCTTTGGAGAGCGGCAATAACACTTTGTGCTCGAAATACACACAAGATTTTTTCTACTAACGCAGCTTTTGGAAATAACTACCCTGAAAGTATGAGCGATTGAAATAGTTGAGAAAGTTCTAATCCATATTATCCCATACGTCCAAAGGAAACAAAAAAAGAAAAATTGAAATAACTGACAAGCCAGAAAAAAAATGTCGGGCCTACCGAGAATTGAAACTGGACCACCAGCATGGCAACCTGAGCTTCAGACCTCTGAGCCACAGTACGATAAGCTCTGCAATCAAATTGAACATTACTCATTGATGCAATAAAATAAAGATACACTGTCTTTCTGATGACAACAAAGAGTTTAAATATAAAGTATAATTCATCGTTTTCAACAGATATGCTTCATCGGGAGCTTCTTGTAAAAATTTGTTGGTATATATCTTCAGCGGTGAATGTTTTGGATTTTTCTCGCTTTATATCCAATAAATTGTTTCTTGAGAAATGCGATAAGTTTCAGATACTTATTGATTCTGATATTATCTTTAACATTCAAGCATGTATACGTACCATCGAATATATAGACCAATGAGTTGATGACTTCAAAGTCTTTGATTTTTTACCAAAATAAGCCAGTAAAACGTTTTCTGAATACATATTCACCATCTCGGAGTGGCACCAATTTATGAATGTATCATATTGTAATTCATATTTCTTCCTTGATTTCTCCGGTAAGAGATTCAAACTCTTGCGCTTTCTGCTATCATCAGGAAGGAGGTGTGTTTGATGATTCACTGTCACTATTATCCATCATGAAAGAATTGGGGGTTTTCGAGAATAGATAAGTATAGGTTACAGAGATAAGCGAGCGTTTTTTCAATATTTCCGCTCACGAGCGCAAATGCTGTCAAAGAATGACATTTCTGGGAAAACGTCAACTTTGTGCTGGAATTTGAAAGCGTCAAAGGCTACTTTGTTAAGCGTTTGTATAAAAAAACTATTTCTCACAGTATGAGCAATACATGGTTTTGAAACTAAGTAAGCTATGAGAATTGCGCTACTATTCATAGCAGTAGTAGAAAAAAATCCTTCCGTGTATGTCTTAGTTAGCCTGAACGTGCACATTAATTTACAGAAATTAATGACTAGAAAACATTTGTTTCGACAAGGTTTTTAACAATTTCAACTCCTGCCCTGTATCTGCAGAAAAACTACATTAATATATTGTGTCTACGAGTTATATCCTGATGGAAATGGCAAAAGAGGAGTCAAAGTGTAAATAATAGAAATAGAAAATAGAGGTCGGTCAGTGCTAGAGAGAAGTTATATAATTTGTGTTGGCTTACGGACACGTACCAGCTATAATCCCAGTGTGTTTCGTATTCGAAATGGAACGAGAATTCATGCGAATTTAATGGGATTTATCTGTTTCATCATGTTCTGCTGTTTTCCAACCCCGACCTATAATAATTAGTTATATGTAGTATATCCACTTTGTCCTAGTATAGGTGAAACAATTTATATCCTTAATCATGTGATATGGATACAATCGGAGACATAATATCATATTTAAATATAATATCTTCCTAAGCACAACTCCCGTATCTATACAAAAAAGCTAAAATGGAGTAAACATCAAACAGTGAAATTTTATTGCTGTCGTTTACTTGAGTATCATTTCGGGTCGGATCAGTATTTTTGTATGCCAAAAACGTTCTGGAATCGATAAAACCGGATAACAATTCAAAAAATTATGCTTTTCAAAATGAGAAAGCAGATGCGATGTTTTTGCTGAGTAGGGTACATACATATTTCGCATACTGTAAGGAATTGAAACGCGGTGTTCTCTTCAGTACTATGTAGATAAGTATGGTTTTTGCTTAGCTGCCTCATTTGGATAGATACGGGGAATTGAAATGGCCAAAATAATTGATTTGCAATATACAGGGTGTCCCTAGACCAGTGGGACAGTTGAATATCTCCTGAACCAATAGGAATTTTCGAAATATTATAATTTCACATCATATCGCATCATGAGTGCTAACTTCAGGAATGACTATATTTTATACGAGGGGCGCAAGAAAGGCTCACAAAATCGAACATCAATTTTTTCAAATGGAACACCCTGTATTTCATTGCGTTTTTATATTCTCCTTGAAGAGCTGCATTTAACGACCTAGCACACTTGGGGTCTAGCGGGAATGATTTCCGAGATATAGGGTGTGGAAAATCGAGATTTTTCATTTTTGGGAATTTTTTGTGTCAAACCTATTCATTATTGGTCAAAACGGCTTTCATGTCCATGTCTTAACTTTCGATTTATTATTTACTCGTATTCAATTGAAACAAATACAGGGTGGTGTAGAATTCTCAGTTTCAGTCAGAATTCAGTCATTCAGTCAGCATATACAGGGACGGCAGTATAGATTTCACCTGTTCACCTATAGATATCACATCAAGAACATTGAAGAGATGTGAAATGTCACAAGGATTCCAAATCTATACCCATTTAAGTATGTCTCTAATCCAACGAAGTTACAAAATTTCGAGACAAACTGGAAAGCTATTTAGATTGGCGTAAAATTGTCACAAAGGTTCCAAATCCATACACATTTTAAAATGTCACGAGGATTGCGAATCTATATTTGTGTCTCAGAATGAATAATATTCATAACATAGGCTACTTTTTACCTCGAAAAAATGCTTCATGTCTATAGGAAAACGGGTAATAGGGTACTTATCATTTTCACATAACCTCTAAACGGCTGAACCGATTGGTTTGAAATTTTTATATGGGTATTTCGATGGTTCCCTTAATTATTCTATAGTATATTACGTAATATGTGTTGTAAGGAGAATATTACGCACGAATGGAAAAGTTACGTAATACCTTGAGTGCGTAATTGATTTACAACACGCATTACGTACTATACTTTACCTATACTGCCATATAGGACATCAAAAAAGTTTGGACAAACAGTCTGAATTATAATTCTTGACAGTTATGTCATCCGCTGTTGACGGCGATTACGCGATCATAACATACCTATACTGGCAGAATAAACGAAAACTGTGCGTTGTGCTTACTGTGCGTAAAGATCTACTTACTGAGGCTATATCTCGTGTGATCTTGCCTACTTCCTATAGTGGCCGTAGATAAAAGCATTCACCTATCTAAACTCATGTTGTGAGTATCGGCGAGATGTAATAAGTGGATCAAAATAAATGAGGGAAATTCTATGATGTTAATGATCCGAAAAAAACTGGATATCCTGGAGTAATCCATAATAATATGAATTTCCCATTCTCGGGGGTTGGAATGATCTTTCAGTTTTTCTTGACAAATATGTTTTCCTTCCGCAATTTTCTTGCATATTACCATTTTCACTTTCATCAACAACGCTCTTCTCTGACATTTTGCATTTGTTATTCATATCATACCAGCTATATCAGGGGATACTTTTACTTTCATCATTTTATTAAATTTCTCACGTACACAGTCTACATGCTTTCGGCAATGCTCCCATCCACAGGAAAAAGAATTTGCATACTAAGCTAATTTGCCCAAGAGAAAAATTCTATCACAAAATATGTACCAGATGTCAACTCATCAATATTAGGATATATCTCACACCCTCAAACTCTAGTGTGGCGATTCCTCTACAAGTCATGCTATATATACACTCACCGGCAAAAAAAAACGACCAGCAGAAACTTCTGCCAAATTGATCGCCCTGTATTTTTTATTAATTCTTGTTCAATTGTGGTGAAATTTCGATCGAAGTGTTCAGTTCTTGAATGAATACTAGTTAAAAAAACTGAAAGAAAGATGAATAAAATTGTTGTTCAAAGGCTTCACGTACAGTATATTGTTCTTCACAGTCAACATCTTCGACACTTAATTCATTCAAATTTTGTGTATCATCAAATTCTCCTAACAATAAATCGACTTCAGAAAGTCTGTGTTCAATTCGTGAAACATCAAGATCATTTAGAGAAGGTTCTTTCTTAATTCAATGAATATATTTTTGGAATAGAGTTAATTTAGCTTTAATTCCACCTCTCTTTCTATTCAAATCTTCGTTGGACATTATCGATTCGAGCAATATTTGTAATCTTTATCAGTACAGATCGAGAGCAATATAAACGATTGGATAAGGGGAGACACGATAGAATACCTTCCTGGTCTAACAAACTCTATCACTCCTCAATAGCTGGATCAATTCCTCGTAACACCTCCACTGCCGCTGCACGCCATTTAGTGTCACCACTGGAACCCCAATTGATTCAAATATCCGGCTCGAAGGACCAATGTTCCTTCTCAATTGTGGACTGTATAAGAGTTTTTATTGAAAATGTGAATATTGCTGATGATACTCTATTCCCGACAGACTTGTACACAACAACATCAAAAGAATACCATCAGCCTTCTAACGACAACAAAACTAGCGATAGGATATACAGAGGATTGTAGAATACAGGGGACTCTCTGTGACACAGGTCTGCTCTTCATTTGTGTTTAATAATTATAAGTTTTCTGTTCACTGGTGAGTGGTGAGTGCTTGAAAAACGAGATGGAAATAATTGATAAAAATAATTAGTAATAGTGATATGTCCATGTTGGTTCTGCAAGTTTAAAAATTCCATACATTCTCAAAACACTTGTATCTTCTCTCAAAAAGAAGATATTGATGTGGTTTTCTGTTTCGTGCCAAGAGCTATTTCACTTCCAGTCAGCTGTTTATGATCTATAAGGCACAGATCTGACCTCTCCTGGAATACTGTTTCCATATTTGGAGTGCAGCACCTAAACATACCCTGAAACTGTTGGATTCTGTCCAAAAAAGGGCAAACCGTCTCGTGGGTGATGCCTCGCTCACAAACTCACTCACATCTCTGGAACACCGTAGAAAAGTTGTCGATCTGGCTTTATTTTATAGATATTTCCATGGACGATGTTCTTCTGAAATATCAACAATTGTTCCTCCCTTGGCAGTCCCCGCGTGATTAACCCGTGGAGTTGAGGCTTCGTACACCTCCGTGGTCACTTTGGAGACCTGCAGAACATCTCTATCCAAAGACTCGTTCATCCAACGAACAGCGAGGCTCTGGAACACTGCCAAGGGAGGTGTTCCCCGAGGCATATAACCTCCAGAAATTTAAGAAGAACATTATAGGATATCCCTTTTCGTGGGAATAATTGAAAAAAAAACATCATTTTGAAAGATTTGGTCGGAATTCCTCCCTATTTTTTTTGCTGGCCGCTTTTTTTGCCAGTGAGTGTATATTACAAGAAAGTGAGTACCTTTTAGGAATAAGGAGATAATTTTCAGATGATCCCATAAAAGGTCTGTGGCCTGAAAATGTTGAGACAAGAAGTCCTGACTGTTATTTCCCTTTTACGACCGACATTAACATAACGTCTCTCCCAGAGAAGTTGTTCTAAGAGCCTAACGATACCATTTTCTCCACTCCGATGTCTGCGGTGTTTTGATTATATTATGACCTTGCAAACAGCAATCACCTCGTAAAAAGCACTGCGAGCACTGAGGGATAAATATTAATGAACCCTTTCCGCCTGAAATGACCATCCATCAGGCAGAATAAATGATACAGTCGAGTTTGTTCATGGTGGAGGCATAAAATACCATTTTTTCTGTGACCGGCAGAAAGTTTGACATTCCATCTATTTTGACAGGTTTTAAAATGTCACAGGAATAAAAATATTGGACATAACTCTCATAAAGAGTTAACCGTAGACACGTGTTTCGGGCTTTCGGCCCTTCATCAGTACAGTAAAAAAAGTGTGCAAAAGATAAGCAACACTTGGTGGAAGACGAAACAACAAATAGACCGAGTCAACCAACAGAAGCCAGTCGCATAATTATGGTTTCAGTCAGCAGACCATGCATTTTTATGGCTACAATTAACGTCACCATGGATGCAACTATATAGCTACCTGCTTGACATCCGAGTCCAGGAATAGAATTATGATGGAAGGATCATTGAGGGAAATGTTTTAAGCAAACAAGGATAAAAATATTAGACTATGTCCAATGTATAGAACACTTCATTTACTTTATTGTCCCAATTTCGGAAGCACCCTGTAGAATATAGGATATTTTGTTATAGCTAGTAAGCGAATTGTTGAACGATCGGTTTGGTAAGTGCGTAACTAGTAGTTTTCCTACGACTACTATTGTAAGTGATGAATATTGTACAAAACAATCTCAGTATTGCACGGTTTTCATAGGGATGTTGATAGATGGCTTTGTTCTGTTGTTTAGGAAATATGTGTCGATATGTCAATTTCAGTGTGTCATCAGTAGCTAGGTAGGTACTTATCTTTTCATCAATAATAGTACATAGTTCCAAGGTGCGATTTGTAGCTCGAGGGCGAAGCCGTGGAAAGACATCAGGCATACTGGAACAATGTCCCAGGACAAAGACACAGTAAACTGATGGTTGGAACACTGTCCGAATCAGCGACTAACGACATTCTGAGCCTAAACAGAAGTCAGATCAGACAAGTGACGGGACTAATAACCGGTCACTGCCCCTTGAGGAAACATATGCATCGAATGGGCATCTATACAGACGAACCCATAAGCAGACTATGCAATGAGGAGGAGGAAACTGCCACCCATGTAATATTGGAGTGCGAAGCGCTAACGCGTTGGAGATACAACTTTCTGGAAGCAGTAAACTCTCAAGAGGCTTTTCCAACGAATGATTTGGTGAAGAGGCTGCTATCAAGGTAGCGAACCTGTTCACCTAAGTCAACAGCATGATCAGGAATACAATAGGCCCAAAGGCTGCAGTGTTTTGGGCTTCGAACCCTGACTGATCATTCTGCTATTAATCAATCAATCAATCAATCAATCGTGCCTCACCTGCAGTCACTTCAAAGGTAACTTCAAACACGTCGATGCCGCACAGTGCGCGGGATAATCTGCAATTGATATTGGATATACTATACTTTCAACAAATAAATGGTTCGTTATGCAATTCACCACCTTGTTTGGTACAATGTTTTTTTATTCGCGTGCGGAAAAGACCCAGAAGTAAACATGAAGTAACATTTATTATTATTATTAAATATTGAAATGTGAATATACTCCTCAAAAAACTCAACAAAGTTACTTTTACGCACCAAAGTGCGGAAACATACTAGTGTGGAAAAGTGACTCTTCCAACACTAAAACGCTAGTATAGAAAAACAATATAGTAGTGTGCCGAAGGTTCAGGTCTTCGACATACATATGACAAATATGTAGCAGAGAACCACAATCTAATTATTCGACGGCTATAACACAAAATTGCTCTTGTTTTACGACTGTGTTCGATACATCAATGAGGTACTTTGTATGTCATCAATTTTATTTCCGTATCTGATATCACAATGACTCCATTATGTTATTTCAAAAAAATCTCATCGCTCATGGCATGTCAAAATGCAAGCAATGACAGCTCTATCTAATAATAAATGACCATTACTTGACAGGAAATCAGATGGCTACAAGCTGAAGAAATCGAAAATGCCGCTGTTATCTGTTACAGCCGTAGAAAAATTATAGTGTATAACTTGCACGGAATGCTAATTTCCTACTCGAATGAATCATTCTCGTAGGAAATCACGTGCTCGTTAAACAGTATACTATTATGTATACCCCGTATATTAACGGCATCCTTTCTATAGCCCATTGTTTCATAATCAGATTCTCACATTACTTTCCTTTTCTCTTTTTTGTTCAAGGAGACGTAATGGACATTTTGGCTCTTACCAACTCGGGAATCAACTTCATTCTCTACTGCACCATGTCCAGACAATTCCGAACCACTTTCCAAGAAGTTTTCAGACTGAAGCACCTGCTGAGATTCAATCCCTTTTCCCACTACACTAATGGAATTGACAAGACACAAGAAAAAACGCAAATATCCGCCGTATAATACGGATAAGAAACAGCTGAATCGAATGTATACGGGGTGGGGTGTAGGTGCATCCAAAAACTTACCGAAACTTTTGAAAAGGAATATTCTCAGATATATTTATGAACACAAAAAAATGGATATTGTATATATAATGAAATGCATTGAGAATCCGTATTCCCCATGTGATGAAAATATCAATTCTTTCTCGGTTTATTCAACAGAAGACAACTACTTTCCTGGTTATATGTATGCCACGACGAATATTGAATTACATCTATTGAACACACGATGAAAATATCAATTCTTTCTCGGTTTATTCAACAGAAGACAACTTCTTTCCTGGTTATATGTATGCCACGACGAATATTGAATTACATCTATTGAACACACGATAAGAATTTGATTCTGGAGTAGAGAATTTGCATTCTCTTTCATATAAAGATATGTATATAATATCATTCTGAATATTCAACAGAAAACAACTACTTTCCTGACAATTTGCCACGTCGAACATTGAATTATATCTGTTCAATATGTTCAGTACTGAAATGAAAATTGAAATGTATAGGAGATTTTGTTTTCAAATTCTTATCGTGAGTGTTCAATAGATGTAATTCAATTTTCGTCGTGGCATATATAACCAGGAAAGTAGTTGTTTTATGTTGAATAAACAGAGGAAGAATTAATATTTTCATCACATGGAGAATGCGAATTCTCAATGTATTTCTTCATATATATCCATTTTTTTGTGTTCATAAATATATCTGAGAATATTCTTTTTCAATACTTTCACCCAATCGAAGGATTCAAACTTGAACGATGGAAACTTGTTATTTTTATCGACCTCAATCGCAGATTCGTGATTAGGTTTTCTCACTTCAGAATTTCTCTCTACGTCTTGTATGATGAATATCAATTTATCATACATCCAAAAAAAATACCGAAACTTGTTGATTACAATTGGGACTTGAGCAAGAATGGCTGATGATAATTGGGCACCCTCTATATTATTCCCTGGAGAGTGAGGTTAACGAACAACAAATTCCATGACGGCGGGATACAAAATTAGCATTAAGTTTCGAACTGAGGTTCACACGATACGGGTAGAATTGCCAAAGTTTGTTGAAGCAAAGTGTGATTCATGTTGGAATGTGTTCGAAGTCAATTTCAACTAGATATTGAAGCTGGGGAGAAAATTTTGAATTAACCATGAGGTGTCTGAAGAGTTTCAATTGAGTTATCAACGGAATAAAATCGGTGCTTTGGCGTTCGAAGATATTTAATTTTGACTGAATTTAATTAAACTATTAAGTTCTGTAATAATTTGTTACCCAGGTGTCACTTACAAAGTACTGCAAAACAATCGAATTCAATAGTCCAAAACCCATTGATAAATCACATTCTTGCACCACTTATTTTTTCATTTCATAGCTACTAGTAATCTGAATTTATTATTGATGATCAAAATTTACCAAAATATACAGCATTATGAATAACCCTCATTTCATATCATCTAATGTAAGTTGAAATAACGTTTATAAATATATTGTCAATACAAAAAAATATGAATAGACAGTTTGAATGGTACCTATTCGGTATTTTGGTAAAGTTTGATAATCAATATCTCAATTATTTTTCATCAAAATATGCGACTCATATATATTTTTGTAATCAGGAAAAAAGGCTCTATCATGTCAGAAAATATATAGGGTGCTCCATTGAAAAAATCAATGGTAATGTCCTTTCAGGAAAAACGAATGACTCTGTATATGAAGCAAGTTTGGGTCGTTTCAAACAACTTTTTGTTTCAACATTCTTTCACATCTTTGAAAACAAGAGTTAGGAAGGGGTTTATTTCAAGAGGCTCACCCTGTACTGGGCCAGAAGGCGGCCAGAGATTTGATGTTTACTGGGAAACAATTTTGATTTTGAATACGAATATTATCTTATACATTTCCTCATTATCACCCTATAACGAACTAATCGAATTAGTTTTCATGTGATTATCTGATGAATGGGTCATTCGATAATGTACAAAAATAATGGTGTGATTCTTAGGCCTCTGCCAATTTTATTCGGGATCATGAATGCCTGATATTTCGCGAGAATATTCGATTAAATGGATAAGGTGCTCAAATTATATACAAATTATTGAAAAATCCTATTGTGAATATTATAATAAATAATATGTGTTGTTGCTGGACATTTTTTTAAATCATGGATGTGTGTATACTTTATAACCATATTGCAATGATCGTATTTTAATAAATATTCATTGTACTCTTGTACATATTATGAATGTTATAAATATACCTACGTTTATTCAATTTTTTCATTGGCTTATTTAACTAACCTACTCTCAGAATAGCTATATTATGGTTAGAAGTAGAAAAATGCCAAAGAACTCTAGATATGATGACATTCCTCGAAAAACAAAGTATTTTTGATGAGACCCAAATAAAGTGTTTGATAATTCCTGTTGTATAATTATTTTTGTCTACTTATACCAGATAATTTTTCATATCCAAAGGGAATCCCTTTACTCTGATTTGAAAGGCATTTAACTGAGTTGAACAAGAGTATGTTTTGGAGAATCAAAGCAAATATTCCTCAAAAAACTTTAATTTCCGAGTCTTTGTATCGGAGTTCGGTAAAATGATTTTTCCAGATTATATTGGAAGACACTTTGGTGGGAAATAATCGGACAAATCTGATGAATATCCACTACAAACTTTATTTCCAACAATATACTGTAGATTTCAGTTCTCATGGGTGTAACAAAAAAAATTAATCCCAAAATAAACAACAGGATACTGATAGGTCACTCGTTTTCAAGAAAATATGTTGCTAATTTCACATTTTCAAATTTTTATACATACATAACCACTCGGTGAATAAAAAAAGTCCAGAAAATACCTGAACAAAAAGTTAATAAAAATCATAACAAAATAGTAAACAGTACAGTAGGTAACAAAACTATAAACGAATTCAATCAATATCTGTACAAAAATAACTAAGAAACTTATTCATCACTCCACGTATAAGAATCCAACAACTTCAACATGTTCTAAACGTTAAAAAGGACAACTCTGTATAGCCATAAAAAATAGTTATGAGAGTGGTAAAATTAATCCAGCAGAGACTTTAAGCTAATGAACGGAGTTCTGGACGAATATTTGTCTCATCTATGTCGAAAAAGTATAAAAACTAAGCTACTCTACTCACTACTTCACTACCTCCTTATTCTAAGTTCACTACATGGTCTGACGATCTTTGTACGTGTACATAACCACTGGCAAAAAATAATTTGAGCTCAAAAATATCACTGAGATAACCTGGAAATAATTTTTTTTTCGGAAAACTTTTTTCATCAGGAAATTTAGATTGTTTTATTATTCATTATTCCAGATTTTTTGGGATTTTCTCTCCTCGTTTCTAAAATTGTCACTGCGTTTGAAGAATTTTCCTATCAGAGAGCCTGAAAGAAAAATGCACTAGCTTGTCAGTGACAATTTGTATTGAAAAAGGTTTGGAGAAGAGAAATAAAGGTACATGTATAGAAAAAATATCATATTTTCACTTAGCTTTGGACGTTTCGGGAACGAATCTGCTCCCGTTTTCAACATGAAAAGAGATTATTTCAAAGCGAAGTCGTATAATGTGTCTTGAAGCTTTTCAGTTTTCAATGACAATTAGTGACGTTGGCAATCAAATGAGTTACAGGATGTTTTCATTAATTAATCTTGAATTTCCCATTTTCATGTTCAGTTTTCAGTAGTGAATACCATGTTCTATCTATATCAACTGAACAGGAAGCAATGCTGTCGTCTCCGTTCAGAAGAATGCAAGCAGATTCCTTGATTTTTCTCTTCTGGTTGTTATCTTCTTTTCCAATGATTTTAATATTATTCCACTCTGTCATATCCCAGGCAACCAGATGACGAATGATTACGTCACTGTGACGTCCCTAATTGGTGATTTTTCGTCAGAGACGTCACACACCAATTTATGACGTCACTATGACGTACTTTCTATGACGTGAAAATCACGTCATCGTTTCGAAGTCGAGTGAACGTCACTTAGATGAGTAAAAGAAGACGTCAGTTTCATGACGTTGCAGGGACGTCCTGACGACGTCTATTTTTCCCAGACCTTCTCTTAACCATGGATACTTATATATTATCATGTGAAACAGAAGTATAACTCATGAAAGCAAATCAACATGCAAGTTTTATTCTAATTATTAATATACCCGAAAAGTAGTTGAAAAACTTTTTTCTAAAAAACTTTGACACACTGTATATCTCGGAAACCAACAAGCTATGTATTTATAAAAATGATTATTTAGGTATACCTATATTGAAACCGTTACTCTTATGACGTTGCAGTGACGTATCTATGACGTCTAAAAATCACGTCGGTGTGACGTACCAATTTGGTGAGCTTCGTCATTTAGGAAATTTTTCAATAATTTTTGTTGGGTGACAAAGAATGCATCAATATACATAATTCAACAAAGTGAAGCAAAATTCGCCAACATCATTTCGATTGCTATCAAACTATTCTTTGTTTGCTTACATCTCCCCGACACAAGCTACATAATTTTTGATACAAATACGAGTAACTGATTGCATTCTGAAGGATGGCGCTGCTGAATAGGCGATTGTATGAACATGACACAGGAGGGACTCAACAATGCATAATCAATATTATATATAATGTCATCAGAGGCTAGCGGTGTTTATCACACCATGTTGAAGGAATCTTTTTTACGTATCATCGCCAAATTCAGTCGTCATTTTGACGTCACAGTTTGGTGAGTGAATGACGTCAATACGACGTGAGTAATATGACGTCATTGGGCTGTGACTTATTCACGTCATTATCACGTCAATGCGACGTCAACTACTGACGTCACCTTGGTCATTCAAGTGACGTAAAAAAGACGTCACTGGAACGTCATCTGGTTGCCTGGGATGTTGTCCATCTTCTGTAAGGATATGTTTAGCTAGTTTCGATTTGTCGATGTGTCTTTTCTTTATATTGTACTTATGTTCCTTCGTCTTTACTGAAAGAGGTTTCTTGGTTACACCTGTATAAAAGGTATATAAATACAATTTTTTGACGATTGTTCTCCATTTTTCGGCTTTGTTTGAGTAAGAATTGATCTCATTGTATTTTTAGTTCGATATTTTTTTCTATATATACCTTCATTTCTCTTCTCCAAACCTTTTTCAATACAAATTGTCACTGACAAGCTAGTGAATTTTTCTTTCAGGCTCTCTGATAGGAAAATTCTTTGAACGCAGTGACATTTGTGATTTGTCCTTACTACACGTAAATCGAAATAATATTCATATTTTTATTTTATAGAGACGAGGAAAGAAAATCCCAAAAATCTGGAATAATGAATGTACCACCTCTTCGATTAACATACAGACAGAATTTGTTTTATAATCAACAGTTAATAATGAGAGAATATATAATTATTATGATCCCGAATATCAGCTCAATGATTTTTCCCCTTTATTTTAGAACATTTTCATGAAAACACACAAATTCCAATAGTTTACAGAAAAATAGATTGTTTCTGGAAAATATAACACGATTTTTTATTCTTTACAATTTGGATTTGTACTAATTTTCCAAATGAATATAAATTAACATTATAGGTATCAGGTATAGGGCTATTAAAACGGAATTCAGATAATTATGATTCATAATGCACCCTCAATACTTGTGCAAACAATTCACTTTCGAAGTATTTAAAATACCCCGTAGAAACTACGAATTATCAGTAAATTCTGCTACTACATAACTACCAGAAAAATATTGGCACATATTATTTTCATCTACCAGTTCTTATTGTAGTTTAAAGTAGAGGTACCTAAACCCTACTATTCACTACATTTCTAGTAAATAGGTATTGAAAATTATTCACTTCACACATACTACAATTTGGTTTTTGCTAAATTTGATTGTCATTTGACAGTAACACCATCAAAAAATTCGCGCGATAAATCAGAAATCACATTTTGTCTGCAAAATGTAAGTCCTGTTAGTTTTTTTTGCATCGAAACCGTGAATATGCTATAGATTTATATTTTAAATCTAGTATCATACAGAGTGGCCATTTGAAAACGAAACAAAGCATGTAGGTCGCCAGGAACGGATAAGAAAAAATACTGCAACATCAACTACATTTTCAGCGCTGCGGCGTTGCCGCTTCTATCGAAAACAAGCAGCAACTTTGTCAATTCGAATCGAATACCTTATTGTATTCCACAGCATTTTCAGATTCTTCCTGAATAGCTGATTTCATCAATATATTGTCACGAATAGGGTTATTTTTCTTAATTTCATTCAAATTCATAGAAGGTTCGAAGTTATTGAACGGTCGCGTCTTTGTTTATTAATTACAAAATTTTCGAATCGTGAACGAACTTTTTTCGATAGTAGTTGAACATAAACACTGGCGTGACATTGACTTCAACGAACCAGGACTATCGACCTGATTTCCTTACTGTCACGTTTCCGAAAATATAGACAACTATTTAAAAGACGTATCATCTTGAAATTGCCATTTTTCGATTTTCCGTGAATCATATTACTGATGGATATTGATTCAAAATATCGATTCTATAATATTATTCTCTATCGAAATAAGTAAAAATAAACTGGGTGTCTTATTTGAACTAAGAAAATAAAGGTCATTTCTGGACAAACCGGAAGTGACACAAAACAATTGAATACGTCAAATGATGCATATTCATGTACTTTACTTACACACCAAATTCCATTTGTTCATCTGTATAAACAAAAAAGTTATAGGGGTGAGCCACTTTTGAGAAACACCCGGTATAAGTAGCCTATATATATAAGTATAGAGCATTTAGTTTTAATCTTCCCCTGAAGATGCTAACATAGTTAGCGAAACACGTCCCAGCGAGCACAAACATCCCTGGGATGTTTTGGGATGTTTCGAAAATGTTGGCATGAAGATGTTATTTTGAGACGTAATATGCACTGACCAAAGAGATCTTTGAAGGATATTGAAGTATTGTTTTTGTTCTTCTGTGGCATTTCTATGTATGCCTACTGAGAGGTATCCCTGGGATGTTTTGGGATGTTTTAGAAATGTAGGCATGAGGATGTTTTTTTGAGGCGTAATATGCACTTCCCAAAGAGGTCTTGGAAGGATATTGAAAGAATTGTCTTTGTTCTTTTGTGCCCTTTCTTTGTTTGCCCCACCACAACGTCTCATGTTGACGTCACAATACGATGAATTCCGATTTGTTTTCGATTTTGTTCTTCTTGTTCGCAGTTGGCATTCGCGTTTGCAGCGTGTCACGCTTACATCACGCTGCTAACGAACAGAAAGGAATTTGGTGAAGTTTATTGTGTTAGAAGACTCATTTAGTTTGTAATAATGACCATCAGATGCAAGATGTGTTGTTCGGTGCCTCAGTGTAATCGATATATAAAAGTACGAATTCATCAATACACAGCTTCTCCGCAGTTGCAAAATTATGCATTGTGGAGAACATTTCAAAAATTGGGAAACCTATTTCCAATTATATGTCTGTGTGTAGTAGCACTACTCAGAAACCGATTAAGAAGGTAATTTCATATCAAGAAAATATTTTTATGTTCAATCTATTTTTAATGCATTTTTTCATTCTAGGGAAATGGAATCCTAAGGCAAAAGTTCATTTTGACAAAAGGCTTCAGAAAAGTACCTCGAAAATGTTTTTTTACAGCGATTTAATGTGCGCAAGACGCGTTGAAAATGTTCTGTTGTGTCCATGAAAAGGCTTTGAAAAGAACTAGGGAGAAGGTAGTTTTGTGACATATCAAGGACATCTCGATAATTGCCGCCCGCAGCGGACATTGGCTGTTCTATTTATAATAGTTCTATTCATGTGTGAACAGAACATCGCAGTGGAGGTTCAATGTCTCGAAATCTCGTACTTTTAACATCTCTGAGATGTTTTTGTGCTCGCTGTGGTGTCGAGGTGTGAAAAGTCGGTTTGGTTAGTACTTAGTAAAACAGTGTGTAGTGTATTATCGTGCCAAAGGTTCCAGTCTACGATATACAGGGTTTTTCTTACTTTTCGATAGAAACGGTAACGCCGCAGCGCTGAAAATATTTTTGAACCCCTCGAAAATGTGATTGACGTGTATTTTTTTAAAATCCGGTTCTGGCAACTTACAGAGCCTCTGTTTCGTTTTTAAATGGCCATCCTCTATAAAAGTCAGGATAACAATATGCTGGGTTGAAACAAATTTGTTGTTTTTTATATTCTTTTTTAAATAGCCGCAGTAAATATTAGTGAATTCCACTAGCAGCTTATGTGTGTAGTGAAAAATTGTCAACATCAATAAAGGTTTATTATCACACCATAGTCGTTATCTAAGCTAAACAGGGGGTGCTGGATCAACTAAAATTCCAGCGTTTCTACTCTCTGAAGCTACTTTAACATAACTTCAACCGCCAAACAGAAATCGGTCTTTGAAAAACAGTCACCTGACCCTGTTCCTTACCCCCAAACACATATACATACATGGCCACAGACTTATCTGATTTGGTGTTGGTAGCGGTGACGACATTTTCGGTTGTTTTTTCTATCCTGTTTTCCGCTCTACCTGAAGGAAATTGAAAAAAAAAATCAAGGTAATATTTGAAACGCCCATGTTTCTTCAATCTTTTGTTAACAGAGCTATTGAAAAAAGTTTAATATCAACAATCATACGATCGAATTTCCAGTTATGTATTTTAATATTGATATCTTGATATATTTCATCAGAGAATTCAGTCATCATTTCCAAGAATATATTTTTCTCCATAAAAAAAATTAAAATCTAAACACCATTACAGCAAAAAAAATGTCCTATGCCAGATATGCTTTGGCTATTGATCTATGAGAAAAAATTCATCTCAGTCAAGATAGAACAATTGTTGTAGTTGGAATAAAGTTTATGTATCAGAAAAAGCAGAATTGAAATATTTCGAAGAACATTAGCATTTCTGATGTACTGTTGTATTCTTCAATGGTATTGAAAGGACTAATAGATAAATCAGTACCTACATATCTGATGTTGGGTTACTAGATCTGGTAACATATCTTAGGTTGGGTTACTATAGATCTGGTAACATATCTTAGGTTGGGTTAATAGATCTGGTAACATATCTTAGGTTGGGTTACTAGATCTGGTAACATATCTTAGGTTGGGTTACTAGATCTGGTAACATATCTTAGGTTAGGTTACTAGATCTGGTAACATATCTTAGGTTGGGTTACTAGATCTGGTAACATATCTTAGGTTGGGTTACTAGATCTGGTAACATATCTTAGGTTGGGTTACTAGATCTGGTAACATACCTTAGGTTGGGTTACTAGATCTGGTAACATATCTTAGGTTGGGTTACTAGATCTGGTAACATAACTTAGGTTGGGTTACTAGATCTGGTAACATATCTTAGGTTGGGTTACTAGATCTG
Source organism: Phaedon cochleariae (assembly GCA_918026855.4). Classification (NCBI taxonomy): domain Eukaryota; kingdom Metazoa; phylum Arthropoda; class Insecta; order Coleoptera; family Chrysomelidae; genus Phaedon; species Phaedon cochleariae. The sequence continues at coordinate 35,312,487 of OU896721.1, forward strand.
GTAACATATCTTAGGTTGGGTTACTAGATCTGGTAACACATCTTAGGTTGGGTTACTAGATCTGGTAACATATCTTAGGTTAGGTTACTAGATCTGGTAACATATCTTTGGTCAGGTTATCGACTTTTTCGTTTCTTGAATACATTTTTCGTCTCTATTGATAATATGCAATTTTAATCAACACACAAATGAAGAAAATTGAAAAAAAAATCAAGGTAATATTTTGAACAACCATGTTTCTTCAATCTTTTGTTAACAGAGCTATTGAAAAAAGTTTAATATCAAAAATCATACGATCGAATTTTCAGTTATGTATTTTAATATTGATATCTTGATATATTCCATCAAAGAATTCAGTCATCATTTCCAAGAATATATTTTTCTCCATAAAAAAAATTAAAATCTAAACACCATTACAGCAAAAAAAATGTCCTATGCCAGATATGCTTTGGCTATTGATCTATGAGAAAAAATTCATCTCAGTCAAGATAGAACAATTATTGTTATAGTTGGAATAAAGTTTATGTATCAGAAAAAGCAGAATTGAAATATTTCGAAGAACATTAGCAGTTCTGATGTACTGTTGTATTCTTCAATGGTATTGAAAATGAAAATAAATCAGTACCTACATGTTTATTTTTTTTAAGCTCTTTGAACAAGATGAAATGTATTGTCCAGAATATACAGTGTGTCCCACTTTGAGCAGCACCACCTTGGTATTTTCTTAATCGCTGACAGATTTCAAAAATGTTTTGTTTCAACATGTACATCTCAATGAGTTCTACATTTCTGAGTATCCAACACTCTGATTGCACTACGACACTTGCACTGTGAACTCCTTGAGTGATAATTGATGGGATCGGCATATTTTTTTGGGGGTAATGCCATCAGTGAAACTTGATAAAATATTCTTGTCATCCTGAACTCAAGGGTAGGTATTTCAAGACCTTGATGATTTCTTCTTCATCATGCAATCTGTGATGAAATAACTAGTTGAAGCCTTATCGGCAAATGATCAAACCTAAACTAAATTGAACCATTACTTTTTCAAGTTACGTGCCTTGAGGAAAAAAAACAGAAAATATGAAAATTGAATTGAAATATCAATACATACGTCACCCTGTGTATGAGTCATGAAGAAAAGTATGAAACAGGTGTTTTTAAGTACCTAGTATCTGAATGAAATCATGATGTTAATTATCCTTTCTCATTATTTTCAAGCATCAAAAATTAATTGACAATAAATAACGCCCTGTATATGATATCGACATGAAAATCTGACCACATGTATTTGAGCGAGTTCTCAGCATTTTGGGAATGTCAGTTTTCCGCTGAAAAAATTCCTGATATTACTAACTAATTTTAGGCATTCTCAATTTATCATAGTTGGCTGTGTCGTAGTGCAATCAGAGTGTTGGATACTCAGAAATGTAGAACTCATTGAGAAGTACATGTTGAAACAAAAATTTTTTGAAATCTGTCAGCGATTAAGAAAATACCAAGGTGGTGCTGCTCAAAGTGGGATACACTGTATGTGAATACCCTGTATATTTGAAGGGTTTCAGAAGCAAAGCACGAGAATTCTTTTCTTCTGGAATCCAACTTTCAAATCCTACATAGAAAAATACAAAATTCTATTATTGGGTGAAATGTAAAATACTTTGATAGTACAGTAAATAACGGTTTATATTTACGAACAAATATTTCCAAGAAAAGACAAATACCTGCACTATGAGCCCTGGATTTCTCCAAGTTTGACCGACTGCGTTCCAACGCCAGTGACCTTGGAGGCTTCTGACCTCTACTGGAGTGCCTGAACACCACTTTGGTGTTCTTTCCAAGCACACCATTGTACTCCTGGAGCTCAAGCATATCTTCGTCATCAGAAACCCTTAATAAATTAGATAATTTTTCTGTTAATCATTTATCAATAATTGAAAAGAAAATTCGTGTACGTGGGACCACACGTCGGAAGTGAAAACTGCAATGGCCGTATCAGTATTTTGGATTATACGGGGAAAATGTGAATGAATTAATTTTATGTAATATTTCCACGTATTCGCGAAAAAGATGAACTAGATCTAAAAATATTGTTGGAGAAATTCGGGGATGCAAAAAATAATGATTTTTTCAAATTTAATGAATTCGATGATACTTGGTAGGCTTTGAAATTCAAATATCATTAGTAAACCGATATTATTCAAAATGTTTTGTTATTCTGATCAATGTCTGCAGGTTGTCAATAGCTTGTTTGAGTCAAGATGACTTCGAACCTTCGAAAATAACTCATGATATTGAGGAATCTAAGATAGGAACATATTTTTTCGAATTTAGCTACTCGTACAGAAACTTTCTGTCTTCTATTTTCGCCATGTACCATGATCTTTCCATTTGAAATAATAAAACTAAAATTGTTCCTCTCATACGATGATCCACAGGGCTATCAGTCTATTTTTTCATAATTATTTCACTTAGTAAGCGGTGTACCTGCACAAAATGTTTTATGTGTTTGACAGTTAATCGATTGCATCAATAATTTTTCTTCTTCATTTGTATGTTGATTAAAATTGCATATTAACAACATATCGACTTTTTCGTTTCTTGAATACATTTAGGTTAGGTTACTAGATCTGGTAACATATCTTAGGTTGGGTTACCAGATCTGGTAACATATCTTAGGTTGGGTTACTAGATCTGGTAACATATCTTAGGTTAGGTTACTAGATCTGGTAACATATCTTAGGTTAGGTTACTAGATCTGGTAACATATCTTAGGTTGGGTTACCAGATCTGGTAACATATCTTAGGTTGGGTTACTAGATCTGGTAACATATCTTAGGTTGGGTTACTAGATCTGGTAACATATCTTAGGTTGGGTTACTAGATCTGGTAACATATCTTAGGTTAGGTTACTAGATCTGGTAACATATCTTAGGTTAGGTTACTAGATCTGGTAACATATCTTAGGTTAGGTTACTAGATCTGGTAACATATCGACTTTTTCGTTTCTTGAATACATTTTTCGTCTCTATTGATAATATGCAATTTTAATCAACACACAAATGAAGAAGAAAAATTATTGATGCAATCGATTAACTGTCAAACACATAAAACATTTTGTGTAGGTACACCGCCTACTGAGTGAAATAATTATGAAAAAATAGACTGATAGCCCTGTGGATCATCGTATAAGAGGAACAATTTCAGTTTTATTATTCCAAATGGGGAGATCATGTGATAGGTACATGGCGAAAATAAAAGACAGATAGTTTCTGTACGAGTAGCTGAATTCGAAAAAATATGTTCCTATCTTAGATTCCTCAATATCATGAGTTATTTTCGAAGGTTTTCATCTTGACTCAAACAAGCTATTGACAACCTGCAGACATTAATCAGAATATCAAAACATTTTGAATAATATCGGTTTACTAATGATATTCAAATTTCAAAGCCTACCAAGTGTCGATATATCATCGAATTAATGTCACAGCCAACTTATTCTTTTTGAATAAAAAGCAATTCAACAGCGAATCAAGAAATAAATGCCGCTTTGTGATACATGGTTGGATAGAGAATTTTAAGGCGAAAAAGATAGACTGAAGAATTGTACAGGGTGACATTTAAAAAAAAAGTTGGGGTCACTTCCGGTCAAACAGGTAGTCGAAAAAAATTGTCGTTAAGTTCGTAAAGTGCGCTATCATATATCGCCTGTGAATTTCAAAATTTCATCTCTTCAAATAAAAAACTACAGGCTGCTACATGTCTCCTGTGTCACCCGGTATGCTATATACAAGTATCTAATTGTTTTCCTTTTAAATCCAATAACCTCCTAATCTCCTAATGCTTACTGTACAAATCATAACTTCAATGGAATGTGAGACTTTAACAAAGCTTTGAATTTTTTTATACCTCTTCTTATATTTGATGGTATTTTGTTGTCCTCTGAAACTCCTTTATAGAATATTGAACTGATTCCATAGTTCGTCATTACTCTTGGGACTTGAAAATGTCTACAGTTTCGAGTATTATAATTATATCCGTGAATTTAGTAAGTAGTTTGGAATGTAATTTGTGAATGTCTATAGCACTATTTACTATCTGATGTATGACTGTCGACTTGAAAGGTATATCAACTTCCCAGCTATCTAATATTGTGATGGTCATATAGACTCAAAGTTATATAAGTGGAAATCATGACCGGAGTGCTTCTATTGGCAAAAAAAGCGAAAAGCTGACTTTGAACACCGATATCTCAAAAACTATCTGTCCTACGGGGCTGATTATGGTCTCATTCGATTCAGCAGGTCATTTTCTACTCGCAAAGCGATGATTCGCGTGAATTTCTGCCGTTTTCTGGCACTTTCGGCCATCCGAAGATGGATCGGTGACTATATCGTATGGAAGTCTTAGGTGGGAAAATGAAAATTTTTATTTGGGCTATTAAAAATCTGAAAAAACTCACATAGACAAATTTTATATCGAAACAAACGAATCTGTGGTGGAAATCAGAAAATTTTGGGAAATGGAGACGTAGTAGTCTACCGGAGTGCTCCTAATGGCAAAAAAAGCGATAAGCTGACTTTGAGCGCCGATATCTCAAAAACTATCTGTCCTACGGGGCTGAATATGGTCTCATTCGATTTAACAGGTCATTTTCTACTGGAAAAGCGATAATTCCCGTGAATTTCTGCCGTTTTCTGGCACTTTCGGCCGTCCGAAGATTGCTCGGTGACTATATCGTATGGAAGTCTTAGGTGGGAAGATGAAAATTTTTATTTGGCCTATTAAAAATCTGAAAAAATTCACATAGACTAATTTGATATCAAAATGAACGAATCTGTGGTGGAAATCAGGAAATTTTGAAAAATGGAGACGTAGTAGTCTACTGGAGTGCTCCTATTGGCAAAAAAAGCGAAAAGCTGACTTTGAGCGCCGATATCTCAAAAACTATCTGTCCTACGGGGCTGAATATGGTCTCATTCGATTTAACAGGTCATTTTCTACTGGAAAAGCGATAATTCCCGTGAATTTCTGCCGTTTTCTGGCACTTTCGGCCATCCGAAGATGGATCGGTGACTATATCGTATGGAAGTCTTAGGTGGGAAAATGAAAATTTTTATTTGGGCTATTAAAAATCTGAAAAAACTCACATAGACAAATTTTATATCGAAACAAACGAATCTGTGGTGGAAATCAGAAAATTTTGGGAAATGGAGACGTAGTAGTCTACCGGAGTGCTCCTAATGGCAAAAAAAGCGATAAGCTGACTTTGAGCGCCGATATCTCAAAAACTATCTGTCCTACGGGGCTGAATATGGTCTCATTCGATTTAACAGGTCATTTTCTACTGGAAAAGCGATAATTCCCGTGAATTTCTGCCGTTTTCTGGCACTTTCGGCCGTCCGAAGATTGCTCGGTGACTATATCGTATGGAAGTCTTAGGTGGGAAGATGAAAATTTTTATTTGGCCTATTAAAAATCTGAAAAAATTCACATAGACTAATTTGATATCAAAATGAACGAATCTGTGGTGGAAATCAGGAAATTTTGAAAAATGGAGACGTAGTAGTCTACTGGAGTGCTCCTATTGGCAAAAAAAGCGAAAAGCTGACTTTGAGCGCCGATATCTCAAAAACTATCTGTCCTACGGGGCTGAATATGGTCTCATTCGATTTAACAGGTCATTTTCTACTGGAAAAGCGATAATTCCCGTGAATTTCTGCCGTTTTCTGGCACTTTCGGCCGTCCGAAGATTGCTCGGTGACTATATCGTATGGAAGTCTTAGGTGGGAAAATGAAAATTTTTATTTGGCCTATTAAAAATCTGAAAAAATTCACATAGACTAATTTGATATCAAAATGAACGAATCTGTGGTGGAAATCAGGAAATTTTGAAAAATGGAGACGTAGTAGTCTACTGGAGTGCTCCTATTGGCAAAAAAAGCGAAAAGCTGACTTTGAGCGCCGATATCTCAAAAACTATCTGTCCTACGGGGCTGAATATGGTCTCATTCGATTTAACAGGTCATTTTCTACTGGAAAAGCGATAATTCCCGTGAATTTCTGCCGTTTTCTGGCACTTTCGGCCGTCCGAAGATTGCTCGGTGACTATATCGTATGGAAGTCTTAGGTGGGAAAATGAAAATTTTTATTTGGCCTATTAAAAATCTGAAAAAATTCACATAGACTAATTTGATATCAAAATGAACGAATCTGTGGTGGAAATCAGGAAATTTTGAAAAATGGAGACGTAGTAGTCTACTGGAGTGCTCCTATTGGCAAAAAAAGCGAAAAGCTGACTTTGAGCGCCGATATCTCAAAAACTATCTGTCCTACGGGGCTGAATATGGTCTCATTCGATTTAACAGGTCATTTTCTACTGGAAAAGCGATAATTCCCGTGAATTTCTGCCGTTTTCTGGCACTTTCGGCCGTCCGAAGATTGCTCGGTGACTATATCGTATGGAAGTCTTAGGTGGGAAAATGAAAATTTTTATTTGGCCTATTAAAAATCTGAAAAAATTCACATAGACTAATTTGATATCAAAATGAACGAATCTGTGGTGGAAATCAGGAAATTTTGAAAAATGGAGACGTAGTAGTCTACTGGAGTGCTCCTATTGGCAAAAAAAGCGAAAAGCTGACTTTGAGCGCCGATATCTCAAAAACTATCTGTCCTACGGGGCTGAATATGGTCTCATTCGATTTAACAGGTCATTTTCTACTGGAAAAGCGATAATTCCCGTGAATTTCTGCCGTTTTCTGGCACTTTCGGCCGTCCGAAGATTGCTCGGTGACTATATCGTATGGAAGTCTTAGGTGGGAAAATGAAAATTTTTATTTGGCCTATTAAAAATCTGAAAAAATTCACATAGACTAATTTGATATCAAAATGAACGAATCTGTGGTGGAAATCAGGAAATTTTGAAAAATGGAGACGTAGTAGTCTACTGGAGTGCTCCTATTGGCAAAAAAAGCGAAAAGCTGACTTTGAGCGCCGATATCTCAAAAACTATCTGTCCTACGGGGCTGAATATGGTCTCATTCGATTTAACAGGTCATTTTCTACTGGAAAAGCGATAATTCGCGTGAATTTCTGACGTTTTCTGGCACTTCTGGCCGTCCGAAGATGGGTCGGTGACTATATCGTATGGAAGTCTTAGGTGGGAAAATGAAAATTTTTATTTGGCCTATTAAAAATCTGAAAAAATTCACATAGACTAATTTGATATCGAAATGAACGAATCTGTGGTGGAAATCAAGAAATTTTGAAAAATGGAGACGTAGTAGTCTACCGGAGTGCTCCTATTGGCAAAAAAAGCAAAAAGCTGACTTTGAGCGCCGATATCTCAAAAACTATCTGTCCTACGGGGCTGATTATGGTCTCATTCGATTTAACAGGTCATTTTCTACTGGAAAAGCGATAATTCGCGTGAATTTCTGCCGTTTTCTGGCACTTTCGGCCGTCCGAAGATGGCTCGGTGACTATATCGTATGGAAGTCTTAGGTAGGAAAATGAAAATTTTTATTTGGCCTATTAAAAATCTGAAAAAAATTCACATAGACTAATTCGATATCGAAATGAACGAATCTGTGGTGAAAATCGGGAAATTTTGAAAAATGGAGACGTAGTAGTCTACCGGAGTGCTCCTATTGGCAAAAAAAGCGAAAAGCTGACTTTGAGCGCCGATATCTCAAAAACTATCTGTCCTACGGGGCTGATTATGGTCTCATTCGATTTAACAGGTCATTTTCTACTGGAAAAGCGATAATTCGCGTGAATTTCTGACGTTTTCTGGCACTTCTGGCCGTCCGAAGATGGGTCGGTGACTATATCGTATGGAAGTCTTAGGTGGGAAAATGAAAATTTTTATTTGGCCTATTAAAAATCTGAAAAACTTCACATAGAATATGTATTACTCCAAATCATTTTCAGATATTGCAAATGTAATTGTATTAGGGAAAAACACACAGATCTCAGATAGAATGTAACTTAGGACAGAGTACCTTAATCAACTACTTACCTCACAGTTTCTTCTGGCGTCAATATTTTGACGACGTTTTTCTTGTCGAGGTTCACATCAGGACCAAGATAATTGGGATTGCAGAAGCCAAAAGGTCCGTTACCCTTCTCCCTCATTTCTTTATCGTCTTGTGACACCCCAGTTTTGGCACTTTTCACGCTATAACTGCTCGCCGAAGACAGACGATTGACGGTCTCTATGCTGGCATAGTCCGAAGTGGAGGAAACTGATTTTTCCAGGAGGGAAATCATCATTTCCTGGTACAAGGGATTGTCTGCGTAGCCAATGTGCGAGCTGTAGCTGTCGTCTCTTTGGATCGGCTGGAAATTCTCGTAGATGTTCTTCTCGTTGTTGGCTTCCACTGTCGCCAATACCTATACAGTGTCATTCATAAAGTTGGCATCATATGATCGAGAAAAAACTTCCCATAATAATGTTAGATTCTGAATTGAGGAATCGTAGATAGTAGACACATTATCAACACTTAATAGTACTGTCATTATTCCAGATTTTTTTGGGATTATCTCTCCTCGTCTAGATATTTTTCTGAATTATGTGAACAATGCCAAACCTACCATAAAGTCCAATTTGGAAATTGAATCTAACAATCAGTAACCATTTCTAGATGTTCTTATTGAGATATCAAATAACACCTTTGTAACAAGTGTGTATCGTGAAAAGACCCATACTAACAGATACCTGAACTTTCAATCAAAACATCAGAAAAGTATTAAGAAAGGAATAATCAAATCACTCCATGATAGAGCCAAATCAATATCATCTGACCAACAAATTTTCAATAACGAAGTCCAAAATATTTTCAATCAAATCATGAGAAAAGTATTAAGAAAGGAATAATCAATTCTCTCCATGATAGAGCCAAATCAATATCATCTGACCAACAAATTTTCAATAACGAAGTCCAAAATATTTTCAATCAAATCATGAGAAAAGTATTAAGAAAGGAATAATCAAATCTCTCCATGATAGAGCCAAATCAATATCATCTGACCAACAAATTTTCAATAACGAAGTCCAAAATATTTTCAATCAAATCATGAGAAAAGTATTAAGGAAGGAATAATCAAATCTCTCCATGATAGAGCCAAATCAATATCATCTGACCAACAAATTTTCAATAACGAAGTCCAAAATATTTTCAATCAAATCATGAGAAAAGTATTAAGAAAGGAATAATCAAATCTCTCCATGATAGAGCCAAATCAATATCATCTGACCAACAAATTTTCAATAACGAAGTCCAAAATATTTTCAATCAAATCATGAGAAAAGTATTAAGAAAGGAATAATCAAATCACTCCATGATAGAGCCAAATCAATATCACCTGACCAACAAATTTTCAATAACGAAGTCCAAAATATTTTCAATCAAATCATGAGAAGAGTATTAAGAAAGGAATAATCAAATCTCTCCATGATAGAGCCAAATCAATATCATCTGACCAACAAATTTTCAATAACGAAGTCCAAAATATTTTCAATCAAATCATGAAAAAAGTATCAAGAAAGGAATAATCAAATCACTCCATGATAGAGCCAAATCAATATCATCTGACCAACAAATTTTCAATAACGAAGTCCAAAATATTTTCAATCAAATCATGAGAAAAGTATTAAGAAAGGAATAATCAAATCTCTCCATGATAGAGCCAAATCAATATCATCTGACCAACAAATTTTCAATAACGAAGTCCAAAATATTTCCAATCAAATCATGAGAAAAGTATTAAGAAAGGAATAATCAAATCACTCCATGATAGAGCCAAATCAATATCATCTGACCAACAAATTTTCAATATCGAAGTCCAAAATATTTTCAATCAAATCATGAGAAAAGTATTAAGAAAGGAATAATCAAATCACTCCATGATAGAGCCAAATCAATATCATCTGACCAACAAATTTTCAATAACGCTATCCAAAATATTTTCAATCAAATCATGAGAAAAGTATTAAGAAAGGAATAATCAAATCACTCCATGATAGAGCCAAATCAATATCATCTGACCAACAAATTTTCAATAACGAAGTCTAAAATATTTTCAATCAAATCATGAGAAAAGTATTGAGAAAGGAATAATCAAATCACTCCATGATAGAGCCAAATCAATATCATCTGACCAACAAATTTTCAATAACGAAGTCCAAAATATTTTCAATCAAATCATGAGAAAAGTATTAAGAAAGGAATAATCAAATCACTCCATGATAGAGCCAAATCAATATCATCTGACCAACAAATTTTCAATAACGAAGTCTAAAATATTTTCAATCAAATCATGAGAAAAGTATTGAGAAAGGAATAATCAAATCACTCCATGATAGAGCCAAATCAATATCATCTGACCAGCAGACTTTCAATAACGAAGTCCAAAGAATTTCGTCGATAAGACGATTCATCAAATTGAAAACAAACAAGGTCCACCACATCAAAATCAACCATCAATAACGACAAATATAATACCATACATTCCCGGCATATCTGAAAAAATAAAACGGGATGGTGATAAATTTCAAGTGAAAACTGTGTTCAAAACTGAAAATACGATGAAGTCAATTCGAACTCGAACAAAACCGAAAAATTATATTTACAGTATACCTTGTGTTTGTGGAATGTTTTATACAGGTGAAACCAAGAGACCTCTTTCAATAAGGGCGAAGGATCATAAATACAATATAAAGAAAAGACACATCGACAAATCGAAACTAGCTGAACATATCCTTACTGAAAAGATGGACAACATATGGTAGAGTGGAATAATATTAAAATCTTTGGAAAAGAAGAAACCAACCGGAAGAGAAAAATCAAGGAATCTGCTTGCATTCTTCTGAACGGAGACAATAATATCAAAAATTGTTGTAATACACATTATGTAAAATGTAAATTTGAATGAATGAGCTTATTATCAGCGACCGAGTTTTCCATTTCACATAATTTTCAAAACAAAACTTAACACACAAGTTTAATCTCGAAAGAAATTTTCATTGAAAGTTTTTCCATATGATGCCGATGGCACTGCACATATACATCGAGAATCATTAGAGGCCCCGAAACGGATCCTTGCGGTACACCCACCTGTAGGTCGCGTTTCTTCTCCTCCAACTCGCTCTCTTCTTCGCTATCCAGATAGACTAGTTTGGCGGCTTCGACGGGTGTCAATACAGGGGTGGTCAAGTTTAAAGTGCTGAAATTCGGCACCGAGATCGGTTCGCGAGGCAGCTTGAAGGCGGAACAATCGAATTCCACGCGTTTCTTGTGCGTGGTTGTTTTGCATTCCTCGTCAATGGTCGGAGATACGTCCAGATGGTACTTTTTCTTTATGGCGTACGCTGATTTCGATTTCACCATCGTACCTGTGAATTATTCATGGGGATGCGATAACTTCGTCAGAACATCTTCCATCGGCTCCGCATTGTATCGAAATATAGGGTGTGCCAAAATTACGTATAGAAAGAGTTCAACCACGGATTCTAGGAACAAAAATAGTAAAGAAACTTCATATAAACATGAGTCCAGAAATAAATTGGTCCACCTGAATATTTCACTTAATTTCGAAATAAAATATTATGAAAAATACTAGTCCGATTCTGGACCGGTTTGTTCCATGTTGTGTAATAATCGTTCAAGAATGAGATGGTCTACCTATCCTGTCCATGAAGTTTGTGTTTTCAGATATACAAGGAGAAACAATGACCCATTACAAATATGAATATTTTCAAAGTTATCCCAACCATATAGAAAAATTTTCGGTTTTTTTTCTAGATATTTTATAGGAATGGTCGTCCTTCATCATAACCGTATTCCATCAGAATGATATATCATCAGAATCGTATTCTGAGACAACGATATTTCAACAAAACCGTATTTTAACAGAATGACAATCCATCAGAACCATATTTTGTCGCGATAGTAATCTAACATAATCGTATTTGGTCGGAATAGCAATATATCATATTCGTTAATCATTATGATGGTAAATAATCAGAACAGCAATTCGTCGAAATTGAAATGATCGGTTGGTGGAATGAATATCACCTCGATTTCCCCTCCCCTTTGCTGCGCACTGTCATCCGAATCGTAGTCGGACGGAACGGTATCTCAACAAAACCGTATTTTATCAGAATGACAATTCAGCAATCTGTCATAATCATATTTTGTGGGAATGGGAATATAGCATAACCATAAATCATCTTGATGGTTGATAATCAGAACTGCAATTCGTCGAAAATGAATTGATCAATTCGTTAAACGAATATTATCTCTGGAAGGAGTGGCTAGTTATGTGTCGACCACCTAGACTTCCCCCCTTCCCTTGCTGCGTGCTGTCATCCGAATCGTATTCTGAAGGAAAGGAATTTCATCAAAACCGTATTTTATCAGAATAACAATTCATCAGAACCATATTTTGTCGCGACAGTAATCTGTCATAATCGTATTTGGTCGGAATGGCAATATATCATGACCGTAAATCATTACGATGGTGAATAATCAGAACTGTAATTTGTCGAAAATGCATTGGTTGGTTGGTTGGTTGAATGAATATCCCTTTGGAAGGAGTGGCTAGTTATGTGTCGATCACCTCGATTTTCCCCTACCCTTGCTGCGCGATGTCATTCGAATCGTATTCTAACGGAACGGTATTTCAACAAAACCATATTTTATCAGAATGACAATTCATCAGAACCATATTTTGTCGCGACAGTAATCTGTCATAAACGTATTTGGTCGGAATGGCAATATATCAGGACCGTAAATCATTACGATGGTGAATAATCAGAACTGTAATTTGTCGAAAATGCATTGGTTGGTTGGTTGAATGAATCTCATCCCTTTGGAAGGAGTGGCTAGTTATGTGTCGATCACCTGGACTTTCCCCTACCCTTGCTGCGTGCTGTCATCCGAATCGTATTCTGACGGAACGGTATTTCAACAAAACCGTATTTTATCAGAATATCAATTCATCAGAACCATATTTCGTCACGACAGTAATCTGGCATACTCGTATTTTGTCGAAATGACATCGATCGGTTGATTGAATGATTTTTACCTCTGGAAGGGGTGGCTAGTTCCGTGTCGATCACTTCAACTTCCCCCTCCCCTTGCTGCGTACTGGCGTGCTGCCGCAGCAAACTTTCAGTGCTGTCTCCAGCGCAGCCGGTCAACACCGTATAGCTGCACTTGTTGCTGACGCGGCCGATGTTCAGCTGCGACAGCTTCTGGATCTCTTGCAGGAAGCTCCTGGAGGCTGCCGGAGGTTGCTGCTGCAGCTTGGATTCGGAGAACTGCTGGGCTAGGTCGGTGCTGCAGTCGGTTTGGGAGGGATGGGCGGGGTGGAAGATGTAGGTTCTTTCGCTGGGTACCACCTGGGTGGGTTCCAAATTGTTACACATTTGATTATGTGAGACTGCTTGAAAACAACTTGCCCGAAGAGAAATTCTTCAGAAATTTTTAGGAAAAACACCTCTTTCAATTCATGTCATCAGTTTTTCATGGAACTTTCATTTGCCCAATGTTTTTTATAAGGTTCTGAGGCTGTATTTTCCTGAATATTTCACTCATCTCTGAATTCTCACATAATCTGACCAATCACAAGCCAAAGACAACTTTTGTATTATCACAAACCACTATAGCTGTCTTTCAATTCTGATTGGTCCATCTGCTAAGGAGTTTTCAACCATGCAACCATGGATAGCAAAGCAAATAAGTCTGTCGATTAGTTTGACATAAAATATGAAATGCTGTAGATGTCAAAATAAATCATTTTGGTTATGTGGCTTGTTAAATTATAATAAATTCTTATTCTTATGCTTCGTGAAATGGTCGAGCAAAATACCATTTTGTTCTGAATATGTTCTCAGCATAATTCTGTCTTTCATTGTTAACTCAATTGTGTTGCAATACCACTCGTCCTGACGGATTCGTGGTGTTGACAGAATCATCTGAAATATTAGGAACATCGTGATATTACTGTAGAATATTCAATGAACGCGGGGCTCAACCAAAATTATTATTACAAGCAGAGGCCTCCTGCCTAAAAATTCAGGATAACCTTGTGATCATGGAAAAATAACTTTGTGACGACCTCTCTGTAGTAGTCCCGACGAAGAAAAAGTGACACCTATACTCTCCATCTCGAGAGATACGGGTTTATTAAAAACAGTTACCTAACAGAAACATCATTTGATTTGTTTTGCAGGGAATCTATCTCATAAGGTGAAACACATTCGAACCTTGTTATTGGGCAGATAGGAAGAATGTCGATTGCCCCTATCGGCCGAAGTACAAGTTCTTGTGCGTATTCTGACAGATCTGGAGTCGTAGGAAGCCATGGAAGAGCCGTTGAGGAGCAGTTCGGGCACAGTGAGAGCTATGCTTTCCGAACGAGGCTGTGGTTTGACGCTAGTAGTGGTCACTTTCTCCCATGTCTCGAGACCTAAAACCAACAACAAAAATCAGTAATGATACAGAAACCAAAATTAATAAAGATTCCACCAAAGTTTCCCCACTGTTTAGCTAATTATTTACAGAGCCTTTGTCATCACACCCAGCGAGATTCATCATCATCATCCTTTTGGATAGTGCCCTGCTTTTTATTGAAATAAAGAGGGGTCGTTTTTTATGAAGTGATATTAGGATTTTTCTTGCAAGAAACTTCATATTATTGTTCCTCACGCTCTCGAACCTCTGTGTGCAAAAATCACCCTATTCCGGATTAATAGGATTTTCGCTTAATTTTTTTAATTTTCAACGTCGAAAGAAATTATGAATTCATATTAACTGCAAATTTTAGAACGTGCAATAGCTCCGGTAGGTAGAGAATCATGATTTGAAAGAAAAAACAGGATATACTATTTTATTTCAATACGAAACAATGAAATTCATGATTACCAAACTAGACAACATGGTTTATTTCATCTTGATATCGTTAAATTCTTCTATAGGCCAAAAAAGATTCACCCACGCTGCTCTTTTCGAATATAACAAATTACCAGATAATATAAAAAATTGCAAAAATACAATAAAATTCGGTTCTACGTCAGAATAACATAGATAAAAAATAACACATTAAAATATCACATGAATGAATATCATACACAAAAATATTATACGAAAGAATATCATACATAAAAAATTAACACATACAAAAATAATATTAGAAATAAGTATCATAACACCATATGAACATCACATAATAATAACATTTCTCTGGAAAATATTTATATAAAACAAACAGATTGCTCTACTCATTTCAACATCTGTATATAACAAGAAGAAAAATCAATCATCAATTGCAAATGCCAAGAACCCGAGAAGAATTAGAACTTACAGATGTGTTCAAAAAGACATTGAAAGGAGGCCCATTTCTACTCCATGACAGTGGTGGCAATAAAAGAAGATTCCTTGTATTCGCAACAAAAAGAAATCTACGGTGTCTCGCAGAATGCACTCATGGTTCTGTGATGGAACTTTTCGCACTGTGCCAAAGATTTTCATGCAACTTTATACAATTCACGGATTGATAGATGGTGAAGTTCTGCCTATGGTTCATGTGCTAGCTCCTAAGAAGTCGCACTATGTATATGAAATGGTTTCAAAAACTCATCATTTTGATGGAAAAGAAAAAGAATTCGGGAACCCGACCGCTCGACACGCGATAGAACGTGTGGCCTCTGTTAGCTGACGTCACGAGCTGTTCACTAAGAGCCTTCAGGCCTTATATTTTTGACGGTAACAGTCTGTCCTTCGTAACTGGCATTCACATATTCATGCTCACTGTTGATTGAAAGATAATCTAAACCACAATTATATCCCGAAGTCAATATCTGTGACTTCGAATTGAGTTTCATTACTGCTGCCCGGGATGCTTTCCCAAACGCGATAATACACCTCGGCCAGAGTATCTGGCGTAAAATACAACAATTGGAATAACAGCAAAGGTATTCAGAAGATGAAGAGTTTGCTACCTGTATGAAAATGTTAATAGCTTTGTCATTTTCACCAAATGATGACGTTATCGATGGTTTTGAAGAACTCATACATTACTACAAAAACAACATGGAAACCATCGAAGATTCACTACAATGTTTCAGAGCCACATGGGTTGGCATCAGCCGCCAGAGACGAGGAATACGTCCTCCGTTGGTTTCAATAGAACTATGGAATTGTTATTCAGCTACAATGAACGATCAGCCAAGGACTAATAATTCCGTAGAAGGATGGCATAATGCATTCAGTAGAAAAATTCAGACCAGTCATGCTTCAATGACAACATTTCTTCAAGTGATTCAAGAAGAGCAGAACATCACACAGAAGTGATATGTGAACAATTCATCACAGACCGTCCTATGAAACAAACAAACAAAAAAAGAAAAACATATGAAGATCTTGGTTGAAAGAATCGTATTGAACTACGATCATGAAAATAAATTGGAGTATTCAAAAGGTTTGGGCCATAACATGAAATAATAGAGATATGATTCCGTAACCAACCCAACCTTTTTTGTTTTATGCTATAATAAATATTGATAATATTGCATGATGTTATTCATTATTGATGTCATTTCATAATATTGTCATTCATTAAAATTGTTATTTGATGTTATTGTTATTTTTTCCAATGTTGCGTCAGTGTGATGATATTTTATTGTGTTATTTTTGCGAATAATATCATTTAAAAATGATACTCTGGGGTGTTACCTAAAATTCAAGTACCAACTCGAAAAATTCATCATTTCTGAAAGAAATAGATGATTTTTTTTTTCGTCAACTTTTGATTCATATTCAAATTGATTGTCGTTGCTCACCAATATAAAATGATTTGGTCAAAATTAAATACTTAATGTATTCAAATATTATATTATTTATGAGTTTATTATAATTGTATAGTTTTAGGTATCATTGTTAACTATACGTCCTTATACCAGTACTTTATTCTGACTGGAAGTCACATTTTCAATAAATAAATACATGAATAGAATTTTAAACTCACCGTTTCCGAGTAAATAAGTAGCACATTCATAAAAATGCTCTTTGGATGAGCCTGTTTTTTTCTTCAAACCCTTCGTAAAAAATATCGTAACATGATTAATTTAATGAAAAACTAACCCTTTTTCATTTTGATCAAAACGCAAAGCAATATCAAAAATGATGTTGGTCTCTGAAAAACTGATTTATGGTTCTATTTTTCTGCAAAGAATTCGAAAATTATATTATATACTTTTTTATTCAACTCACGATGAAAGAAACAAACGACTGTCAATTTTTTTTACAGACGCCATATTGAAATTTTATATTTCTGAATACTGCTTCTATTTCTTATTCAGACGATTTACTACAACATGTTTTGGTTTCATATCATGGTCGAAATTTCCTAATTTACATTTTTCCGAAGAGTATTGCCATGGAAACAAATTTGTCTAATTTGTTAATCAATTTGGAATTTTGACAGTTTGGTACAGTTTCAACGATAGAAGTTCACTCTTTCAGATAGCAAATGCCAAATATAAAAATTCAATATGGCGTCCATAAAAAAAAGTTGACTGTCGTTTATTGTTTCTTCCTTCGTGTGTTGAAAAAAGATACCTACATAATATCATTATCGAATTATTTGCAAAAAGCTGCTTTGTTTCGATGGAAATAGGCTAACTTAACTATTAATAAATAAAAACGAAAAAAGCAAAATTCAGTTTTTCGATGATATTTTCAAAACTATGAAAGATGCGTTAGATTTTTTATTCAGCTTATTGTTCAGCACCAGAATGGTGGCTTCGACATTTTACATGGAGATGGATCATCTTGTTAGTGTAAATAATAATCAAGGGTTCTAGATAAATTTCAGCCTCCTGTTGATTACTCACCGAAACTGAACTTCCAGAGTTCGTTGGAGTTCTGACCACCTTTTTCTCCTCCAAACACCAGCATGCTGGAAGAAGGTAGTCTACAGGCCGCATGGCTATGTAAGGGCCCTGGACTGACTTTGCACTTCACACTGTACCACGTCCTTGAGAACAAAAACGAAATAATTCATCTACAGTGCGCATGAAACTCTCCATCCAATAATGTGTCAGTTATCCGAACTCAACTGTCATCTATCTGTACTCATCTGTCATAAAAATAGCGCACGATTCTAGAACAAAATGTCGAATTCGCAGCAATCAGGAAGTGGGTGACCTCTGGTGAACGTTTCAGGAACTAACAAAATAGGTGGACAGCAAGCTCATTTATTTTTTTGAGCAAATTAACAAAATAGTAGAAAGGAAATAGTTTTGGAAGTTTATTTTTTATTCAGAAAGTGATCTTCTTTTTTTTTTATCGCTTGGAGCGCACGAAAGGGAATCCCTATAATGTTCAAAGAACATCGTGCGTTCCTAGGGAGGATAGGGACAGGAGGTAGGTATTGGAATTTTTCTTGAACTTTTGGAGATTATATGTTGTTGGGAATACTTCCACAGGCAATGAATTCCAGAGCCTAGCCGTTCTATGGATGAAGGAGTCTTGATGGATTGACACATTGTTTCTTCACACAAATTTTCTATTATGGTAAGGAAATGATGATGTAAAACATGGAGGATATCCTGTTCAAAATTGCAAAACCCTTAACGAAAATTAAGATATGGATATCGAGGAACGACAATGATCGTAGATCCGAATCGGATATCCTCGTATGTCTCGCGACAAGAATCTCTGAAAACAAACTCAATCGTCCATTTTGATCTTCAGTTGTTGTTGTAAAATAAGATTTACCGGTGTTTGCCAGTGATACTGCTTTCAAACATTACTTACCAATCTCATGTTAGTGAGTATATTCTGTCACCTGTTTTTTCTACAAGTGTTTTATTCATATAATTTTTTATAGATGTCTTGATATTGATAAAGGAAATAATCATTTCCGAAAGCTCGGCTATGTAACGAAGAATTCTCATTTAAGGACAAAATTTTGACTGCAACCCCATCAACACGAAGAAATATTGTGATATTTTGTCTACTTCTGATATATATATATATATATATATATATATATATGTTCATAATTGCATCTGAGAATATTCTTTTCCAATATTTTCACCCAATCAAGAGATTCAAACTTGAACGATGAAATTTTGTTATTTTTAAAGATCTTCAATCGCAGATTCGTGATTAGATTTTCTCAGTTCATAATTTCTTTCCACGTCCTGTATAATGGATATCAATTTGTCGTACATCCAAAAAAAGGAAATAAACAAATTTCTGTCGATTCCACCATGGTTAGATACCTTGAGGGAATGTCCCACTTCCATAGATCTGCCCGTTCCTGCAGGTCCGTCATGCCCCCGTAGATCCACATAGTGTCACCCTGTAGCACGGCAGAGTGCTTGTGCCGGGGTGGCGGCGATACATCTTGATGCCCCCTAGCGGTAGAAGTTGAAATCATATGCCATGATTCCGTGGCTGCAAAAAAAAATACTACATCAAAATTTTCATCGATTTTGCTATGTGTTTAAAATAACTGTTTCTGTTCACTCCACAGTATAATTAAACCCTTTCAAGAAAAATGCCTACTAATATTAGGTAGGCACTTCGAAGGCGCAAAATCATTACTGCATGGGAGATACCCTTCAGATTGTTTGCTATTCAGTGACTTGGCCACGAATGACATCGACGTTTTAGTCTTCTTCACAACCAAAATGCACGATTTCAATACTATAACTGCATTGGTCTATCTAGAGACAGAGCGCAATAAATAAACCATGCAGATAAGCAATACAGAAGAATTCAATTCCACCAATACTACCCGAAATGGTCCACCGCTGCCATAAGGTGGTTTATATAAGCAAAGGTCTCGGTGATTATTTGAATAAAATACTGTGGAGGCATTTACTGTTGGGGCCGATAGTCATTCGCTATTTTCAATGATGGATTTTATCTGAATCGTGAGCAGAGGTCTCGGCCAGTTATTATTTATTTTTGTTGTAGTGAAATACATTTTTTCTAATTTCGACATATAATTTGACACTTTTCAAAACTGACGGAAGTTTTGAAACGTCTCACTTTACGTAACCAGTTGCGTAAAGTGAAATTTTACATAACTGGTGATGTAATGTTCATTTCAACACCAGTTTTTGTGTGAAGAGTCGGCAGAACTCATGTAAAACTGGTCATTATTTTTGTTCATGCGAAATGTTTCGTCAAAATTAGAAAAAATGTACGTGACACGTTAGGAAACGCCATTTTGTGTAACTCTGTGATGTTGCGGGATCTCGCTTCTCTCGTCCCGCAAAATCCCATTGTTACACAACACAACGCGTTTCCTAACTGATTACGTAAATATCTATTACCTTTTGTTGTAGTAAATTATTTCAATGAAACATGAAGTAATTTAAAAAACTGTATCCTCGATTCCTCGATTGAATCAATTTGATTCATTGCTATTGGAATGTAATGATCTTTGATATTCATTTAATGACTTCATTGCAAGCAAAGTCGCGGTTAAAGCTAGTATAACTATAAAAAAAACTTGCCAAAATGATATGCCCATAATTCGCTGCAAGACCCACGTAAATCTTGATAGCCACCATAAACTAGCATTGAACCATTATGTACCAACGCTGTATGTCCTCTCCTTCCTTTTGGAGTAGCAACACCTGAAAATTCGAGATATATTACAAGGAGTGTTCAGGAATCATAGTTTCGGTCCAATATATTATTTTATATATCAGAAGTAAAGCGACGAAAACATGGAATTATACCTGTTGGTTATATACTGACCTTTTTTTGTGCGTTTCTTTTTCCAAGTGTTGCCTTTGATATCATACACCCATAGAGGAGTTTCAGTTCCAGCAGAAAAACCCACTTCACCCCCAAAAACGTACAGACAGTCTTTGTAAGCCACAGCAGTGTGTTCTTGGAGACAGGGTAGCTTGTCGCCTGAGGGTTTTATTTGCTGCCATTTTCCTGTAACTGTTCACTCTTTCATAAAAATATATTCGATATTAATAATTTTGTGGCCATATAATAATCCACAATGTGTTAAGAGAATTGCTGGATTATAATTGAAGAAATCAGTGGATTGGTCGGGATAGTCCTTTCATTCAATGGTCGCCAAGATCCCCAGACCTGACACCACTAGATTTTCTCTTGGAAGTATTGTGAAGCAAGAAATTTACAAGTCCAGACCGCAGGCAGTAGAAGAACTACGCATCAACACGATTATCAAGTTAAAGACGAATATTTTTTCATGAAATTTGATGTACGACCATTCTAGGAGGGGATTATATGATTTCTTGAATTTCAAAATCTGAAAAAATTTGCAGTAGGCCTTGCTTTTTGTAGAAAAAAGAGTATATTTCGTCCTAAAGTACAAGATTTTCAAGCTCCACAATTCAAAAAAAGTTCTTCAAAATAATCGGTGAATCAATACAAATTGTATTATGGTATCCCGCTCTCAAGTGAGTCACACTGTATACGAATATATTCAGTTTTTATACAGGGTTGAAGATATGTGTGTGAAAACACCGTATATGTCTGACTTAAACCATGAGTAATTTGTTTTTGTTCGTACCGAGATTTTTATGATTTTTTCTATTCCACACAGTGGCCAATGTTGACTTTTTGTAGCTATCATACCTATTGTTGTAAATATGGCGCAATCAACACAGATACAGGGTGTTCAAAATCGAGATTTTTCAACTTTAGGATTTATTTGTGTTGAAATTATTTATTATTGGTCAGAACGACCTACATGTCCGTATCTTAATTTTTGATTCAATATCTACTGACTTTCAATTGGAATACATACAGGGTGGTTCCAGATCCAGAATTCTGATCACCCTATACCTACCTGCTCCAATTGAATGTCAGTAAATAGTAAATGAGAAGTTGAGATAGGGGCAAGCTGTTTTGCCCAATAATGAATAGTTTCGATACAAAAAAAAACCTAGTTAAACAATCTCGATTTTGAACACCCTATATCTATGTAATAATTATCGCTAGAGCCCTAGATACATTGATGAGATCGGCTCTCCAGGAAAGATCTGAAATATACAGGGTGATCCATTAAAAAAACTGCTGACTGCGCCTCATTTACAACAATATGATAGGTACGAAAAATGAACATTGGCCACTGTGTAAAACAGAAAAAATCATAAGAGCCTTCATAAAGAAAATAAATATATTTCTTCTGGTGTAGTCAGAA
This sequence comes from Phaedon cochleariae, assembly GCA_918026855.4. Classification (NCBI taxonomy): domain Eukaryota; kingdom Metazoa; phylum Arthropoda; class Insecta; order Coleoptera; family Chrysomelidae; genus Phaedon; species Phaedon cochleariae. The sequence continues at coordinate 35,334,702 of OU896721.1, forward strand.
ATAATAAGGTGTTTCCACACATATGCCCAACCCCGTTATGGTACCATAATTATTGTGTCCATGTAGAAAATTCAATATTCAAAGATTATTTTGTGTACCCTAGAAAAAATTATTCGGAAAGAATCTTGCCACATAACGCACTCACTGAGATTGTACTTCCAGAAATCCCTGGTGGGCAGATTGCCGTTCCGTCCTCCCAACAGAAACACGTGCTCCCCCACCAAGGTGGCGCTGTGTTTGGATCGAGCTGACGGCGCCTTTTTGGCGGCGTCCAAGTCCGGCGCCACGGCGGTCCACATCGCATACGGACCCCCGATACACCCACACGCTGCAAGAAAGGGAAAATATGATTTTGATTTTTGGCCGGAGAATTATTGAGGCGATTTCAAATTTTTTGGTAGAAAATTCAAATGAGATGACCTCGTACAGTGATTTAATTTTGGTAGAGAAATTATTGAGGATACGTCGTACAGTGATGTAAAATTTTCATGATTAAACTTTTTTGGTGAGAAAATTATTACCAATATTCAGATGTCAGTAGACTCCCCAGAATCTTAATGAATCCACTTTTCCGCCCTGTGATACTGTTTCAACACTGGAATGAGTGCGGAAAATGGGACTTTTCCGATTTTTTCGCACGCTAGAAGAAAAAGTATTGAAAAAGTAGATATCCCTGATACACCCCCACGCTGCAATAAAAAGAGAATGCGGTTTGCGGTGATTTCGAATTGTTTTGTGGTCGAAAAATTAATGAGGTGACCTCGTATCTTCGATTTCTGATGAACAAATATTATGAAACTAAGTACCATCGATACAACCCTAGCTTCATTAGAGGGAAAATGTGGTTTTGCCACTTTGCGATGATTTGGAATCTTTTGGTGGTCGGAAAATTATCGAGGTGACCTCGTACGGTGATTTCGAATTTTTTGTAGTCGAAAAATAAATGAGGTGACCTCGTATCTTCGATTTCCGATGAAAAAATACTATAAAAGTACGTACCCCCGATATACCCCCAAGCTGCAATAAAGGGAACATATAATAGTATGTGATTTGCGATGGTTTGGAATTTTTGATGGTTGAAAAATAATTGAGATGATTTCGAATTTTCTTCGGTAGAAAAATTAATGAGGTGACCTCATATTCTCGATTTCCGATGAAAAATATTATAAAGTACGTACCCCCGATTCACCCCCACGCTGCATTAAAGGGAAAATGTGGTTCCCGATGATTTCGAATTTTTTGTGATGATCGAAAAATTAATGAGGTGAGCTCGTGCGGTGATTTCGAATTGTTTTGTTATCAAAAAATTACTGAGGGGACCTGGTATATATCTTCCATTTCCGTAAAAAAACACTTTGTCAATATGGCCTATTGGGATGATTTCCGACATGTTATTCCGATAAAGTGAAGTGAACTAAACTACTTACTTGTACTTGAGACTTGTACACTGTACAGGGTGTCTCGAATCAGTCACTGAAAAGGGAGAAACCCTCCGGAAATTCCTATTTTCAAACTATCAGATAGACGTGTTAAATTAATGTCGGTGTCGATGACGGTATTTTCTATGACAAAACGGTGTTTTTGGCAAAATTGCATTTTTGAAAAGTTACTATTTTCCTATTTGATGGACTCTTCTCTGTTGAAAGCATTTACATTCCCACAAGATATTTTCGAAATAGATTATCAGTAAGGCCCGCCGAGGGAAATAAATTAAAACATGGTTCAAGTAACATTAGTTACTTTCCTGTATTTGAGGGGTGGATGGCGAAGAGAAGCAAACCACCCCCTAGAGACTTCAGCCCCTACTTTTTATCTAATAAGTCACCCTTACCAAGTATGTATAGGTACGTGCACCACACCCTCCTAATATCAAACAGGTTGCATCTGAAGTGTTGACAAAACGACCCACTCATTCCTCAACTATACAGGGTGACATTGAAATAAGTACAGAGATATTTCAAACCTCAAGAAAGTTCGACGTATACTATCGAATAGCAACAATAAAAAAATATATAGGAATCAAAATAAATTATTGTATGGATTTTTTTTATGTTCTGGTTCCCACGAAGAGGGATATATATCCTGTAATGTTCAGAGAACATCGTGAGAACCAAGGATAATGAGGTAGGAATTGGTTGTTCTTCCTGAATTTATCTGGAGGTTATATGCCTCGGAGAACACCTCCCTTGGCAATTTGTTCCAGGGCCTCGCTGTTCGTTGCATGAACGAGTCTCTGGAAAGAGATGTTCTGCAGGTCTCCAAAGTGACCACGAAGGTGTGCGAAGCCTCAACTGGACGGGTTAATCTCGCGGGGACTGCCAAGGGAGGAATAATTGTTGATATTTTAGAAGAGGATCGTCCATGACAATTAATGTCTATAAAATAGAGCCAGATCGCCAACTTTCCTTCGGTGTTATAGAGAAATGAGTGAGTTTGTGAGCGACGCATCACCCACGAGACGAATTATTGCCCTTTTTTGGACAGAGTTTCAGCAGTTTCAGGGTATATCTGGGTGCTGCACTCCAAATATGGGAACAGTATTCCAGGAAAGGTCAGATCTGTGCCTTATAGATCATAAGCAGCTGACTGGAAGTGGAATATAGCTCCTGGCCCGAAACAGAAAACCAAATTTTTGGGATGCGCTTCTAGCAATTGATCTCACGTGATTTTCCCAAGAAAGGTTATTTCTGATAGTATAATACCGAGCATCAAAATATGGATGTCTTCAAAGGTATGGTTACTCCGGACAAGCTCATGATGGGCACAGTGAGATCGGCTTTTCTAGAGAAAAGGTATGCTTGTGTTTTGTTTGCATTGAAATCTACCAAGTTATTGGATCCCCATTCGAGAATTGTCAGAATCAAAAAATTGTGCTTTTTCCTCATAATAGGACCAAAATTTTTCCAAAAATTATTTTTCGATAGAAAATATCCTTTTTTCAATATATAATGTTCGAATCAAAATATCAGAGGAACAATAAAAGAAAAAGTAGCATTTTTATGATGCAGCAGACTTTTAAAACCGATTAATCTTGAAAATGGTGAGTGGTATCGAAACTGAACGTGATATTTTCATATTTCCAGGTCAAACTTCCGAAAATTGCATAGAAATAAAGTTGATAAAGTCATATTCATCAGGGCTCATATTTATATGAAATTGTTTTACATACTATTCTTGTTCCTGGAACCTCTGTAATTTCGGCACACCCTGTATAATTCAAAATATTTCACAGCTACTAAATACTAATCGGACCTGTCTACTTTGAATTGTTTTTATTATTAATTCATGAAAAGAAGGGTGATTCAACTCCCAAGTGTCCTGCTATTGACTATACCTACGCCCAGACAGCACAGAATATTCTATGAATGTTCTCACAACGTTCACAACATACCTTCTTCAGAATATTCTGAAGAATATTCTTGGAATATGATGAGAATGTTCTGAATATTCATAGAATGTTCTGAAAGAATATCCATAGAATATTTTATCTAAATATTCTAGGAACATTTCAGAATCTTCTATTATATTCTATGAATGTTATTCAGAAATGTTCATAGAATGTATTGTTTGAATATTCTAGGTACATTTATAAGATATTCCATAATATACTATGAATGTACTCCAGGTATGTTCATAGAATATATTATTCAGATACTATGAGAAAGAGAAAATTGTTCAAAACTTTCAGGATCCTGGTACATTTCCATATAATCTTCACAATTTATATATTTGTAATGCTGTTCCTATTGTAAAGTACGTCAATTAATAATTTGAGAATTCATTTATTGAATTTTATTGTCTTTTAACTTCTGATTGCACCTGATATTATTCATAAAATATGAATTCAAATTTACCGCCCTCGAATTACTTTCTTTTTATCCGCTAGGGGCGCTATATTCTTTCGTTCTGAACTAACTGAGAAAATTCACAACAACTGAACAGAATCTGTCAATGTATGTCGGTTCTCTGTCGTTTGCCCACCCAATGACCAAGGACTATAATAATCCTTGCCCAATGACAACCATAAGTCGGTACATCGCACTGGTACATCGCAAATCGCACTGATCTATATAATAGATCAGTGGTACATCGTGGTTCGGTCTATGCCCTATGGTGTTTGTGTTGTGAGTTGTGTCTTGCGTCAAATGTCAAGTGTCAAGGGTTCGGTCTGTGGTCTGTTCTCTTGTTCCCTGTTCGTCTGTTATGGTGTGCTTGTGCTGTCTTGTGTGGTTTTAGAAATTTCGTAACGTTCTCCAGCAAAAATGTGAGTAATTTTTTATTTCGTTATACTTATTTACATACTACATACTACAACATACAATAAATTTCTTAACTTCAGACTCAAGTCTAACTATGCCTAAGAAGTTTTCAACTACATATTATAGAAAGCTCAAAACTCATAAGGAAATGAGTAGGGTGGTATTTTCTGTTGACTCTGATACCAATAATACCACTAGTGCGACTACACCACCCCATTCATCCCATTTCATCACTACCAGTGATCATGATTCGAATACTGAACATATGGAAATTGAGATGGAATCTGTAACTAGCTCAAATGCTGAAATGCATGTTGATACAGGGGAATCACATAACCATGTGACTGCATCAGATAATTCTGAAAATATTGTTGGACGAATTCATCAAGCAAAGGATGTAGATGAACTTACAACCATGAACAATGAAATCACAAACATTGAAGGTGTTTCGGGTGTAACTAGTAATGACTTCAAAACCAATTTGATATCATGGGCTATTCAATATCACATAGAGCATGCTGCCCTTAACAGTTTGTTGAAATTGGTGAAAAATGCTAAAATTGATCCAAGTAATATTCCATCTGATTCTCGCACATTGTTAAAAACTCCAAGACAAATTGAATACCATTCAGTTGCACCTGGAACATACTCACATATTGGTCTGTACAAAGCTATAGAATATTTATTAAGAGGTAGAACACCACCAGAAAAAATTGATATTCTGGTAAACATAGATGGACTACCTCTAAGTAAAAGTTCAGGCAGTCAGATATGGCCAATCCTTTGTTCCATACATAATATGCCATTTGGAGTAGCTTTGATAGGGGTTTATCATGGTTATAAAAAACCTGCCAATTCAAATGAGTTTTTAGAAGATTTTGTAATTGATGCAATGGATCTAACTGATAATGGTTTCAATTTGAATGGGAATATAATTCCTTTCAAAATTATTGGTCTTATTTGTGATGCACCTGCAAAATCTTTTGTTTTGAATACAGTTGGACATGCAGGGTATTTTTCATGCACAAAATGTATTCAAAAGGGTGAATATTTGAAAGGCCGAACATGTTTTCCACAAACAAAATGTAGGAAAAGAACTAATTCCAGTTTTCGCTTGAAATTACAAAAGGAGCATCATGTTGGAACTTCGATTTTAGAAAATATCCCAGAATTTGATATGGTTTCTAATGTTCCTGTTGAATATATGCATTTAATGTGTCTGGGTGTTATGAAGAAACTTCTTGTGAATATGTGGGTTTATGGAAGACCTCCCAATAAATTTCGTCCTGTAGTCATAGAAACAATCAATAATAGATTAGACTCAATAAAAAATCATATACCAATAGAATTCGCTAGAAAACCCAGATCTCTTGAAGAAGTAAAAAGGTGGAAAGCCACAGAGTTTAGATTTTTTTTGTTGTATTCAGGTTCCTTCATTCTGAATGGATTAATTGATGAAAAACATTTTTTAAATTTCTTAAGTTTACATATTTCAGCAAGAATATTTTCTAATAATTCTCCTGACAATTTATTTGAATTTGCAACCTCTCTTCTTGAATATTTTGTGAAATCGTTTGAAAAATTATATGGAAGAGAATTTTTATCACATAATGTTCACAACTTGCTTCATGTATCAGATGATATTAAGACATTTGGACCTCTACATTGTTACAGTGCATTCCCCTTTGAAAACATGTTGGGCTCTTTGAAAAAACTGTTAAGAAAACATGAAAAACCAATTTCTCAAATATTAAAGAGGATGAAGGAAATTGAAAATAATTATTGCCCTTCTAATTCTGTATGTCCTGACCTGCTATGTCAAGTTCCTCATGATTCAGGCCCAACGCCAGATGCTGTAGGGTGGTTGCAGTATAAATCAATAATTTTTAGAGAGTTCAAATTAGATGTAAACAATGTTGCTGACTCATTTTGCCTTCTGACTAATAATACAATAGTTAGAGTCTACAATATACTTGGAAGAAACTCTAAAATAGGCATTTATGGGAAGCGATTTTGTAAAATTGAGAATTTCTTTGAAAGTCCATGTAATTCCTCTGATTTAGATATATATGTTGTGAGTAATTTAGACAATGATTTGTCACTGTATAATATAGAAAACATTGTCTCAAAATTGGTGGCATTTCCATTGACTGATAAATTTGTTGTTTACCCTCTGTTGCATGAATGTGATCAGGCCATAACTCTTTAGTAGGTATTTTGAAATTTGCATTTTTATTAGTCTCTTCCCAGAATAGAATGTTTCATGGCAGATTTTGATTTTGAATATGGGCCACATAATATTCAATTACTTTCTAATTTTAATTTAGGTTAATCAAATGTTTATTTTATTACTAATCAGTTGGTCTTCAACTGGGCTTCTAATTGTTCATTCCTTAGTTTTATGGAATCATATGCATCTCAGAGGTATTTTGAATTATTGTCAATAGATTTTTTTTACATGAATATATTCCAGGAGTCGTAAATACTGGCGAGTTGTTCATTTTATATCAGAAGACTCTGTGGAGGCTGTGCCAATGAACTGGATTATAAATAAAGTCAGCTGTTACTGGCCTCAACAGCATTTATTAAAAGTTGCTATACCAAAATGTCTACCACCCGAAAACTCATGGAAAATACATAGCATTCGAATTATTGGAGAAATTTATGGTGAGTAGTGACATTGTGTTTTTATGAACACATACATACAGCACATTAGCAACCCTGAGCAGTCAGTTGCCCCTTTTCTTTTTGATTGCTTCAGCAGACAGTCAGCTATTTTTTACCCTTGTGTGACACAATATACTAATTCTAATCATGGGTTTCTTGTTGGTTTTACATAAAAATGTAGATTTTATCATATCTATTTATTTCCAGATGATTTAGTGACTGCCAAAATTAAAGCAAGTAAAGCAATGTATACATCTGATATAAATTCAGATGTAGAAAAAGGAATTGGTCACCGAAAAAAAAAAGCAAATTCAAAGTATACTCTTGATTTATATGATTCAGATGAAACAAATATTGATATTGATCTAGATGAATCTCGAGATGAATCAAATATAGAACGTTCCGTCTTGCTGTCCCCTAGAAATAGTAAACATCATATGATTGAAGGTGTGTATTTACTTACTCAACTGATTTTTATTATTTATATTTTTTGTTGACTTCTTCATCAACATTAAGGATAAATAACAAATAGGTACAATAAGGCATATTCTTTTTTTTTTTAGCTGAAAAAACTGATGATTTGGAAGTGCCCATTCTCACTCCAAGGAATACTATGATTCCAAATTACTCAAATATCAGAGGTGTGTTTTATTTTAATTTATGTTACAGTTCAGTGATATTTGATCATTTTCAGATGACTCTGATGAGGAACTAATGAGCAATATCATTGCTGAGGGTAGTTGCAACATTTTTAATAACCTCTTTTTTTGCATGTTTCATAAGCTAAAATAGTTTTTCAACTACAAGTAGAGTCCATAGTAGTCCCTAATATTAACTAAGTAGGTACTGTATATATATATATTTTTTTTCAGCTGATGATAACAATCATAATGCCTCTAGAACGAATGCTGACAAAAGCACAGTAACGCCCAAAAAAATATCAGGTAAACATATATTCTTGTTCAAATACTTGATTTAATTTTTTTTTTATTTTTAGAAGAGACTGGTTTTGAAAAATTGCTCAAAATTAATTTTAATCATGTATTTCGACAATTATCACTGATTAATTTCAAACTAGATGAAGTAATCAAAGATATGAATTCTGGCATGCTGCAAACCACGAATGAAGTAGACATAGCTGAGTCATTCTTCACCAAATTTGAATTTCCTATCAGTACTTTGGAGGATCTGAATGATTTTGAGGCATATCTGAAGAATGATGAGAATAAAATAAAAGTGGTATGAATGTAATATCTACTGGTTATTTGAAAATCCCACTCAATGTCTTAATGTCTTATTATGATTCTCCTATACAATATAATTATTATGAACATGAATTATTGGTCTGTGAGATTTAAAAGTGTCCCAATATTGCTCATTATGATAGAGTTTATATTGTTTACTTCAACCATACATGGTACCTATCTTGAAAATACTAGAATCACTATTGTACTTTTTGAAATAGACTGCTGTATAACAATAATTTTCTTATATTTTTGGCCTATTATTGGGTAAAATGATGAAAAATGTTTTCAACATTAATGAATATATATTATTTTTTAGACTAAGGAACTCTCCTCGATAGGAGGAAGTTCCCACAAAATAATGGTGAAACGTATCATGGACAAGGTATTAAGTAATGAAGTGGGCCAATCATTCAGCTGGCTTGGTTTTAAAAAGAAGAAAAACTTTTCTGTGTTATTGATATCACAAGTGATTATAGGTAATAAAAAAAACTCTTGCACTAGGATCATATTTAAACTATATTTTGCAGATGCTGTTATATCATTGAAAACAATGAAAGTGACCAGAGCTGATGTTGAAGCTTCAATCAAATTTTGGCTCCTGAAGTCGAAGGAACGGCGAGAAAAGGAACTGAACCAATAATTAGTTTCATTACATATATGCAGGGTATTTCTTCATGAGTAAACGCTATCGATATATGTAGAACTAAAAGTAGTATAATTCTGAAGATGTGTGGAGATGGTGAAGAAAACATGGAGAATCCAACTAAAATAGTTTGCTTCCGGTTTCTCCGGAAGTGACGTCATTTTTGTTATGTTCAATAGAGCACCCTGTTTATTATTTCATTTTTATATTCTCCCTAAAGTGCTGATTTCATCAAACTATCACACTTGGGGTCTATCAGTAATAATTACAGAGATGTAGGGTGTGAAAAATCGAGATTTTCCAAGTTCAGGAATTTGTTGTGCCCAAAACTATTCATAATTGGTCAAAATGGTTTACCTACATGTCCCTATCTCAACTTTTCATCCACTATCAATTGATATTTAATTGAAATAGATACAGGGTGTTCAGAAATCTAAATTCTAAACCACCCTGTATTTGTTTCAATCAAATGTATGTAGATAGTAAATAAAAAGTTGAGATAGGGACATATGTAAACCATTTTGGCCAATTATGTATAGTTTTGACACCAAAGCTTCTTGAACCTAGAAAATCTCGATTTTCCACACCCTATATCTCTGTAATCATCACTGCTAGACTCCAACTGTGGTAGGTTAAAGAAATCAGCTTTTCAGGGATAAAAATGAAATAATATACAGGGTGTCCTGTTGAAAACAACAAAGATGACGTCACTTCCGGAGAAACCAGAAGCGTCACAATAACGAACATGTTTAAGTTGGATTCTCCATGTTTCCTTCACTGTCCACACAAATTTTTAGAATTATGCTACTTTTAGTTCTGCATATATAGATAACTCATGAAGATATACCTACCCTGTATATATATATATTATGTATCTGAATATGTTCATATAGTTTTGTTTCATTTTTTATTCTGAGAATTATGTTTTATTTATTGTGAGAATGATGTTTTATTTATTTTGAGAATGATGTTTTATTTATTTTGAAGTTATTATATTTTTATACACTGAATTGTCTTTTGAATTTCATTTCATCCTAATAATTATACAGGGTTCAATAGAGGAGCTCATTCTTCCTCCTCTATTGATCCCTAAAATATTTTTGCAATGTGTTTTCAGATACCCTGTATACTGAGAATATTTCTAGAACATTCTGAGAATGTTCTGGAGAAGATTATGGGGACTCTCTCAGAATATTCAGATGATACTGAGAATATTCTGGGGATGTTGAAAAATATATTCGAGAATATCCCGAGAATGTTCTCAGAATGATCTGAGGATGATCCTGAGAATATTCTTAGAATCTTCTCATGAATATTCTGAGAACGTTCTTGGAACGTGAATTTTCGTCCCATTTGCATGTTCTTAGAATATTCTCAGAACATTCCGTGCACCTTGTGAGTACATTCTGAGAATATTCGAAACGTTCCGAAGGAATATTCTAAGAACATTCTCAGAATCACTTTGTGCTGTCTGGGCGTTTCTGAATAATTCTTTGTTTACAAATGTTGTCTAATATAAGTTCTAGACTTATCCTATGGGCCTTTATCCTTAGATAACAGAATATCTACTCAATGACCCTTGAAATCATATATCCGGTGAATAAATAATACGGTATATACCGTTGCCTCATTACATAATTCACAACGAACCATGCAATAGTTCGTTGTACCTATTCATTATTAATATCGTATTTTGATAGGTGAAAATAAGGTACATGCTTACCTGACACAAAAATAATCCAAATAAGACACTCGTTCACATAACCATACTATAGGTACATTTTATCCGCACCTTTACATTGCACAAACCGACTTTCTCGAACACTCCACCAAAACACAATAAATATATAAACCTTATATAAATGACGATTATTTACCGAATACACAAGCACACTTTCAAACGCATGGCACTTTGTTGTAAATAATATGTTTCTCGTTGTCCTGCTGTGCGCGCATTGTTTGGTACGAAGGAAATCTTTCCAGGATCAGGACGAAGGATATTGATTCGAGTTTTCCGGGTGAAAATGCCGCGGGAAACATGTTGGATAGAGCGCATGATCGAAAACAGTGCCGGAGTATGAATTTCAGAACTTGAAGGTATACCGGGTGCCCGTTTTTCGAGCTTCAGCATTGGGATCTCAGTTATTATAAGAGATACGAGGTCGGTTGAATTAGGGCAAAGTGGCGCATTTTCATGCTGAACATTCATCTGCATGAAAATTCGACTTGTCATTTTTAGTTTTCAAATTATTCGACGAAAACGAAAACATGTAATTTTCGTTTTTATTTTTTCAAGAGAAAACCAAAAGACCTAGACGTTTCTGACTAGGATATTATTGAGGCACTTTTTCACACGGAATCTGAATCTGTCATCGTATTTTCCATGACCTTCTTGATGTCAAAGTTACAACACTTAACTTTGTTTCTTCTCATCGGCGTCATATCGGATTGTTGCATTTTTGAAAAGTCTGATTACAATGATGTGTATCACACGATATATGATCGAATCTTTCCTGTTGATCAGAATTGGCAAAAAAACATTTTTGCGAAGAGTGCTTTGGAAGGAACGCCAACAGTTTTGTTCAACAAACTGAATTTTGACAGTTCAATTGAAAATGCAAACAGAACTGTTGAATATTGAAAGGGCCCCAAATTATCAATTTTGGTATTTGAGTTGCAATAACTTTTAGGATAAGGTCAAACCTATATGTTTTAAATATGATAAACATAAGTGCAGTTCCAGCATATTAGCGTTTTTTTAAGCAAACCCTCATTCTGGTTAACGAATTACATGCCAATGAAGATTCTGTTTTCTTCAATTCAAATTCTAAAATTGAAAATTTGGGGCCCTTTAAGGGGCCCAAAAAAGAATTTGCTAGAGACATTTTTTATTTGTTTTTCTCTGTAGAACAAGAGAATCCGTTGTGAAGAAATAGGGTTTCCATTGAAAAAAAGCAAATTCTGTTCATGAATCTTTACATTTACGTTTTTATAATAAAACGAGAAAATTATTTGAAGCCGTCTCTGCACATAAAAGAGGAAAAACGGCAGAAAATATATTATGAGCGTTTATTGCGAGAGGGGTTCCAATGATTGCTGTGTGGACTTGAATGATGATTTTATGACATATACAGGGTGTTCTGTGTACAAGGGATGTATTGTGATTTTGAGACCAGTTACTACATTTTTAGCATCTTCATAACATTGACAATATAAAGATCCAGAAAAACATGAGCATAACATACAGGGTGGCCCACGGTCGATGGTACCTTAGACGTATACGGAAAACGGTACATTGGATTATCCTGAAAATTTGGTAACTCTAATAAGCGTTTGTGATCTAAAGATTCAAAATATTTTCAGCGATGCAGCGTTGCCACTTTTACCAAAATTAGCATCATCTTTGTTAATTCAAATGGAACACCCTGTATTTCATTGCGTTTTTAGATTCTTCTCGAAGAGCTGATTTCATCAATGTATCACACTTGGGGTCTAGCAGGAATTATTACAGAGATATAGGGTGTTCAAAATCGAGATTTTTCAATTTCAGGAATTTTTTTGTGTCGAAACTATTCATTATCGATCAAAACGGCTTCCATGTCCCTATCTCAACTTTTGATTCACTATCTACTGACATTTAATTGGAACAGATACAGGGTGATCAAAATTCTGAATCTTGGACCATCCTGTATTTTTTCCAATTGAATGTCGGTAGATAGTTAATCAAAAGTTAATATAGGGACATGTAAGCCTTTTTGACCAATGATGAATAGTTTCGACACAAAAAATTCCCGAAGTTGAAAAATCTCGATTTTGAACACCCTATATCTCTGTAATAATTCCTGCTAGATCCCAAGTGTGATGCATTGATGAAATCAGCTCTTCGAGAAGAATCTAAAAACGCAATAAAATACAGGGTGTTCCATTTGAAATAACAAAGATAATGCTACTTTTTGGTAAAAGTGTCAACGCTGCTTCACTGAAAATATTTTGAATCGTTAGATCACAAACGCTTATTAGAGTAACCAAATTTTCAGGATAATCCAATGTACCGTTTTTCGTATACGTCTAAGGTACCATCGACCGTGGGCCACCCTGTATACTTACGCAATTTATGAACAAAACATAATATAAAATTCCACAGGTTAGGTATATTTTGAAGAACCTGAAAAAAAATACTAAAACACAATGAGCAAAAAAGCATTGATTGGTTTTTGTATCTTTTATTGAGTAAATTATATACACAAAATAATTATAAACATTAATCAATGAATAATACTAAAAATATTGCAAGAATAATTGCAAAATCACATAAATATATTACTCTGGAAATTTCAGAAAGCAAATAAACCTTCAATGCACGTTTAATCACTTTCTCTCAGATGCTTAATTCGTTAATATTGAATTGCAAAAAAACTAATCACAGATTTTGTCAAATCCTTTCTTTTTCAGAAATGTTAACCTTGATCTGCCTAAAATTTCATGAGCACATCAATCTATATACAGAGTGTACAATTTTTCATGAAAAATAATTGCAAGTCAGTATGGTTTATCCCATAAAAACTCATCCAAAGTATTTCAGTACAAAAATGTGCCACCCTGTACCTGTATAACAATGAGCCAATTCAAATTGGCAACAATAACAATTATGTATACACATCCACTTAACATTCAAGTTACTTTGGTTCCATTAATCAACAAAATTAGGCCAATATCGTTGATAAAAAATTAGTGATGAAACAAAAGTTTATACAGGGTGATCAGTTAAGGGTAGCGAGCGGCCATATCTCATAAGATATTGGTCGTATAGATCGCCAAGAGAAATTGCTGGAAATTATTTTCGAGTTTGTCAAACGTCCGCTAGAGGGCGTAACAACCAACACCAAGTAGAAAAATGGGATTTTTATAGAATTTCGTCTTATGAAAGTATGTCGATGATATCATTTTCATATTTCCTGACCATTTCCCTACATTTTTTGTCTGAAACGTTTTGTTCTAGCTATCAAAATAAAGCGGTGGTGGAAGTTCAATTGTTTTTTCAAACAAACCAAGATTTCTTCCGTTTATTTCGACCGATTTTAGCAAACTCAGGGTAATATGAAAGAGCATAATTTGCCCCACAAAACGCTCATTTGGTTTTGAATTTTTGACTTTTGCTGTCGCCGCTAGATGGCGTTAACTGAAATGTTAGCAAATTTTTGAGTTCTTTTCAAAAAAATAAAATGTGATGGTATATAAATTTCTATATGTTTTGAAAAAAGATCAATTTCTCTATAATTTAATGAAAATAATTTATCATCTACTTTCTTTTGAATCGTTGATATTGACCATAATATAACTTTATTACATTAAAAAATGGCACGCCACTGTTTTTTATCAAAATAAAAATCAGTTTTGTAATCTCTCATTAGTTGCTAACAAAAATAACCTAGTGACTTTTTTTCGATAGACAAACGGATTTGGATTGAGAAAATAAAATTGGTTTACTTACTGGTTCAAAACTATTTTAGATATGGGCGCCCCATGTAAACCTATTTTATTTTTTCAATCCAAAACCGTTTGTCTAAAGAAAAAAAGTCAGGAGGTTATTTTTGTGAGCAACTGATAAGAGATTACAAAACCGATTTTTATTTCGATAAAAAACAGTGGCGTGCCATTTTTTAATGAAATAAAATTATATTAAGGTCAATATCAACGTTTCAAAAAAGGTAGATGATAAATTATTTTCATAAAATTATTGAGAAATTTATCCTCTTTCAAAACATATAGAAATTTATATACTCAAGAATTTGCTAACCTTTCAGTTAACGCCATCTAGCGGCGACAGCAGAAGTCAAAATTCAAAACCAAATAATCGTTTTGTAGGGCAAATTATGCTCTTTCATATTACCCTGAGTTTGCTAAAATCGGTCGAAATAAACGGGAGAAATCTAGGTTTGTTTGAAAAAACAATTGAACTCCCCCCACCGCTTTATTTTGATAGCTAGAACAAAACGTTTTTGACAAAAAATGTAGGGAAATGGTCCGTAAATATGAAAATGATATCATCGACATACTTTCATGAGACAAAATTCTATAAAAATCCCATTAATATACTTGGTGTTGGTTGTTACGCCCTCTAGCGGACGTTTGACAAACTCGAAAATCGCTACCCTTAACTGATCAACCCTGTACTTATAAACTGATGATATCAAAAAGTACATTTGCATAAAGATGCAAAAATGATAACAGGAGAAAAATAAAAATATCTAAAATACTAATTTACTATCACTTGCCAGTCAGGTTTATCCTTTTGTTTAAAGAATGAGATTGCCAGAAATTATTTGAGAATGTTCTAGCTAATATTGAAACAATTAAAATGGGTCAATGTTTTGGAAAATGTCTTGGACATTTTTTCAACAGGTACTTACATTATCTTTGACCCCAGACCCAAAAATCTGAAAAATACAGGGTGCAAACCAGAAGCTAATCAATAAACAAATGTAGAATCTGGCATGGATTTGCCGAATTTGAGCAAGTCAAAATATCATCTAAATACACTGAAATAATTCAGTGTTATGAACTTTACTTCCTTCCTGCTCAAGATCACCCCAAATAATCAAACATTTCCATTACTTGGTGGGAAATTTACAGAAATTTCCATGTATTGTACAGTTGAAAAAATATGATGTACAATATGTGATATTTCTGGCAATCTAACTTGGTATAAATTATAAAATTCTTTGTAATTTTTCTGCCAATTCTCATTTTGCATAATGTGATGAAAAATCAACAAATAGCTAGTATACTGACACATAACATTGAACACTTTTTAACCTTAAAGCTGTATACATTTAGGCTAATATAACATATAAAAATGCTTTAAAAACTCAACATCTCAACATATATAAATCTATAAAAGGGTGCATTTGCCCAGTTTATGGAGTTTCTTCTTTTTTCGTTTCTCATTATCATTTTGGGGTTGATTTCTTATTATTCTTACCACCTACAAACAATAATAAGCCCAAATATTAATGCTAATACAATTTTCATAATAATTAACAAAAATTCCTCAGATTTGAATGATGTTTTCATTTGATTTTTGAAATGGAGTTCATGTTTCTCCGAAACTAGAATGCATGTATTGTAGAAACACCTATTGTAAAAACCGATAATCTGCCCTACATTGAAAACATAGTATTGTCAGGTATTGTAAAAAAGCAATTTTCGCAATACATAAAATTTCATGACAGTAGATGAGATACATTTTTGTGATAACTTAAGTCTTAATCTATTGTTTTTAAAATACATGAGGCTTAATGTATTGCAAAAATGAGTTTTTGCAACAGATTGATTTTCAGGTTTTGATCTAGTTTCGATTATCTTTTTCTTCTTCTCTCCTTATCTTAAATCATAGAATGCATAATATCATAATATATTTAAGTTCTGTGCTCTTGATGTCCAGATGTCAAAAGTCAAAAACAATGAAGGAACCTCTATATATATATACTGAAAAAGATTTATCAAAATTCCGAGAATGAATGAAATAAAAAAGGTATTTGAATAATCTGTATTTAAACATTTTAGAGAACTGGTACTGATAGGTAGAAGTGAGGAACATTTCCAAACATTTTACAATTACATATGTATTCCATGAGCTGTTTGCCCCTTGGTATGGAAATGAGTTATTTTTCTTGTACAAATTGAAATAGGTATATATAGCTTCTAAATGAGTAGTTTTCTAAGAAATTAGAAAGGTGGATTTGTTCTAGGAATGTTCTAGGGTAGGCAATTGTGAAGGTAAATGAATGTGATGGTAAACTCACCTCACCATCTTGGCAGTTTTATATAATAACTAAAGGGCATAAGGGTGTGAAGAGAAAACTAACAGTTTCAATCTTACTTTTCATAAAAGGCGAATAAAAATATTAGAGGAATGGTATGATGTACGACTATCTTCAACAGTTCTCAATAATCAGTTTCTCCTTCAATGGCTTCAATGTAGATGAAGTCACAAGTCAGTGATTATTTTAAACTTTGGACTCTCTGCTATAGAGGTCCACAGGCCAAAAAAAAGAGAAGAAGTCATTATCTCTTTCTTCTGGAGCTTTATTTATCTTTTTAGTTTTTACCATGTTTCTACTTATAATACATGAGGCTTAATGTTTTGCAAAAATGAGTTATTGCATTTGATGAATTTTGCTATATCAATTATCAAATGTTTGTTTTTACAATACATTGCTAGTTAATGTATGGTATAAATCAGTTTTTGCAATACATTGAAATCAATGCATTGTAGAAACTATATTTTTACAATACATTGCTTGTAGTGTATCTCACCATCGTTTTTACCATTGTCTGCTAAATATGGAGAAAAAAATCTAGTGAGCTGTAGTATCTGGTGGTTCAAATATGGGAAATCCCCTACAGGTTCCTGTGGCCGATAAAGTAGTGCCGCCATACGGTCAACTTGAGGAAACGCTTATTTCAATTGGTTTTCTGTCAAACCTACATAACCTTGAAAATCGTAAACGAGTTGAGCAGCTCCCTCAGCGGTGCTCTCGGCACTCTCAGCCTGCCGCGTAGTTTGTTGTTCAGTGAGTTTGAGTCATAGAGAAATGAATAGAAAATTTGGTTTGTCTTTGGTTTGAGTTCAGTATAACGACATATAGTCACGGGTCACGGTCACTCAGTCACTCAAAAATTCATCATTCCTTCTCAAAATAGTTGCTACAGACACTACAATAGTCCCCAATTTCATAACATTCAACACCTAAATGAAATGGGAGGTTGAATGAGTAGTATCGATTATTAGCTTTTGATCAGGGCTCTGATTATCTTATGTTGCAAAAGAATATTACTTGGAAATCTATGAATCTATGAACTTTAAAACAATTTTCAGACAGTTTCACACTTTCTGGTAGGCAAAATTGAGAGACAGAGTTTGTAACACATTATCATGCAATCAGAATAAAAACTATAATACTGAGAGAGAACACAATACAAAACTATATCTATAAATGAAAGGAATATTAGAACTATGAGAATTGAAAAATGAAGATTGTTTTTAAGAAAAATACAATAAAAGTCATGATGGCATGACAGCTCTTGACACTGACAACTTACATAACCACAAATTTCTAAACATTTCTAGAAAAAAGTGAAGACCATTTCATCCCATACAGTAACATCCTCTGGTGGCCATACACTCAACTGAGCAATAGAGGAGACCAGTAGTTACAGCTCACTAGATTTTTTCTCCATATTTAGCAGACAATGGTTTTTACCATACATTGCAAGTTGGTGTATTGTAAAAATGTTTCATTTTTGCAACACATTGTGGCAATGTATTGTAAAAATGCCAATTTTTGCAGCAAACTATTGCAACAAAAACACAATTTTTGTCATATATTAGATCCAATGTATATTAAAAAGTAAAGAGGCACTCCATACTTACCTCATGAAAAGTTGCATCTATATTCAAAGGAGGATCTTTTGCACTGGTTTCAATATATGGAATGCCCAGTTTGTGAGCAAGTTCTCTACCTTGTTCTTCAGTTATCTTCCTCAAATGAACCAGATCTACTTTGTTGGCTACCAAAAGCATTGGATAAGTGTCTCTAAAAGAAAAAAAACAAAGAATCAATTCAAGTTGCAGACA